>JAGXJF010003719.1:0-255000 GCA_019208055.1 Stipa capillata
TTTTCCGCACTCAAAGCATTTGTTATCCTTGACCAGCTTCTTCTCTTTGAATCTGTCATTTGAACCAAACTACTTTTTCTTCTTATAGAATTTTCTAAAGTTTTTTATGAGCAGATTTAGCTCATTTTCTTCTCCACTGGTCATCTCGTCATCTAGGTCTTCACTGCCTTCACTCTCAGGTTGTGAAGCTGAGGTAGTGGTCTTCAGTGTAATATTCTTTTTGAGTGAGGAGGGTAGACTGTGCTTGCTTTCCTGCTTTATCTCCATTTCATGTGTTAGTATCCTCCCTAACACTTCAGTGGGCTTCATCTGATCGAAGCCACCTTTTTCTTTCAACATCAGCACAGGAGTCCTGTAGGGCTTTGGTAGCATTGAGAGGAACTTCTTGATCACATCTTCATCATCAACTCAATTTGATCCAAGTGCCCTCAGCTGATTTGTGATGATGGTGAGTCTTGAGAACAGGGAATTTATGTCTTCACCATGTTCATACTCAAATCTTTCCAGCTTAGATTCCAGCAGGCTTCTCTTGGACTTTTTTCAGAGTGTTGCTGCCCTCATAGATCTGCTCTAAAGTATCCCATATTTCCTTGACAGAATCCATAGTGCTGACCCTGTTGAAGTCATGTTCTTGAAGGCCCATGAATATGGCTATGGCAGCTCTTGCATTATTCTAGATATTTCTTTTGTCGTTGATGCTAGGTATTATGGTGCCTTCTAACCTGTAACCTGCATTCACAATTTCCCAAACATCTGGGTCTATAGCGATAAGATGCATTTGCAGCTTTCTTTTCCAGAAAGTATAGTTAGTTCCATCAAAGATAGGGATTTTACCCTCATAGCCCAACATCATTTAAACTCTGGCTGTTAGGCCAATTCAAAGAGCAACCCGCTCTGATACCAATTGAAAGGATCGTAGGTGCCGACTAGAGGGGGGTGAATAGGAGGCTAATCAAATTTAAACAATTTCTTCACTTTATCTGGATTAAGGCTTAACAGATTAAAGGGTTGAGATAGCTGTGTCACAGGTCAACTACTCAGGCAGGATTTGATGTGTAAATTAACACACAGCTATCACATAGGTGGCTAACACAGGTAAAACAGAAAGCCCTAAACAGATGTATAAGACAGATGGATGTGTAACAGGTAACTGGCACAGATAAGAGATGAGCAATACAGCAACTGTGACACAGCTAGACTAACACAGGTAGTGAGAAAGGATTGCAGCTAGATTGAGTATAATAGTAAGTAACACAAGCATGCAAATCAGATAAGCAAGTAAGTACAGAGAGTAAAGTACTCAGAGAGACAAGGGGTTTTTTCACCGAAGTTTCTACTCTTTTCAGAGATGGTATGTCTCCGTTGGAGAGGCTACTCCAAAAAGATCGCCAGCACTGAATCGTGCTTGTTCTCCGAGTACCTGAGTTCTCAGGTCTATTTCTCTTGCTTGTGGAAGTCCTTTCGCCATGCAGCAGGTAGACCTCAAATCACCTTCACAAACTACTGCACCAGCCCACACAAGTTTGGGTGGTCACAGTAACTTGAAAGTTCATCTAGGCCCCTAATTAGTTTTGATGGTTAATGGCAGCTCAAACTGGGATCTAATGTTTACAATGAGTGTAAGCAGGTTTAATAGGTTTTAGGAAGAAGTGTCATCAAGGAAAGGATGACCACTAAAAAGGTAAAATTGTGGTTTCCAGGACAAGAAAATGGCTGTGCTAAGCAGCTGTGCCACAGCCGTGAAGATGCTGGTGCTATGTAAGGAGTTACAAGCAAGGTGATGGTGGCTTGATGCGTCAAGAGCCGTGACTGTAGTTGGTGGCAAGTAAAGTCTAGATTTGCTAGTTTCCTTAAGTCCACAGGAAACACCCGTACTACCAAGAGGGATGAATCAGTAAGGATCTATGGAGGTTTTTTTGCTCAATGATCAGAGTGTTGGACAGTGGCACTGATGCTTTGAGGTCAGTGGCCCAGTATCAACAGTTTTGCACAAGTGTGAAACTGATCTGTGCTAGCACTCTGCAGTGCTAGCGGTACAAAACCCTAGAGGATAGAGTCGCCTGTGTGACACAGCTGTGTCACAGGTGGTCTACCGCTCTATGACTCAGGTACATCTCTATACCAGGGGAGAACTTGTAAATGCTAAGGGACCTGCACTGCAATAGTTTGTCTGCCGTGTCAGAAGACTGTTGGAGGTTCTCTCCTTATTAGGGACCAGAGTTAGTTGTGCGCTGAGGTCATGTAATGTGCCAAGATCGGGCTGAGTAGTTACGCTACGTCAGTTAAGGGTTCACCTGTGTGTTCGATCTGCCTGAGCCGGTTGTAGTTGCGCGTTGTGATTGGCTGTGTCACCGGTGACTCACTCAATCCTACGTGGCAACAGTGTAACGGTCAGGTACCTGCGAACCCTATAAATAGGGGACCAGGGGAGGTCTTTGACCTCAACCTTGCTCAAACCAGTGAATCATATTCGACCGTTGCAAGCCTCTCACCCTCTGAACAAAAGCTAAACTTCCTAAGAGAGTTAGAGTCTCCGAGCAAAGAGCATTGGTTCCTCCAAGAGTTGTTGCTACTGAATCTGTTACTCTTGGAGTGTCTACTCCTAGACGAGCGTAGGAGTTGCTGGTATCACCCAAGCTTGTGTGGGCTGAACCAGTAGTCCGTGAAGGTGATCTGAAGTCTACCTGCTACAAAGCTAAAGGACTTTCACAAGCAAAGCAAGAGGCCTGATCACTCAGGTACTCGGAGAACAAGCACGATTCAGTGCTGGTGATCTCTTCGGAGTAGCCTCTCCAACGGAGACGTACCTCTCTGAAAAGAGTAGGGAACTTCGGTGAAAAACACATTGTCTCTCTGAGTACTGCACTTATTGCCTTTTAGTTACTCATTATATCTACATGCTTGTGTGCTCTTAGATATACATCGTTTATCTGTGATAGATCACTTTTCACCTGTGTTAGCATAGATGTGCCTCAGTTGCTGTATAGCATATCTCTTACCTGTGTCAGCTACCTGTTACACAGCTATCTGTCTTGCTCATCTGTCTTAAGTCTTCAGCTCACCTGTGTTACATACCTGTGTGACAGCTGCTTGTTAACTTACATAACATATATTGTCTGTGCTGTTCACCTGTCACAAAGTTGTCTTAACTCTGCATTCTGCTAAGACTAAATTTGATAACCTAAGTTAAAACGAAGTGAATTTAGTTAGCCTCCTATTCACCCCCCTCTAGTCGGCACCTTCGGTCCTTTCACAACTCCTACACCCGTCTAGGAGTAGACACTCCAAGAAAGAATCTGCAACAACAATTCTTGGAGGAACCAGTGCTCTCTGCTCAAGGCTCTAACTCTCATTTGAACTATGACTTAGAAATGTCTGCTTCTGTTCTGGAGAAAAGAGGTTTACAACGGTCGAAATGGATTGCAGAGGTTTGGCAAAGGTTGAGGTCTGAGACCTCCCTTGGTCCTCTATATATAGAGTCCACAGGCACCTGACCGTTACACTCATGCCACGCAGGATTAAGTGGCTCACCGGTGACAGGAACCGGTGACACAGCTAATCACAACGCACAATGGTAACCGGCTTAGGCAGACCGACACTTGTGTCACTGGAGGCTTACACAGGTGAAACCCTAACTGACATAGCCTCACTACTCAGCCCGGTCTTGGCACACTACATGCCCTTAGCGCACACACTAATTCTGATACCTACTTAGGAGAGAATCTCCAACAATCTTCTGACTCGGCAGACAGACTATTGCAGTGCAGTTCCCTTAGCATTTACAAGCTCTCCCCTGGCACAGAGATGTACCTGAGTCATAGAGCGGTAGTTCACCGGTGACACACCTGTGCCACACAGGTAACTTTGGCTCTAGGGTTTTAGGAAGCTAGGACAGCAGTGTGCTAACACAACCCAGTTTCACACTTGTGCAAAACTGCTGTTAGAGGGCCACTGACCTCAAGGCATCAGTGCCACTATCCAACACTCTGAGCATTGAGCAAAAGAAGCTCCAATAATCATTGCTACTTCATCTCTCTTGATAGTACGGGTGTTTCTTAAGGACTCAAGAAAACTAGCAAACCTAGACTTCAGCTTCCACCAACTGTAGTCACGACCCTTGACGCATCAAGCCACCATCACCTTGCTTGCAGCTCCTTGCATAGCACCGGCTGTTGGTGTTATATTCGGCAATAATGAATGCGGGGCAGCGTACGCACAGCAGATCTAGATGGGTACACACGGGAGACAAAGTTTAGACAGGTTCAAGCCCTCAATGAGAGGTAATACCCTACGTCCTGTGTTCGGTGTATGATATTGCTTGGATCCCGAGTGCCGCAAGTCTTCGAGAATAGATCTCAAGATTGCTAGGGCTATGTGTGCATGAAAACTTATGAGTCTACGGCTATGGCCTGTGAGAGGATGATAATGATACCGATTCGATCGGTGGATCCCTACCAGGCCTTATATAGGTGACCGGGGTAGGGTTACAGGAGTCTAGATTGGTTTACAGATTGGTTTTCTAATTAGTTACAACAGAATCCAGGATTGCCGGTGTCGGCATTACGGGGCCTAGGGTCCCCTAAACCGCTGGCAGAGGCCCAACTTGACGCCACGTCGCCAATGACGTGGGAGTTAAAGAAGAGGTGCCCAGGGGCTCACCCCGAGCACTGTTCCATTCGGCTAAATCAAGGGGTGCCCCGAGTCGTCCCTTAATGGCGTTTTCCGAAAGGCCCAAAGGCGACTGGGTCCCCGCCCAGGACGAAGCAAGCAGAAGTGCTCGGGGGCTCACCCCGAGCACTTCAGAAGAAGCGCTCGGGGGTTCATCCCGAGCACCCGAGAAGAAGTGCTCGGGGGTTCATCCCGAACGCCCGAGAAGAAGTGCTCGGGGGGTTCATCCCGAGCACTCGAGCAGAAGTGCTCAGGGGTTCATCTCGCCCCGAGCACCAAGGGCGACCCGGCCCCCGCCCGGGGCGCCGAGTACCTTGTCCAGATGACGGAGCGGCCTAGGAGGAGTGCTCGGGGGCCTCCGATCCCGGGAGCCCCGAGCATCCCTTGAGGGCCCCTCCTCAATCCGCGTGGCCCAAAAGGTGCATTTAATGCCTGTGTCAGGGGCATTTAATGCCTGTGTCAGGGGCATTTAATGCCTGTGTCGGGTGCATTAAATGTCCGTCTATTCCAAGTCCTTGCGGATCAAGGGCGGTGTCCTGACTGGTTCCCATTCCCCCAAGTGATAAGCCCTGTCAGCTATCAGTCTTGGAGGGGATGGAGAGGTCTGACATCCCTTTTTGACTTTAAGGACGCGCTTCCGCGTGCCCATGGGCATGCCCTCTGCACCTGGTCCGTGGGGCCTGGGTAGTTGCAGCATAGCCCGTGTCAGGAGACGTCAAGTCTTCATCTCCTGACACGCCCTCATCATGACGATCCGGTTCCCAACCAAGGCATGACCGGTACTATTCTGCTACAGCAAATCTCAACCACCGACGTGGCTTGCCCATGCCGGGTTTCTTCCGCAACAAGCTTCATGGGCAAGATATTTATCTTTTGACCACTGTGGTGTCCCCCGGATATATAAGGAGAGGACTACGGCCATGCAAAAGGTGAGCCCCAGTAGAATTGAAAGAACCCTAGAGGAAGAATAACAGGAGGACCGGTGCTACTAGTTCATTGTAATTTCTCCACAAAACATCAAATACACTCAAAGCAGGACGTAGGGTTTTACACCTAGAAGGTGGCCTGAACCTGGGTAAATCATCGTGTTCTTTCTCATTTTCATATCCTGCCAAGCTCTAGCTCCGGCGTAGCTCCGTAGATCTCTGCCTCCCCGGTCGAATCCCAAAGGGGTCCTTCCGGACCACCGATACCGGCGTTTGTACGTCGACAACCGGGTAAGTGTTTATCCCTATCTTGTACTCCAAGTCGATGAGGCGCCCTTGTGTAGAAGTCGGACTCTGAGTAGTCGGCCCGGCCCACCCCATGTCCAGAGGGCCGGTATTGTCCTTCTTAACAATACCCGGGTGCTATGTCATCGTCAGTAGCCCCTAAGTCCTTCGCGATCTGGCTGCAACTTGCCGTTGTAGTGTCCGAGCTGAGTGCTTTTGCCTTTTTCCCGAGTGGCATCCGCTTGAGCGCGCCCTATTATGGTCTGCAGAAGATTGTGAGGGACTCATAGAACTCCTGTAGAGTAGAGATAATAAGCCGAGTAATATTCACCCGTATGGCAGGAATATCATGGCGGTTGAGTTAATAACAGGTAAGTCCTGGCGATATCCGGTCATTTCCAGTGGATGGAGACCAGCTGATAGCCTAGCGGGGAGCATACCATGAATCCTGACTGAATTCTCAATTGGCATCTGGTTTCCCGAGTGGCTCAGGTCCAGCTAGTGTCCCTCTGGGGGTGTGCCCTTGAAATTCACGTCAGAACCAGAACACAAGCTGTAGCACTTCGGTCCCGAGTGGCGGAGCCTTATACCCAGACGTTGTTGTCGTGAGTGCACAGATGGTGCATCCACTGGGAAGTAGCTCCCGAGCCTCCGGCCGACTGGAGCAGTTGGACGGAAGTTCTTTATTAGCCTATAGATTCCGTACTGGGGGCATGATCAGTGCACCCAATGGATGTAGCCCCCGAGCCTCCGGCCGACTAGAATAGTCGGGCGGAGGTTCTTTTTGCCTTGCAAGTTTCACATTGGGGGCACGATCAGTGCACCCAATGGGTGTAGCCCCCGAGCCTTCACTCGGTTCATGGAACCGAGCGGAGGGTCTTGATACTTTTTCTCGAGTAGCTGATTTTGTATCGTCTATGCAGAGCCTAGCCAGGAGGTACCGGGACAAAACTGAGTTCCTCCAAGTCAAGCCCCCGGCCTTCGATCGACTCAGCCAGCGCCAGGCCGAGTGGGAAAACTTGAAAGGCACCCTCCGCGCAGTGCAGGAGCGGGTGACCGTGAAGGAAGCGCAGATCAAGTCCTTGAAGGCGGCTGGTCGGATGGCCTGTGACGCTTTGTGGGAGGACGACCCCGTCACCGGATCGCGCGAAGGTGGTCGTGAAGCGCCTTCGGCGAGCACCTGATCAAGCGAAGGCCCGCTGACGTCCCCGATGAAGAGGTCCCGGCACTGATGGAGGAAATCCATGCTGCCGTGAATTCCCTAGCCGACCGTGCCAACCTGTAAAAGTAGGGATATGTATATGAACTGTTTGAAATACATGTCAAGTACTCGGGAAGCCCGAGTGTCACTTTTTTATGTGTATCTTTGGCGAACATGTTCTGTGTTTGTTAATCTCTTTCATAAAGATTCGTTCGTGTATAAGTAAACTCTTTGTGTGTGCTCTTGCCGATCCGTCATAGCTCCCATTGCGTAGAGATTAGCCGTGGGCTGTTTCCCGTGTAGCGCAGGGTTGTGGCGTAGACCGGCGATCGAAGACGAAGAGTTAACACCGAGCTTTTTACACAGTACTAAAATAATTGTTCGAAGGAGAAGAGCCCGAGTGCGGTTGGGCGCACCCGGTGTGGTGTAGCCCCCGAGTGTCCACTATGCGTAGCCGTGAGCGTGCATAGCGGGCCAGTCGGGAAACCCAAGAGTTACTCGGATGGAGCAAAGAAATATTTTATTTACGTATTCATGCTTAAAATATGAAAGTACAAAGCTTAAGCATAGAATCGACTTAGCTGTTTAATGTTCCAGGCGTTGGTGATGGGGCTGCGTCCTTATCCTTCAGTCGGTAAGCCTCCGGGCGTAGCACTTCAGCGACAACATACGGGCCCTCCCACGGTGGTGAGAGCTTGTACTTGTCCTTGTTGGACTAGACTCCGCGCAAGACCAAGTCGCCAACGTTGAACGCGCGCCTGCCTATGTGCCGGCTGTGATCCGCGATGGGGATTGACTGGTCACCGTTGTTTACCAGTGCATCCGAGTCAGCCGTCAAGACCTCCTGAGAGGGACAGTGGCTTCCCGATCTCTCGAAGCCGTCCGAGTCGTAGTCGAGGACGGGTAAAAGGGACTCGATCATGCTAACCAGTCGGGATCCCTGCTCGACGGGTGGGAACCCGTGTTCAAACAGCAGATCCGACTTCGGCTCAAACTCGTCCTTGGGGAGGAGAGCCGAAGGCGTGGACTCTGAAGTGAGTCCGAGTGAAGATGGTGATGAAGCCTCCATTGATTGGCGGGAAGCCGAGTCACAGAGGTGAAACTTACCGATCTGATCAGCGATGAAGTCCAGCTTCCCGAATCGGAAAAGCTGGCCTGGATCAGGAACAACGTCCAGGGAAGCGAATCGCATGATGCTGCTCAGAACAAAGCCGCCATTGTTGTTGAAGAAACCCATCTGGATCTGTCCGGATGGATCTATGCGCACAACCTCTACCTGGTGTGCCAACTGTCGGTGTTATAATCCGGCAATAATGAATGTAGGGCAGCATACACACAGCAGATCTAGATGGGTGCACATGGGAGACAAAGTTTAGACAGGTTTAGGCCCTCAATGAGAGGTAATACCCTATGTCCCGTGTTCCATGTATGATATTGCTTGGATCCCGAGTGCCGCAAGTCTTCGAGAATAGATCTCGAGATTGCTAGGGCTATGTGTGTATGAAAACTTATGAGTCTACGGCTATGCCCTTGAGAGGATGATAATGATACCGATTGGTGGATCCCTACCAGGCCTTATATAGGTGACCGGGGCAGGGTTACAGGAGTCCAGATCGGTTTACAGATTGGTTTTCTAATTAGTTACAATAGAATCCGGGATTGCCGGGTAAGTGTTTATCCCTATCTTATACTCCAAGTCGATGAGGTGCCCCCGTGTAGAAGTCGGACTCTGAGTAGTCAGTTCGGCCCACCCCATGTCCAGAGGGCCGGTATTGTCCTTCTTAACGATACCCGGGTGCTATGTCATCGTCACCAGCTTCTTCACAGCAGTGGCACAGCTGCCTAGCGTAGCCATCCTTTCCTGGATGAATCCTCTTCCTGGAACCTACTCATCCTGCCTACACTCATTGTAAATATTAGATTCCAGTTTAGGATGCCATTAACCATCAAAACCATCTTAGGGGCCTAGATGCTCTTTCACCAGTGCAAACGTGGTGTGTCGTACCATTTCATCCTCCACCTCGACTAAGTAGAGGACTGCACCGCTGCCCCCTCGACTTCAACATCCACGACGTGTATACGGCATTCCCCTCTGTGCATACGCTTGTGCATGCCAGGACGTGCTAGGACACGCGCATGCCGACTGTGCACACGCTCTGGCTATGCACTGGCGTGGCACAGTGCGCACGCATAGCAACAGTCCGGTCGCTCACTGACGCCTCGCTGTTCCTCGCTGCCCAACGTGCCACCACTCGCCACAGCATCCTCCTCTTCCTCCTGGAGCACAAAATCGCGCCAATCCACCTCTGCATCGTCCCATCACCTGGCACGGGCAAGCACAGCGACTACCTCACCCCTCCTCTAGCCGCTCCACCTATAAAAGCACACCCGGAGCTCTCCTCTACCACGCCAACTCTCCCTCTCCACTCCTAACCACAGAATGCCCAGCCATTTCCCCAATTTCCTCCCTTTTTCCCATTGCCACTTCCTCCGCCGCCTCTACCCTAACTCAATCTTGTCGATGCCGAGCTCCTCTAGTTAATCTACCTCCGCCATCACATTCCCTTTCTTCTCTTGAGCCGAAACCCATCGCAATTTCAGCTAGCACCCACCGAGCCAGAAATCCCCAATACCTCCATCTCGAATAGCGGCGCTTCTCAGTGTGACCGACAGGTAGGCCTGCCCCGAGAAACATAACCCAAAAAGGTTAAGTTCCCTCAGGCCACCAACAAGCGGGCCTCGGGTCCTCTGCCAAGCCCACGTCAGAACAAGTGGACGCGTCCCACTGGGTTTCTCCTTTTCCCTGTCCGAACGCGCATTAACACCGCATTGAAGGTGTAATCCTTGTCAGAAACCGGTTTTTCCATTATTCCAGAACTAGTTTACCTTGGTTCATCCGATTCAGCAGATTTTAGACCGGTTCTTTGGAAAGTTCTTTCGGTTTTGGGATCCATAAATTATTTCCCCTCTTTTGGTTCAAACACATTTTCAAAATTTAAAAAATTTCATAATTAAAATCAAGAAGAACCATACATTGCATGAAATATGAATTATTTCAAATATAAAATCTTTCAAAAAATAATTTTAAAAGACCCCCCTCCCTTGACCTAATATATATATTCTTATCAAACTTTAAACATTGATCACACCCATATATCAAGAAGATTATTCTCTTTTTAAGATCTGTATGCAACACATGATCAGCACATATGTGTCAAATTTATGAACTAGCTTACATCATATTCAAATGAAACTAAAAAAAATAAATTTGAATCAAGATCGGGGATAGTTTTAAATGTCCTCCATTCTATGAAATCCACACAAAATCAAAAGACCTAAAGCCGTGGAGTAAAAGCAAGGGGAAACTACATTCCGTTAACTTGAGAAATCTTTATGCTGTACAAGTCTGGCTCAAAATTTGAGTTGAAGACCATAGAAATATAATTATAACTTGTTTATCATGTGAAATACTTTCTGGACCTTGACCATGAAGTAACCAAATCATTCAAAATTCAACTTATCAGAGGCATTGGGTAGGCATGGCATGGTCATTTGGATTTTATTTGGACCTTCCCTGCATGGGGTTTATGCGACTTTTTTCAAATGTGTAGTTCCCGACGCTCGGAACCCACAGGAGGAAGACCATGGAACTCTGCCGCATCAAGACCAAAATCAGGAACAAGGTTTCTCAGGCAAGCTTCTCCCCTCTTGATCATGTTGTGGCCCATATTTGTGAATACAATATGTTGATTGTGAAACATGCATGCTATGTGGTACGAAATATTGTTTTATGTAGCATTAGTTACAACCCATATGCATGAACCCTAGCTCCGTTGATATCCCCTTTTCACCCTAAGGACTAAATAATCCCAAAATTCTAAAGGGAGTTTAGGGAAGATGAAAGTGCATCTAGAACCCCTAGTCGGGTTTTGATGATTGACGACAAATGATTAAGGGACTAACAGGTTTAACGAGTTTATAAACAGAGATTAGTCCCAGAGAAAAGGCTCAAAGGACATCGGCAACCCCTAAAAAGAAGAAAAGGTGGCGGCTTCGGAATCTCTACTCTTCATAAAATATTTTGTATTTATTTGAGTAGTAGGAAAGCCGTACTATTAAGTGGGGTGCGTCATAGAAGCATTTAGTTGACCTTAGTGCTCAGAGATCATTGAACTTCATTTCACAAGAGCAAATCATTCTCCATGAACACAAAATCGAGTTTTAAATCTGCTACATCGGAAGTTCCGGTTTGTGTACCGGATGTTCCGGTTCCACCGGAAGGTCTGAAGTAGCCCGTGTTTTAAAGGTTCTGGAAAAACTGGAAGTTCCGGTCCTGGTATCGGAAGTTCCGGTCTGGCCGGAAGCTCCGGTTCAACCTGTGTTTTAACCGTTCTGGAATCATCGGAAGTTCCGATACGTGCATCGGAAGTTCCGATGATCCCGGAAGGACCGGAATCCTCATGCTCCTTCTCCGAGCTATATTGGAACCTCCGATGTCACTATCGGAGGTTTCGCTATGACTGAGATGTGTGTAGCGAGGGGAAAAATAGCTGTTTGATTTGAACAGATCAGAAGTTCCGATGCTGCATCGGAAGTTCCGATGTGGGTGTTTTCAGTGCAAAATGGCTAGTTTTTTAGGGGTACTATATATAGCCCCCAACCCCCTCTCTTCAAACAACCTTTTGCAAATTATTTTCAAACACACTCAAGAGCTCTTGCTTCTCCTCTCTCAAGCTCCCAAGCCACCCCTTTGTCAGAGAAAAGAAAAGAAGTGAGATTTGAGGATTTGAGTGGAAAAAGGTCAAGATCTCTTTGAGTACTAGGTTCACCTCCTTGCGACTTCAATGCGCTTGTTACTCTTGGAGGTTGAGGACTCCTAGATGGTTAGGAGTCGCTCACGAGCTCCCAATCCGTGTGGTGAGCCGTGGGAAGTTTGTGAAGGCCGGGATTCGCCACCGCAAGGAAAGAATCACCAAGAAGAAGTTGAGGAGACTCCGGAGAGTCCTCAAGGGATAAAGGCTTGATACGAAGCCGGCTCTTGATCACGTGTGATCGAGCTACCCAAACGGAGATGTAGGATTCCCTCAAGGATCCGAACTCCGGCATCAAATCTTTGTCCCTTGCTCTTTCAATTCCGCAATTACTTTGCAAGTACTTTCATATTGCTCATATCTATATTGCTTAGTATAATTGTTCGCTCATATTGAATATTGCCATATTTGCTAATCAATCTAGCTAAATTCCACAAAAGTTGAAGAATTGATTAACATTATACTAAAATTGTTTAGTCGCCTATTCACCCCTCCCCTCTAGGCCGACATCTTGATCCTTTAATTGGTATCAGAGTGAGGTCTCTCTTATTAGGGCTTTACCGCCTAGAGAACCCAAGATGTCGAACAATGATTCGGGGGTGGGTAGTGGTAGTGCTCGCTCATATCAAAATGTTCCTCCTCTAAATGTTTATAATACTCATTCTTTTTGTGGATCATCCAGTAGAGCACCTTATTTTGATAGAACTCACTATGCTTCTTGGAAACATAAGATGAAAAGGCATTTGATATCTCTTAAACCCGCCATTTGGCGAATAGTTCAAAATGGCTACATTGTAGGAGATGAAGAAAATCCGACGGCCGACGAAGATAGACTCATCCACTACAATGCTCAAGCCGTCAATGCCATCTTTGGAGCATTGAGCGGAGACGAGTTCAACAGGGTATGCTCTCTTGAGAGTGCCAAAGAAATTTGGACCACTCTAATGAAAATCCACCGTTCGGGAGTCAAGACTAGAATTGTTGAAGGGCAAGCTTGACCGTTTTGTCATGGGAGATCAAGAAACGACAAGCGACATGTACACTCGTCTCAACAATCTCATCAATGAGATCAAAGGGCTTGGAAGCAAAGAGATGACCGATAACTATGTGGGCAAGAAGATGCTTCGAGCCATTGCCCCCAAGAACCGCACTTTGGTCACCCTCATCTGCGAGAAGGAAAACTTCAACTCTCTCACACCACATGATGTCCTTGGGCGAATCCTTGCTCATGACTTGATGGATGAAGAAGCACAAGAGATCCGTGCTCTCAACAAGCCAAGCTCAAGCTAAAGAAAGAATGACCTAGCTTTGAAGGCCAAGCAAGTTGTTGAAGAAACCTCAAGTGAAGATGAAAAAGAAAATCCAATGGAGCAACTTCAACAAGGGATGCAAGAGATGGCTCTCTTCGTCAAGAGATTTGGGAAAGTCTTGAAGAGAAGAGGCTTTGGTCATAGAGGCGAAAAATGGAAAAGCTTCGGCAAGACCAAGACAAGAAGGTCAAAGAGAGCTTGCTTTGGATGTGGTGAGTTCAACCACTTCACTGCAAGTTGTCCCAACAAGAAAGGAGACAAGAATGAGGAGAAAGAGAAGAGGTTCAAGAAAAAGGAAGTCCACAAGAAGAGCAAGTTCTCAAAGAGGGACTACAAGGCTCAAGCACATATTGGTGAAGAGTGGAATTCTGACTCCGACTCCTCCTCAAGTGATGATGATGATGGTGTTGCCGGAATAGCCATTGAAGCCTCTCCGCCACCAAAATCACTCTTCAAAAACTCTAGTGATGATGAATCACCCATTTGTCTTATGGCAAAAGGGTCTAAGGTATCACCTCCCAAAAAGTCATCTCTCGCATTATTAAACCTTGGTAGTGATATAGAGAATAATAGTGGGGATGATTTGCTAGATGATGATATGATCACCTCACTTGATAAAAATACCATGATTAAAATATCTCATTTGCTAACCACTATTGAAGCTCTTGAAGAAACAATAGATAAGGAAATGGATACTCTAGATAAACAAGAAGAATTGCTTATTTATGAAAAAGAGAATAATATAAATCTTGAGAAGGAACTCACTAAAGAAAGATCAAGAAGTGATGCAATGCTAAAGATCGTTAATGACAACAAAGCTATTAAGAAGAAACTTGAGAAAACCAATGATTGCTTAAAGGAAGATTATACTCAATTAGAACTCAGTTATCTCAAAACTAAGAACTTGCCTGACAATGTTGTCATTGAAAATAAGAAACTAAAAACCTCATCAATTGATCACATACATGTGCCATGCTCAAAATGTGCTACTAATTCAAATGTCAACAATGAAGAATTGAAAATTAAAAATGCTAAACTAAAGTCTCAACTTCATTTTGGCTTATTGAAATGCCACAAGGGTAGTAAGGCCATCAAGGAGTTGTTGAGCAACCAAGTGGAAAACTTCAACCATGAAGGACTTGGATTCACTCCAAAATTCAATGAAAAAGGTAAAGCTTGGTTGCCTCAACAATATTCTAAGACGAAGTTCGTGCATGGCAAAGGTAAGCAAGCGGAAACACTCCACTTCAATGGCCATGAGATGAAGAAGCGTCAAATGAGTAAGACATTTGGCGGTGGATCTTTTGACGCCTCCTATGTCCTAAGAAAAGGCAAAGATGGAAACATCCACGCTAAGTACATTGGACCTAGGAATAGCGATCTTAAGAAGAGCACTATTTGGGTGCCCAAAATTCTTGTGACTAACATGGAAGGACCTAGGAATAGCGGTCTTAAGAAGAGCACTATTTGGGTACCTAAATCAAAGACATAAACTTGTTTTGTAGAACTACTCCTCCGGTGGAAGAAGTTAGGTAATTGATAGTGGTTGCACTAATCATATGACCGGAGAAGTGAGTATGTTCTCACAATTAACAAGTGAAGGATCCCCTCATGAAAACATCATTTTTGGCAATGATGTCAAAGGAAAGGTAATGGGGCTTGGTAAGGTAGCAATTTCAAATGACTTGTCAATTTCAAATGTGCTACTTGTCAAGTCTCTCAATTATAATTTGCTCTCCGTATCTCAATTATGTTCACTAGGGTTTAATTGCCTTTTTACCGATGTTGACATGACTGTCTTTAAAAGAGACGATTCCTCGATAGTCTTCAAAGGTCATATGAAAGGCAAGCTTTATCTTGTGGATTTTTCCTCGGATAAATCTCGCCTTGAGACTTGCTTGATGGCTAAATCTAGCATGGGTTGGTTATGGCATCGCCGACTAGCTCATGTTGGTATGAGGAATTTGAGCAAACTTCTAAAAGGCGAACACGTGTTAGGACTAACGGGTGTTACTTTTGATAAGAATAGAATTTGTAGCGCTTGTCAAGCCGGGAAGCAAGTTGAAGTTCACCATCCCGCAAAGAACATAATGACTAGTTCAAGACTATTGAAACTTCTTCATATGGATCTCTTCGGACCCGTTGCTTACATTAGCATCGGAGGTAACAAATATGGTCTTGTCATTGTTGCTGATTATTCTAGATATACTTGGGTATTTATCTTGAGTGATAAAGGTGACACGCGAAAGAAGTTCAAGAAGTTTGCAAAGCGTGCCCAAAACAAGTTCAAACTCAAGATCAAGAATATCCGAAGTGATAATGGGACGGAGTTCAAGAACATGCAAGTTAAAGAATATCTTGATGAGGAAGGGATTAAACATGAGTTTTCATCACCCTATACTCCTCAACAAAACGGCGTGGCGGAAAGGAAGAATCGAACCTTGATAAAGATGGCAAGAACGATGTTGGACGAATACAAGATATCGGATCTTTTTGGGCGCAAGCCGTCAACACCACTTGCCATGCTAACAACTGGTTATATCTCTACCGCATCTTGAAGAAAACTCCATATGAACTTCTCACCAAAGATAAGCCGAACATCTCTTACTTTTGAGTCTTTGGTAGCAAGTGTTTCATTCTCAATAAGAAAAATACATTATCAAAATTTGCACCTAAATGTGATGAAGGTTTTCTATTAGGATATGGATCAAATTCACATACTTACTGAGTCTTCAACAAAACCTCCGGTTGCATTGAGGAGTCGTGTAATGTGCAATTTGATGAAGCTAATGGCTCTCAAGTAGAGCAAGTTGATCTAAATGATGTAGGTGACACGGATCCTTTACAAGCAATCAAGAATCTATCTATTGGAGAGATCAAGCCAACGGAAAGTTGAGCCATCCACATCCGTTCAAGATTCAAATACAACAATGGAGCAAGAAGAAGGAACTAGAACATCTCAAGCTCCGCTCCGTCCAAGAGTTCATCAATGTGTTCAGAGGGATCACCCCGTCGACAACATTCTTGGTGATATGAACAAAGGGTAGTGACTCGATCTCGTGTTGCAAACTTTTGTGAGCATTACTCTTTTATTTCTTGTATTGAACCCTCTAAGGTCCAAGAAGCACTCGATGATCCGGATTGGGTGAACGCAATGCATGAAGAACTCAATAACTTCACCCGCAACAAGGTTTGGTCCTTGGTGGAAAGGCCCAAGCAAAATGTCATAGGGACAAAATGGATCTTCCGGAACAAGCAAGACGAGGATGGGCTAGTTATCCAAAACAAAGCAAGGTTAGTGGCACAAGGGTTCACCCAAGTCTAAGGTTTGGACTTTGGTGAAACCTACGCGCCCGTTGCTCGTTTAGAAGTCATACGCATATTGCTTGCATTTGCATCCCATCATAACTTCAAATTATATCAAATGGATGTCAAAAGTGCCTTTCTAAATGGACCCATTAATGAACTTGTATTTGTTGAACAACCACTGGGCTTTGAAGATTTCAAATTCCCAAATCATGTCTATAAACTCCATAAGGCTTTATACAGATTGAAACAAGCTCCTAGAGCTTGGTACGAGTGCCTTAGAGATTTTCTAGTCAAGAAAGGGTTCGAAGTTGGAAAAGTCGATACCACATTATTCACTAAGAAAGTAGATGATGATTTATTTGTATGCCAAATCTATGTTGATGATATTATATTTGGCTCTACTAACAAAACTTTTAGTGAAGAATTTGGTAAGATGATGGCTAGGAAATTTGAGATGTCAATGATGGGGGAGTTGCAATTCTTTCTCGGATTCCAAATCAAGCAACTCAAGGAGGGGACGTTCATATGTCAAACCAAATACGTCAAAGACATGTTGAAGAGGTTTGACATGGAGAGCGCCAAATCCATCCGAACCCCCATGCAAACGAATGGCCATCTCGACCTCAACATTGATGGAAAATCGGTAGATCAAAAGGTATACCGCTCCATGATTGGCTCTTTATTATATATTTGTGCATCTAGGCCCGATATCATGCTTAGCGTATATATGTGTGCAAGATTTCAAGCTGCTCCTAAAGAGTGTCACTTAGTGGCGGTTAAAAGAATTCTAAGATATCTTGTTCATTCCTCAAACTTAGGGATTTGTATCCTAAGGGTTCTAGTTTTGATCTAATTGGATATTCAGATTCGAATTATGCGGGTTGCAAGGTTGATAGGAAGAGTACCTCTGGAACATGCCAATTCCTAGGTAGATCATTAGTTTTGTGGGCCTCCAAGAAACAAAATTTTGTAGCCCTATCCACCGCCGAAGCCAAATACATATCCGCCGGTAGTTTTTCGCTCAATTGTTGTGGACGAGGCAAACATTGAAGGATTATGAAATTAATTATGATAAAGTGCCTCTTTTATGTGATAATGAAAGCACAATAAAAATTACCAACAACCCCGTCCAATATTCCTGAACCAAGCATATAGATATCCGTCATCATTTTCTTAGAGATCATGTTGCTAAAGGAGATATAGAGATAAGTCATGTAAGGACAGAAAAATAATTAGCAGATATATTCACCAAACCCTTAGATGAGCATAGATTTTGCGAGTTAAGAAATGAACTTAATATCATTGATTCAAGAAACTTGGCTTGACCTCTTGCACCTACATATATGCAATGCTTTGATGAATTCATGCTCTAGATGTAATTGCACATATAGGGGGAGTGTCATAATTGTTGATATATTGACACAATCCTATAAATGTGAATAAATCAATAGTTTTGTAATTATATCATATTCATATTGATCAAATTACAAAAATTGAGTCTATGACTATTGAAGTCCTATTCTCAAATGAATAAGTGACTTTAGTGCTTAAATTGACTCAAACATGGTGGCAACACCACCAAATTTTTTGTTGCTTTGTTGTCTTTGAAGTGATTCTAAAAATCTACTCTAATCTAAGCCTCTATTGAAAAATAATGCCTATTTTCTCTGGATTTTACCCTAATCACATCCACATGTAGCCTTGCTAAATTTGTTGTTGATCATTGGATGTGGTGAAGGTCCATAAGGATATCCCTAGTGCTTCTATTCTATTTCTCCTTACCTTCTTTCAATCCATCTATCAATCTCATGAGCATTTGAAACTGCCAGATCGGAACATCCGGTCATATGGTCGAAACCTCCGGTCATGACCGGAACATCCGGAAAATCGTATACGGAACTTCCGATTCCTGTTGTATCAGAACTTCTGATTCGCTCATCGGAACCTACGATGTGGGATTCACCTCTTCGCACAGTTAAAAGGGGACCACGTGAAAAAGAGAGAGTTACTTTACTCTCTACTTTTACTCCTCTCACAACCGGAACCTCCGGCCTGGGTGATTTTTCCTCCTCCGGAGTCTCCGATTGAAGATCCGACGATCTTGCCGCCGCTTCCATGTGGTTGCAAGGAGTCTTCCCCATCGTCCCACACATCCAAGCTTCGTGGGCCGCCGTAGGATCCTCCTCGCCAAGTTAGGGCAAGAGGATCTCCCCCGCGAACTCCCCTCTTCAAATCCTCGTGGGATTCTTTGTTCTCCTCGGTAAATCTCATTCCAAATCTCTTTAGTTGTTAGGAGAGACACATTCCACACGTAGATCTAGAGGTCGCACCACGGATTAGTTGGTTGAAGTTCTAGGTCGTGAAAATCGGAACATCCGATATGTACATCGGAACTTCCGATGTGTCTGAAACCTCCGAATATTCGTATCTGGAGTCTCCGACACAACCGGAACTTCTGATGTTCAGGTCAAAACTTCCG
The DNA here is from genome assembly GCA_019208055.1 of Stipa capillata. Lineage (NCBI taxonomy): Eukaryota > Viridiplantae > Streptophyta > Magnoliopsida > Poales > Poaceae > Stipa > Stipa capillata. Next base: position 18,990 of record JAGXJF010003719.1, read on the forward strand.
ATCATCATGTCAATTGAACTTTGATCAAATGGTCTCGCCTCTCTGTCCGCTGCTCATGAGAACTTACCCTATGCTACTTATCTACATTCATTCACAGGGAACAAATGGCAGGAAGATCTAAGGGGATCAGTATCAGGGATGCTGAAATTGAGAGTGAGGAAGAGTATGACTATGGACTAGACTCCGATGATGAGGGAGAAAGGGCTCTGAGAGCTGAAAAGGAAAGAAGAAAGAAGAGGAGACAGGAGGGTGGTCATGATGACACCCCATATAGGCCAGAGGATGATGAGGATAACATTTCTTTATCCTCAAGACAGAGACATGTTGTCAGGAAGGTCAAGGAATCAAAATCTAGGAAGGAACAGGGACAGAGGGAGTCCACTAAAGCAAGAACTATGCATGTCAAGGAAAGAGGAAGCAAGCTTCCAACTCTGAAGAGTAGGAGCTCAAGGGCTCAACCATCTCAGGCTCCAAGTGCACCACCTCCCTCAAGCATGCCTCAGCAAGAGCAGGTTCAACAGCCAGATATGATTGGCCCTCTTAGGCTTGCATTGCCCACTGTCAACAGCGATCATCTAAGACATACACAAGCTATAGAGGCAAGAGAGCTCAAGTTCAAAAGGAGAGGGAGAAGAACCCATGGAATTATGCCCAACTCTCCTCAGACAGAAGATTCTAGAACTACTTCCAGCAAGACTTCTATGAGACTGTGATCTTTCCAAGGAAGACTCCAATAATTCAAATGCAGTGGATTGACTGGGACTACATGGCTCAACAAGAGGACCATGTCTTCGATGAAGTGATTTCCACATGTGAGGCACATGGCATGTCTCGCATTATGGCATTCAAGTATGACTGGTGTGATGAGTTCATTGCCCAATTCTATGCCACAGTCTACTTTGATCAAGACATTGCCAAGACTATTCACTGGATGTCAGATGGGACAGAATATCAAGCCACCTACAGTCAGTTTGCTCAGATCCTGGGCTTCTCTCAGAATGACCTTCAAGGCAAGAGAAGGATCCATGATGAAAAGGTCATCAATGCAAATGCCCTCATCTACATGTATGACAAGTACAAGAAGGGACAAGTAGGAGGAACAAAAGGTTTGCTCCCATTTTACACCTACTTGAACCGGATTTTTTCGCAAGACCCTAACTCCTGAGGAGGGAGATGCCACAAGCATTATGGCTTATACTCTGAACCTCCTCCACTTCATGAAGAACACTGAGCGCCAATTCAATGTGTTTGACTTCATTTGGGAAGAGATCTGCCTTTCAAGTGGTGATCCAAAGAGATGCTGTGCATACGCTCCTTATATTCAATGTCTGATAGATGCTGTGTCAGGACTCAACTTCATTAAGGAGCACAAGCATCTTGGCTATCAGCTGAGGCCACTTAAGGAGACCCCAGTAAGCAAGAAGAGGGACCACTCTCACTCTAGCATGTTAGAAATTTCCTTTGAGTACCTCAAGTCCATCTTCAACATGTGCAAGAAAAACTCTGTCAATATTAAGAAGATCCGCAAATCTCAGAAGAAGATAACTTTGAGGCAGAAGCAAATCATGCAGAAGCTAGATATGGAGTTCAGTGGTCAAGGCTCTGATTACATCCCCAGTGACTCTGAAGTAGTCAACAATCCCTTTGTTACTCCTCCTCTCTCGCCAACTGAAGATGAAGGCCAAAATCTCCAAGAAGATGATAGCTCTGAGTAGTTCTCCTCCGACATCTTTTCCTCTCTTTTTGGTGTCTTGATGCCAAAGGGGGAGAGGTTAAAATTAAGGGAGAAGGGAGTAGGGAGTAGGGAAGGGAAGGTTAAGGGTTATCTAGTTTGTCGAGTTTACAAGCATCTCTTCTTTGTGTTATTTCTTGTAAAACTCTTAAGTCGTTCGTTTATCTTCATTATGCGTGGTCATATGAACTAATGAACATCTATATCAAGTCATGTGTTGATTTATTTCTCCATCATATTCCATGACTAACAATTATGCTTCATATTGACAGTGTTCATAGACCTCATGAATACTTTGAGGGGAGCTCTTTTACGATTTCATTATATACATGCTCATATATGCAAATGAAAATCTAAACAAGCATAACTCTAGGGGGAGCTCCATACCTTAGTATTCCAAACATTATTTAAATCTTTTTGTGAGCCTTAATCGTGTTGTCATCAATCACCAAAAAGGGGGGAGATTGAAAGTGCATCTAGGCCCCCTAGTCGGGTTTTGATGATTGACGACAAATGATTAAGGGACTAACAGGTTTAACAAGTTTATAAACAGAGATTAGTCCCAGAGAAAAAGCTCAAAGGATATCGACGACCCCTAAAAAGAAGAAAAGGTGGCGGCTTCGGAATCTCTACTCTTCGTAAAATATTTCATATTTATTTGAGTAGTAGGGAAGCCGTACTATTAAGAGGGGTGCATCGTAGAAGCATTTAGTTGACCTTAGTGCTCAGAGATCATTGAACTTCATTTCACAAGAGCAAATCATTCTCCACGAACACAAAATCGAGTTTTAAATCTGCTACATCAGAAGTTCCAGTTTGTGTACCGGATTTTCCGGTTCCACCGGAAGGTCTGATACGGGTCTTAACCAAAGTGGCCCTTGGACAATTTTGAAAACAAAATACTTTCCAAATTATTTTTGAAATTAAAAATTACTTAGGTCATCGGCACTATTTTGCCCCGCAGCTAACCCTGCGAATATCGGCGGAACTGTGCCAATGAGCCACCCTTATTTTAAAAACAATGTTTTTCAAAACCATTTGCCTCCTACAGCAATCTGCAAGGTCCTAACGGTCCCGAGTTCTCATACTCGGTGGCTTCGGACTTCGCAAATATTTCCAAAGGTCGCCTACCCCAACATCTGGTGTTCCTCTACGGCTCGAAGCTCGAAGCTTAGGTTAGGTTTAGACTTTTGTATAGGTAAATTAAAGTTACTCATGTAATTTTCTCCTTCTTCTTTTGTTTTTCTTGTAACTTGTTGTACTACGACATTTGTATTTTATACTTCAATCAATAAAGTTTCCATTTTCTTATATATATGAATTGTATGAATGCTTAAGATGTATGCCATGTATGATATGAATGCACAAACAATGCCTCCCCTCCTATTCTCGCCGACCACACGATTTGACCGGAATCGCTCAACTCAGCAGCGTGAGTTGAGTTTCCTCTTCCGTCTCACGTTACTCCAGCTAGACCTAAAATGTAGGGTTCTCACATCCTACCCCCCTTAAAAATAATTTCGTCCTCAAAATTAAAAAAATGAGGTACCTGAATAAGGACGGGTAGTCTCTACGCAGATCTTCTTCCTTCTCCCACGTCGCTTCTCAGACAGGGCGGTTCTTCCATTGCACCTTGCAACACTTCATCGCTCGATTTCTTAGCTGCTTCCATTCTTCGGCAAGAATCTTGATTGGCTTTTCGACGTACGACAAATCGTCTTGCAATTCCAACTCTGAGTGTTCCACCTTCTCGGTCGGTTCCTTTAGACACTTTTCGAGTTTCGAGATGTGGAATACATCGTGCACCTGTGACAATGATGCCGGTAGTTTCAACTGATAGGCTACCTCCCCTTCCTGGTCTAGGATTTGGAATGGCTCGGTTTAGCTGGGGCTCAATTTCCCTTCATACCGAATTTTTTCACACGAGTAATTCTGATTGATGGCAATAAAGCGCGCAATTTTGGTTATCCGATCAATGATTACCCAGATAGCATCCTTATGCCTTTGAGTCCTTGGTAATCCGGTAATGAAGTCCATACCGATTTCCTCCCACTTCCACTGTGGTATCGGTAACGGTTGCATTAACCCTACTGGACTCTGATGTTCTGCCGTGATCCTTGAGCATGTGTCGCATTCTAACATGAACTTAGCAATCTCCTACTTCATATTGTTCCACCAAAACATTCCCTTCAAATCCATGTGCATCTTCGTACTTTCAGGATGAATACTATACAGAGTTTGATGAGCTTCTTCTAAGATCACCTTCTTGATCTTCGGAATGTTAGGAACACATATCCGGTTCTTGCACCATAGCGATCCATCTTCCGCTAGGGTAAATTTCAATGGTTGCTTTGCTTTGATCCTCTTTACCTGTTCCACGATGACTTATCTTCCAGTTGATGTTTCTTGATCTCATCTTGAAGGCTTGGTTGAATTACTAAAGCTGTAACACTAGCTTCACCTTTATGGATTACAACCTCGATCCTATCTTTATCCAAGTCCTGAAGAATACGCTTGGATATATCTTTGACCTTCTCCGGTTGAATTCCTGATTTTCGACTCAGTGCATCTGCTACTACATTGGCTTTTCCTGGTGTATATCTGATTTCCAGGTCATAATCCTTAATTGGTTCAAACCATCTTTGCTGCTTCATATTCAACTCCTTCATTTTCCGGCAAAGTTAACACTGGAGCGGTAGTGAGTTTCCGCTTCAGCTCCTAAACACTGCTCTCACAAGTTTCTGTCCACTAAAACTTGATGTCTTTCCTCAACAACTTGGTCATAGGTCCAGAAATTTTTTGAAGAATTCATCAATGAACCTCCTAGAATATCCTGCTAATCCCAGAAAATTTCTGACTTCTGCGATAGATGTTGGAGATTTCCAATTTACAACGGCTTCAGTCTTCTTCGGACCTACTGCAACTCCTTCTTTTGTGATGACATGACCTAGAAAGAGACTTGATCTAACCAAATTCGCATTCGCTGAACTTAGCATATACTGATGCTCTCTCAAGGTCCGCGATACTATCTGAAGATGTTCTGCATGGTCTTCTTCATTCTATCACCACCTCGCTGACTGTTCCGACTTCTTTAGTGGTCACCTAGTTCACCCCTCCATGAACCTTGTCTCTGCCACGGACTCAAGTACCCCTCCTTCTCGATCTGCTGCTCCTGAAGCTGGTGTTGCTGGTCCAGTGAGTTGATGTGTGGCCTAGCGAATCTTCTCTTCGTTGTGGCCTCCGACAGTTTCCAGCTTCCTCTAGGTGGCTAGCAACCATCTTCCTCATCTTTTGGCTCCGCTGATGTCGAAAGGATCATCGGTCTGGTCCGCCAAAAATCGTCCAGACTAACGCCTCCTCCAGTTGGTGGTTGAGTATCACGGGTTCGTTCTTCCATCCTATTCAACATCTCGGTGAAAAATTTGTTCTGATTCTCCTAAGCTTCACGCCTTTCTTCTTCCCTAGACTTCCGATCTTCTTCCAGCTGGCGCCTGTACTACATGAAAGCTTCTTCAGCACAGGATCTTGGTGGTGGTGGAGGTATACCGCTGCCTCTACTTCCACTAGCTGCATTAGCTTTCGCCTCCTGCTCTGCTTCCATTTTGGTCTTCTCTTCCGCTTCCTTCTGAGCTTGCTCATCCGCCAACCTACAGTTATCCTCACTGGGGCTCGCCACTCACTTATATTGTGATATGAACCAAAACTTAATTATATGACATTGAATGACATATATTAAGCTTTTATCTTCATAACACCGCTAAGCACTCATGCAGAAATCCAAAAAGATCCATAACTCCAAATAAGGCACAAAATTTCATTAAATGTGCTTAAGACCTATGTGCTTTTCATCTAAGTGTCCAGAACAAAAGCAAAAACAATATTTCATTTCTGATGTTTAGGGTTCTAATCATATGACCTATTGCTTTACCCCTATATCCTTACATTTCTCCTTCTTTGCCTATTTAAATTTCCGAATCTCCTATAGATTAATAAGGTAAGTGATGGGATAAGAAATTGGATTTAACCCACAATCCTAGGTAATTCTATAGGTAGTAACAGGAGAGTTGTTTTGAAATAGTATAGATATTTTTTATCAACAGAAGGCTATAGATGAGAATGGTCCTTATAGAGGTTCCGACTTCATTCCTAGGGTTCACAGGTCTCCTAACTAGACTTTTATGCCTAGAGGTCTCAACCGTTGCTCTGATACCACCTGTCATAGAGTGGTGCAACAGGAGCATCGCAGCGGTCCATTTATTACAACTCGATCCACAAACTCAAAGAACAAGGTACAAATATACAAACGTGTTCCCAAAAGTACGGGGAATTTAAAACCGTTTATCGTCTGGCTACAGCAAAAGTCTTATCCTACAACTCTCATCTCCCACTTCCTATGTTTTTACGTACGCTTCAGGGTCTTCACCACGTTAGTCGAAGTAGTAGTCGATGCTTTCGCCCTCCGTCGCAGTCATCGGTTCTTTGGAGACTTCATCTTCGACCTCAATGTAGACTACGTCTTGATCCGTCGTCGACACACCGTCTAATCAAAGGAATTAAGATAAAGGGATGAGTACAGAAGGTACTCAACAAGTCCAGGAATAGCAAAGAGGTGTTTGATGCACTATCTACTGAGAACGGCAACGTTCTCCAAAAACAATGCAGTTTTGAAAGGTAAGAGAGTCAAATTTTATTTTAAAAGACTACTGACCTCATGTCTTACAGGCTGCTAGGATTCCCGATGAATCCCTTTCCTTCCGCGTTCGCAGTTCCAACCAGGAACATGGAGTGACTCAGCCACAATTCTATACACTCTGCAGAGGTGCACAACTGTACCCACAAACGATCGTAAGTATGTATCCGAGGGAGCGACCCCCAAATCACGTACCCATGATCACAGAGCCATTTTGCCGCCCGCTCAGTCATACCCCGCGTCGTAGTCCCGCACAACAGAAAGGGCTTCTACTGACGGGCCGGAAACCCCCTCCACTGACGGCAAAGGAACCCGTCAGCCTGGAAATGTCAGTGGAGAGGTGCCCTCCACTGACGGGCGGCCCGACCGTCAGTAGTGCTTATTACTACTGACGGTCACACACCGCCCGTCAGTGGAGACCCCTCGTGGGAGGCACCTGGAGGTGTCACCACTGACGGGCTCCCTTTTAGTGACCGTCAGTGGTTGCGCCTTTTCACTGACGGGCCATATGTAAGTGCCCGTCAGTAGAGGCTATAGCAATTACAGTCAATTATTCATAATCACAGGCTATAGCAATAACATTATACATAATCATAGGCTATAGCAATTATTTATTTTCACAAATTTCAGAATGGGCCTTCGCACGTCACATGTCAGAACTCATAATCACGTAGTCAAATCTCATAATCATATAACACATTCGTAATTACACATAACAGTTGACATAACACATTCGTAATCACATAACACTTCACCTCTAATCCATTGATCACAAGTATGAAACAACTATTTTTCAATTTTAAAAATAACTAATCTATCGATTCTCGCTTAAGTTTGCCTTCGGAAATTGGGGGCCGGCGTAGAATTCACCCATTAGATTGATAACTTCAAAGTTGATGACTTTGGCGAAGACTTTTTGGATGCGGGCAAAGTCCTGACGCCACTCGTACAAGTGGTTTTCCAGCTCACTCCAAGCCTTCAGTTCTTTCATATCTTTCCAATGCTTGTTCTTGTACCGGACAAAGCAGTCCATATGGACACAGGTGTAGTACCCACATGTCACGCTATTTTCAGGCTGAACTCTACAAGGGAACTTGTAATGGTGTACCATTCTTGTCGCTTTTGAAGGTATTCTACTATGTCCCGAGAACTAGACTTTGAAAAAAGCTGTATTCAAAATATTAGTGATATTCCCGAAGTCCGATCTCTTTTTCTCGTCGGAGTCAAAGTAAAATGCCTTGGCCCAGCTTGGAATAATCACAATAAGGACCCAGTGGTCACTGCGTCAATGTGAACAAATGAACGTACGCAGGCGGAGATACGTACGTAAAAAACAAAAAATTCCCACGGTGCTAAGTTAGGACTTACGGAGGGTTGTAGGGGGCTAGTAGGTAGTCTTTGTCCTTATGAACGACAAACGCACACGTAAGGTATTCTTCCAGAAAGACTCGACCGTCCGGGGTCGCAGCATAGCCTTCGTTCATGCATATCGGATCGATTATTCCAATATTGGACTCGCGTAGACGTCTGCACTCTTGGGCTTGGTAGAGAGCCCATAGCCTAACCATCGTGGTGTCGAGCCTATAGAGGTTGTACATGTTGAAGAGTCCCTCAAAGTTGATGTCGAAGGTGTCCTGGTCGTTCTCCATGAAAAATTTGTAATCTCTTGGCACCTTGACCTTCCAATATTGGCAAAATGTTTGCGGATCTCTGAACATCTTTAGGTAATCTACATGCAGCGCCTTCATGTCCTCCGAAAGATTGTCCAACTCATCCTGCGGGAGCAAGTCTTGAGCTGGATAGAAAACATCTCGCCAGAGACCCATGCTCCGTGTAGATAATTTGGATGACGATGTTGAGAAGGATAAAGATTTCTTCATTTGCTTTTGCTCCTTCCTTTCCTTCTCGCCGGTGCCGGCCCGTCTCTTTTTTCCTTTCTTCCTCCTATGTAGCGGCTCAGGACTCTTGCCTGCCGCCATCGCTGCTTCCAGTGTTCCGGCTAGTGTGGTGGGAGAGATAATCTTCCCTCTGGGTTGATCCAGCCGGTCGCCTTGAGCCTCGCAGCGTCTTTCCGGTGGATCGTTATTGGGTTCCTCCGGCGCCTCCGGGGACTGGAAAACTGGCTCCATGCACTGGTCCCCCGACAAGATGGTCTTCCAGGTCTTTAAACGACGGAGGCATTTGGCTGAGTCCCAGCGGAGATCGTCTGACTGATGGAGAGGGGGTCGTGCAAGGAGAGGGGGCCGTGCGAGGAGAGCCTGCCATAGATAAAATAATTTGGCTCTTCGGCCACTGGATGAAGTAGTTCTTGCACTGCCCTAGCTTCGTCAGTTCGGCTTCAGGAGGGACTGGGACTAACACATCATTGTAGTCGTTGAGGACGACGTCCACCTGCACCTTCGCATGGTGCTCCCGCATAGGAATACAGTGCATGATTGCCCCCTCCGGCGTTGGGAAAACCTGGCCGTGCGCAACCTTGACCTTCATGCCAGGAATTTGCACCGTGAGTGTGCATCTAGTGGCTTCCTGTGAAACAGAGGATAGATGTGCCGTCCTCATTGGAGTTAGGATAATGGAATCACGATTTACTGTAATGACTCGTTTAGCGGATGAAACTTACGGTGATGCTGTCAACGGGATTATGCGAGTTGGGGCCGCCGTCCGAGGCGGATGCGCAGCTACTCCATCCAGACGGCTGGTTCACGGGAAGCATGGTCGGACCGTCTTGCGCTGCGAGCACTTGCATACGTAGCCATGTCTGCTCAGCAATCTCCCGCATTTGCTCCCGCAAATTTTCCATGTACTCCTGACTATCTCTCCTTGGCTGGCGGTGACCCTCGGGGTTTCGGGGAAATACTTTGTCCCATTTAACGCCATCCCTGACGCCTACTACACGGCTCCGATGCTCCGGTTTCTGTCGAGCCTTCGCTAGATCATCGTTCCACCTCGGGAAGCTCGTGACGGAGTCCTGTGAGCTTCCAGGCTGCTGGCTCAGTTCTGTCTGCAAGTTATATTACTTCATGAGAAGATAGCATATTTGGATGCAACGTAATTACGTAAGAAAAGAAACTGAGTTGAGACGTTACCAGCCGGTTGGCCACCTCCCGGAGTTCCTCAGACTCTATAACTGGTGACCCCGTCACAGGGTCAGAGCTTGTGTGCGCCCTCATGTACTCCCCAACGCGTGGCTCCCTGAGATGCGCGAAAGGAGGTGCTTTCCCAGCCGCGGCTACTTTGGCGTCCTCGCTGGCCCACTTTGGTCTCTTCCCTAGGTATCCACGGCTGCCGAGCTTGTGGTCTAATGTGTTCTTGGAGCATAGCTCCTTCCCCCAGCGACTCCTCTCCTGGAATTCTGAACTCTTTATTTGAGCAACGAATTGCTCCCAGTCTTCTTTTTATATCTTCGACCATCTTTTACTAATTTTAGTATCCCAATCGTCGTCCACGACTTTCTGTGCGTCGTATCGCCAAGTCTTCAGAGCCCTAGCCATGATGCGAAGGGCTTGCGCTTTGACTCTGTCTTTGTCGGCGGCAGGAATCTGGTACTTGTCCCACAGTTTCCTCAAGAGAGCATCTCTGGTTGACTTAGACAATTGGCTGAACTCTTTGCATGTGATCTTAACTTGTTCACGGACTATGCACCCGCAGGCGTTGCTAAAGGTCCGGGCAGCCTTATGTGGACTAGCTGGAACGTCTTTCACGTTGTCGACTCGAGTGATGATATACGTCTTGTCCGGCAACTGGTTGCCTTTTCTCCTTTTCTGATACCTGGTCGGGGCCGGAGGCGCTACTTCCTCCTCGGGCGCCTCGTCCTCTTCAAAACCTGACTCGGAGCTAGAGTCATCGCTGGAGGAGCTGCCGTCCGAGGCAGGTTGCTCTTGGCCAGCTATACACGGATCATAAGAGTTTGAAGTATATCTTCACTCAGTCAGAATTGAATCTCAGGCAGAGAAGATGGTTGGAATTGATAAAAGATTATGATGTTGGGATTAATTACCATCCCGGTAAAGCCAATGTCGTGGCTGACGCTTTGAGTCGAAAGGCCTACACTAACAATTTGATGATTCAAGAAAGCCAACCAGAGCTGTATGAAGAGTTCAGGAAGCTAAATTTGAATGTGAGTATCGCCGAGAGCGACGACATGTTAGAGGTTAAGTCAACTCTTGAAGACCAGGTGAGAGAAGCTCAGAAAGGTGATAAGGACATCAAAGAGATCCGAGAGGGCGAAGCACCTGATCATAAGGAAGATGAGAATGGGACCATTTGGTTCCGAGACCGTTTGATTGTGCCAAATCAGAAGGAGATCAAAGAAGTGATCATGAAGGAGGCTCATGAGTCTGCTTATTCTATCCACCCCAAAAGCACGAAGATGTACCATGATCTATGAGAGAATTTTTGGTGGTCCAGCATGAAGCGAGATATCGCAGAGTTCGTGTCCCTATGTGATGTATGCCGAAGGGTGAAGGCCGAGCACCAGAAGCCTGCAGGGTTGCTTCAACCGCTAAAAGTGCCTGAATGGAAGTGGGAAGAAATCGGAATGGATTTCATCACAGGCCTTCCGAGGACATCGTCTGGATATGATTCTATACGGGTCATTGTGGATCGATTGACCAAGTCAGCTCATTTCATTCCGGTGAAGACAACGTATGGTGGAGAGACACTAGCAAGCTTGTATATGTCTCAGATTGTGTGCTTGCATGGAGTACCGAAGAAGATTGTGTCTGATCGGGGGGACACAATTCACATCGAGGTTTTGGAAGAAAGTGCATGAAGCACTTGGCACGCAATTGAACTTCAGTACTGCCTACCACCCGCAGACGGATGGTCAAACTGAGCGAGTAAATCAGATTCTGGAAGATATGCTTCGAGCATGTGCCTTGACGTACAAGCGAAGTTGGGATAAGAGTTTGCCATATGCTGAGTTTTCCTATAACAACAGTTACCAAGCCAGCTTGCAAATGGCACCTTTTGAAGCTCTATATGGACGTAAGTGCCGTACCCCTTTGAATTGGCATGAAGTTGGTGAAGGGCAAGTGTTTGGACCTGACACTTTGGAAGAGGCCGATAAGCAAGTCAAAGTGATTCAAGAAAGGTTGAAAGCTGCACAGTCTAGACAGAAGAGCTATTCGGACAAGCGCCGTAAAGACATAAGTTTCAAGATTGGTGATGCTGTGTACCTGAAGGTATCCCCGCTCAGAGGAATGCGTCGTTTTGGAATCAAGGGCAAGCTAGCGCCTCGCTATGTTGGACCCTTTGAGATAACCACCCGTCGTGGAGAGGTTGCTTATCAGTTGGCTTTGCCGGAAAAGCTATCCAATGTGCACAACGTGTTCCATGTGTCGCAGTTGAAGAAGTGCTTCAAGGAACCGGAAGAAGAAGTTCGGAACGCTTCGTTGGAGGATATTGAGGTTCAAGATGATCTGACGTATGAGGAGTACCCGATCAAGATTCTGGATGAGAAGGCAAGAACCACCAGGAGGAAAGTGATCAAGTTTTGCAAAGTACAGTGGAGAAACCATTCCAAAGAAGAAGCAACGTGGGAGCGAGAAGAAGACTTGAAGGAGGAGTTCCCAGATCTGTTCTCTAGCTTTGAATCTCGGGGTCGAGATTCTTTGTAAGGAGGGTAGAGTTGTAACATTCTCGATTTTGAGGGTTTGAAATTTTTTTTAAAAAAAAGCAAGAGGATGTGCAACTGTATAATAAGCCTATATGTATTTTTGTGGATTTTATTTCAAATTAATCCAGGCTCTGGAATTAATTTGAGAGCTATAAAGTGTTGTCTCAAATTTGAATCCCAAATCCTTTTAGAATCTCTCTCTAAAAATATTTTATTTGGACTCCCCATGTCCAAATTGATTTACTGGAATTTTCTCATATTTTTGGAACCCATTTAAATTAGTTTTGAATTACCTTATTTTTCTCTATTAATTTAATCCGAAAATAAATAAAAAGGTGTGGGCCCAGGTGCATGCATGCATGCATGCAGCCAGGCAGCCGTGACGCCTACGGGATTAGGCGCCGGTGCTTTTTTTTTCTTTTAATCTTAGTGATTATCTTTTAATCTTTATACTTATCTCTTTTTTCTTAAATTGTAAATTCCTGCATTATCTCTTCTCCCTTCTCCCCTATATAAACCCCACTACCCCTAGGGTTTCCCTTTGTTTTTTTCCTCCCCAAAATCTCTTCTCCACCACTTCATCTTGTTCAACTCCGGCGGAACTCCGGCGAGCAATTCCGCCACACCGTCGCACCCCTACACCGGGGATTCGTGTTGGAGCTTCCGCACGCCGTCGCGCATCTACTACCGCAAGAATTCGGGAGCTTCTTCCACTACACCGACCGTACCACGAGCTTCTTCCTCAACTCCGGCGATCTCCTTCCCTCCTCCGTTTCTTCACCCTCGGTAATCCCCTCTCAAATTCCTCTCCGGGGTAGACTCCCCACAACCCGAGCAACACTTCCCCTCAACCAATTTTACCCATCTCCATTGATCCAACCCTAGATTGTGTTGTTCTTCCCAAACCCTAGATCTTGCTCTCTATACTATAGTGTGAACAGTGCACGAGTGAACAATACCCCCGCTACAGTAAACCCTAATCTTCTCCTCCACCAAATTTTGCCCACATCCAATTTTTATCCGATCTTAGATCTCAGTAGTAAAATGGAATCCTTAGAACCCCACGAATCCAATGGTGCAACCTGATTTTTAATCCGACCGCCGGATTTTGAATAATATTTAAATTTGGATGAAATTTGATCTATTTTCATGATATCTTTGTACTGGATGCTTAGTTCGAAGTAAATCTTTTCTGTAGAACACTAGTATGCTAGGGAGCATCTCTGTAAATTTTCATAATTTTTGGACATGCTTAGAATTTCCTAGAATTAAAATAATATCTGTTTTAATTATTAAAAATACAAATATCCTCTGTTAATTTTATTCAATTTTTGCCTAAGATCCGAGAATGCTAGAACTAATTCACCATGTAAACCAAAATATTTTTCCTGCACTGGTATGAGCTATAAAAATCAGGATGTGTTCTAGACCCATTTAAAATTGTTATTTAAATGCTGTTTCTAGTAATAAGTCATTTATAAATCTGTTTAGCTATTAAAAATTCATGACCAGTACCCAATAAATCATCTGATGTTATAGGAATGTTGTCAAGACCTGAAAACTCATTTAGCTTAATTAAATAATGTTTTACTATATTATTAGTGTAGTTTTTATGCTTCGAATAATAGTTTTAATTGTTTAAAATATGTTTCTAGAACACTTTCGAACATGAAATGTCTCTGGAATTGGTATTATGTCATGTTAGTTCAATGGTATGATTTATTGATGTTAATTGTGATTTTCTACTTATTTGTTACACTGGAAATGCTAGAAAATGCTTAAATTAATTAATGTTCAGATTAAAAATTAATATTAAATCATTTATGGTACTGTTCCAGTACTGTTGACATGTTCCAAGATGTCTCATGTTTAATTAACGTATGTTAATGATGGAGAATAGCTTTTAACTCAATTTCTAGTCTTTAAATATTGGAAAAGCATGTATAAATCTAAGTGGGTGTTGTTAATCTATTGTCTTACTGTTAGTAATCAATATAAATGATAGAGTTCACCTAAATATATAATCATGGTTAATTATGAATTGTTTTATTCTTTATAACATGTTACTAGCATGTTAGGGTGAATGTTATGTGTGTTGTATATGTACATGTATACTAATACCCGGTAGGGACTATATATTATTTCTATATATGTTGTGCATATGGTTATGGCCACCCTAGAGGACCATTCCTTCTTTGCGATGACGCTATCGCGCCGTCGTTCCATTCCACCTCGTCTCATCTTCGTCGTGCTTCTCTCTCTCGTGTTGCTTTCTGAAGTGTTTTATTGAGGGTTGGTTATTTATTTATTTTGCTCGTTGCGTTACGCCATTAGGGAGTGAGAGACCGACCCGACGACCGAAGCAGCTAAAGAAGGAGAGTACTACCACGAAGGCATGCCCCTTTTCTTGATCATATTTGATCCTATATTTTCAAAGTCATTATATTTTATTGTTTATAAACATGCATGCTGTTTTAATCCAGTAGCTAGCGTGTCGATTGACACAATTTTATCCCTATCCGTTGTCGCCTGTTTACTTGATACCCTGAGTAGAATAATAGGTTGATTCTGAATAGAGTAGAGATATGCTTAGCCATGCTTAAATACACCCTTAGGTTGTTTTGATTTGCCTCTACGGAGGAATGAATATCGGATCATTGTGATCTTTGCTGAAACTTGTTGAGCTCGCTAAGCTAGGGCCGGATGCCCGATGATTTCTTCCTCCCTCTATTCTTCCTATTCTACTCTGGGTGAAACTTACCATCTAATATGGCGCGGGCGACAGCTGGATCATTGTGATGAAGGAGCAGATGGTTGCCTACCCGCAGAAGGCCGGTTTAAAGGAACCATACGTCGTCCGTACCGCCGAAGGCCGAAGTCTTGAAGTTGGAGAATTGTGACAACAGTACAACCACATGCTATATGGGCACTGACTTGGTCAAGTAGGTTAGTCAGCCTTTGGTGCCGATGTTGCCGTACCGCAGAAGGGGTGGACGTAGCTACGAGGACCCTCAGCACAGATGGGGGGACGGAGGGTGGGGACGTACTCTCAACTCCGAACCAGACCCGGTGGGCATGTCACACCTTAGGGGGATCTAGCTAAAAGACCTCGTCACGATCTCCCTGCCGGTACACCGATGGGCGTGTACTATGCTGGTGACGGCCAGTGGCAACAAGACAAGATTGTGTCATGTGGGTAAAGTGTACACATTCTGCAGAGTTAAAACTAGTCGATTAGCCGTGTCCACGGTCATGGACAGATCAAGACTCATTCATGATGAAAAGGACCTGTCCCTCTCCCCCTTGCTACTTCCCTCTACCCCTTTGCTGATGAATCCTATGGTCGAGTTAAGGCGGGAGCCCTTACTCGAGTGTGTTGGTCGTGGACCACACCTATTGAAAACACCCCTGATAATAAAATTGTTTTACTTCAAAAGATGCCTTCGAATCTACCTTAATATTTCAACTAAAACCGCATTTACGCAAATAAACCCTACAGCCTTCCTTTGAAGCCTTGCATATAGAATGGTAGGACCATCTGCTGCCAGGTGGCTTGCTGAGTACGCGAAGTACTCATCATGCATGTGTTTATGGTGGTGTGCAGAGGATCATGCTGAGGAAGGAGCTGATGAAGACTTCTTCTACGATGAGCCCGAAGAGTAGGTCGCGTGGCTGCCGTCAATTGCCTGTGGCGCGGATGGAGTCGATTCGCTTTTGTTTTCCGCTGCTTGACTCTGGTGTAATAAAGTGTCGTTGAGACATGAAACCTTGTAAGCCGTGTGGCGTATTACTCTCGAACTATGGTTTTAATTTGAATGCATGTGATGTTATTCATTTCGCCTGTGTATCGTCAGCGGGATCCTGGACTGGCGAGGATATACACAGGGGGGGTCTAGTAGTCGAAACTAGACTCCCACACATATACGAAACGAACAGCACACACAAGCGTACTGCAATCTAAATTCTTTGCTATGTTCCGAAGATTGTTCAGACTTTACATTAATTCAATCACTCATATGAAATATAATTGATCAAGCATGTAAAATGTCTGCACCAGCGCATCAATGGATCTGTTCTCTACGACACAAATCGAATGTCATCACCAGCACAAACTTCTCTAGCACAACCATCTCGTCTCTGCACCGGCGATAAGGGATGAGGCGGCGGGGAAGTACCTTGGAGCGACACGAGCAGCTGCCGGCAGTGGAGGAGTCAGCCGTATGGATAGGCGCTCGAGGAGGAGCAGGCGGGGGCCAGCGCTCGGGGCGTCGGGGCCGGCGGCGGGAGGGACGGCGGGGGCCTCGGGGCCGGCGGGGGGCAGCGGAGGGGGTGGCGAAGGCGGACCGTGGGGGCCGGAGGGGGCAGCGGGGGGCGGCCGAGGGGGCAGCGAAGGCGGACGGCCGGGGCCGGAGGGGGCGGCTGGGGCGTTGGGGCCGGCGGCGGGGGGCGGCGGGGGCGTCAGGGCCAGAGGGGGCGGCGGAGGGGGCGGCGGAGCAGCCTGGCAGCGTCGGGGATGGGAACCATCTCGCTGTTGATTCGAATGAACGCGCGGGACTTGGCGAAAATTTCGCCAAGTCCCGCGCGTGGCTTATATGCGATTGGGTTACCACTGACGGGCCCTTAGTAGGAGCCCGTCAGTGAAGGTGCAGCCGTCAATGTTAATACCACCACTGACGGGTGCACAAAGTAGCCCGTCAGTGGTAACAAGGTGGGTCGTTAGGTTTAATGTGTTACCACTGACGGGCTACCTTTTGCGCCCGTCAGTGGTGGTATTAACACTGACGGTCGACCAGTTTCCGCCTGTCAGTGTAGACGGGTATTATGGTTATTATGTTGTTTTTTGGTTTTTGTGTTTTTGTTTAGGGTTTTTGGGAGATCCATTTTGGTTTAGGTTATAACTCTAGGGTTTTAGGGTTATGTTAGGTTTATATATGTCGTCGCGGGTTAGCGTTTGTCATTTAGCGCGAGTGAACAATATTACACATTCACACGTACACACATACGGTACACACAATTAATATGAACTCATCCAAATTAAGCAAGACATTATTATACATACACACATAGCTCGCTAGGTTTCGTCGTCTTCAACAATCTTCTCATAAATAGTGATCTTCTTCGTGGTATACGTTAGTCCTTCGGCGTGACTGCGTCTTATGTAGGGCTCAACATCCTTAGTAGCTTTGCTCCTTTTGGTAGGGCGTTTATCAACGGCTTCTAGCTCGGAGTCTGGGTCGTCGAATTGGTCATAGTCCTCTTCATCAACTACACCATCGACTCCGACAATACTCCTTTTTTCTTTTCTGACGACATGGCGCTTCTTTTCCTTCGAGTCTTTTATGTAGAAGACTTGCGAGATCTGTTTAGCTAATACCCATGGCTCATCTTTGGCACTGATTGCTTTGATTTGTGTTGAGTCAATAGATCTCGGGGGAGGTAAAGTCACGGTAGTGAATTTGTCATCGTCGATATGGACATTCTTTGCCCATCTGACACGAACATGGGGATCTTTGTGACGGTGTAGTCCAGTTCCCAATCTCTTCGATAACACCGTAGTATATGTCCTTACGGTTACTGGTTTTAGCCTCAATCGTCACCCCACTATTCTGATACGTAATTTTCCTGTCTTGAGCCTCCGTATAGAATGTGTATCCATTGATATCATATGCTTGAAATGTTAGGACCTTGCTCGCAGGTTCTTGTGACAACATTTTGACCATCTCTTCTTCATCATTCGTTGGAGGCCTTTCATACCAGTAGTTCTTTAGCCAGTTTGCGAACTTTGCGTTGTGCTCTTTCGAGAGCCACGCTTCTCCCTTTTTCGGGTTTTCTTTTTTTACCTTTACCATGTGCATCCAACATAGGGATGCACCACAGTCAGGTGTTGCAACACCACGAGATGTGCTCTGCCGTAGTCACCTGATCTATTCGGTACTGAATTATAGACATGTAAAGCCTTCTGTCCGCGTGCATGGCCTTCACCATCGAGCCTGCCCGTGTGGCGTGAAACAGGAACACCGATAGACGTTTGATCAGCCAAGTAATCCGTGCAGAACTCGACACACTCTTCGGCAATATAGCCTTGGATGATGCTAACTTCCGGCTGTGACCTGTTACGAACGTAGCGCTTCACAACCCCATTGTACCTTTCCAAGGGGTACATGTTGTGTAGGAACACGGGACCTAGGTCCAGTATCTCCGGGACGATATGGATCATGAGATGTACCATGATATCGAAGAATGCTGGAGGGAAGTACATCTCAAGTTCGCATAGTATGACAATGATCTCCTCCTGCAGTTTATGGCAACACGAAACCGAGATCGACTTTTGAGATATCGTGTTGAAAAAGTTACAAGATTCAAGATTGTCTTGCGGACCTCTGGCTCCATGAGACCTCTAATTGCAATAAGAAGTATCTGCATGATCATCACATGACAATCATGAGACTTCATACCAATTACTCGGCGAGTCTTCATGTCAACTATTCTCCCGATGTTTACCGAGTAACCGGAAGAAACTTTGACACCTTGGAGGCATTCCAAAAAGCTAGAATCTCTTTTTTGCTCAGGATGTACAGCAGCGGGACGTCCGTCTTGATTCTGACTGCACCCGTGCCCAACTTGGTTGTTTGCTTGGTTGCCACAGCTTCTTTCATATACCCAAGAATTCCATATCAGCTCGTGCCTTCGGTCCATCTTTTGTCTTGTCTAACATGTTGAGCAGGATACCAAGCAAGCTGTCGTACACATTTTTTTCAACATGCATGACATCTATGCTGTGACGTGTGCTTAGGAATCTCCAGTAAGTCAAATCTCAAAATATGGATTTCCTTTTCCAGACGCCGTCTTGCATGGGAACATGCGGTTGTGTCTTACCCGGCGTGACAGGGGGCAATGTGTTCACGATGTCATAGATTTCTACACCTGTCTTCTCCCGGGGCGCCAGACGGGTCTCACAGTATTATCAAACAATTTCTTCTCTTGCTTCCATAGGTCATTCTGCTTCAGCCACCTTCGGCGGCCCATGAACACGATTTTTTTAGAGCCCTTTAAGTGTAAACTTGTTGTAAACTCCAAACACTTAACACATCCTTTGTATCTATGAACACACTGGCAGGATTGATATCCGTACGCGGGATAGACTTGGACCGTCGTGAACAACAGCGCTTTCAGATTGAAATATTCTTCTTGGTCAACGTCCCAGACCTAGGCCCCCTGGTTCCCATAGTGTAGCTAGTTCTTCGAACAACAACTGTTGATACACGTTCAGATCGTTCTCAGGTTGCTTCGGCCCTTGAATGAGAATAGAGAGGTGTATATACTTTCGCTTCATGCACAGCCATGGAGGAAGGTTGTACATCTATAGAACCACGGGCCAAGTGCTATGTCAGCTGCTCATGTTGCCGAACGGATTGATTCTGTCCGTACTCATACCGAACCTGATATTCCTCGGATCTTTTCTGAAATCATCGTACTGGGCGTCGATTGCCCGCCACTGCGAAGCATCTGCAGGGTGTCTCATCACGTCATCATCAGTTTTTTACCCCTTGGCGTGCCAACGTGTCAGCTTTGTCTCCTTCTTGTTAGCGAATAAACGTTTCAAACGGGGAAGGACTGGAAGATACCATACAACCTTTGCCAGAGCGCCTCTCGTCACTGGGTCCTCATCATCAGCTTGGTTTTTACCCCGCTTAAATCTGGATGTGTTGCACGTAGGACACTTGTACAGCTTCTCGTGCTCCTTGCGGTAAATGAAACAGTCATTCGGACACGCATGGAACCTCTGCACGTCCAATCCAAGAGGGCAGACAACCTTCTTGGCTTCGTCGATGCTCGTAGGCAACAAGTTGTTTTTCAAAAAAACTTTTGCAAGATAAGCCAATGTCTCATCGAAGCCTTCATCCGGACAATTATGGGCTGCCTTGATCCTTAGAAGTTCCAGCGTGACCGACAGACGCGTGTGCTCTAGATCGGAAACCGGTATACAACGGGGTTTGCGAGTCTTCAACTAGTCTCGTGAACTTAGCAGCCTCTCTTTCATCCCCAGAATCTACCACCACCTGCTCCACCATGTGAACGTCCTGCACCATATCGGTCAAATTGTTCCCAGTTTTCTTCTTCGGCATCAGGTTCGAAACTCCCCTCGTCTTCTTCGTCCTCTCCGTGTTCGGCGTCCTGCTGTAACACTTGATCTTCCTCCTCCTCACCGTGACATATCCAATGTGTATAACCTGACATGAAACCCTTAAGCGCCAGGTGCACCGTCAACCTCCCTCTCGTATCGAACATTACCAAATTTTTACAATCGCGACACGGACAGCAAATCTTCGTGCCACCTGTTCTCCTCATATCTCGCTCGGCGACATCAAGAAACTCATTCAAAGCCATAGCCCAACTCTCTGTCGTCCGGTTCTCATACATCCAACTGCGATCCATCGATCGATCCCTACGACATGAGATGCCGGCAATCACATCAAATACATATACAAGATGAAAAGAACACTTTTGTATCTCATTCGTCCAAAGAGAGCATTATTACCGATCTTTTTGGCGAGGGAATGGAACTCCGGGGAGGAAAGAGAGATCTATGGAGAGAGTGAGAGGAGGAGGGAGAGATGAGAGATCTTGTTGGGTTGGAGAGAGAGAGAGAGATCTAGAAATAGGTGAAGAAAGGGGAGGAAGAGAGATTTAGATCTAGAGATCTTGTTGAGTTTGGGGAGGAAGAAAGGAGGGAGAGGAGGAGGGTTGGGGAGAGGGAGTGTTTGTGGGTTTGTTGAGTTTGGGGAGGAAGAAAGGAGGGAGAGGAGGAGGGTTGGGGAGAGGGAGTGTTTGTGAGTTTGTTGAGTTTGGGGAGGAAGAAAGGAGGGAGAGGAGGAGAGTTGGGGAGAGGGGAGTGCTTGTGGGTCGGGGGGTGGGGGCGGCGGCGGCAGCATATGGTGCGGCGGTGGCGGCGCTCGCTACTGGCCAGTGGGCACGTGAGCAGTGGCCAGCAGCGAGCGCCGCCTCTGGTTTTATATGGCCAGGGTACCACTGACGGGCACGTCACTACCGCTCGTCAGTGAAGGCAGCACTTGTCCAGTCAGCCCTAGAGGAATCACCACTGACGGACAGAAAGAGCGCCCATCAGTGGAGACCTCATCTCCACTGACGGGCATCTAAGAAGCGCCCGTCAGTGGAGACAACCTGTCATCTATGGCACCCTGGTTGCATCTCCACTGACGGTCGGCTTAGAGGCCTGTCAGTGGAGGTCTTCCCTTCCGGCCTGCCAGCCGCCTCCACTGACGAGCCTCTAGGGGGCCGTCAGCGGTGTGCCCCTCCAACGACGGTCCTTTTTGTGCCCGTCAGTGGAGGGTGTTCAACAGAGGGTCAATCTGCAGTAGTGCCTAGGGACTACCGGTCTCACGTTGATACTACAGATCCAACTTATTGTGGGTAGCCCTCGACTAACACCACCTTCCCAACAGTTGACACAACAGGTCCAACTTTGAGGTCTTCCTTTCCCAGGGGCGGTATGACCTATGACAAAGGTACTTTGGCTCAGCCCCGCCCATACAGGGTATGTGGTATGCACGATCGCTACGGCGCTTAAGCACAATCGATCAGATGTTGCTTTAACCTTATATGAAACAAACCCGTGTGATGAAATCCGCCTTCCGATGTGCCCTCGGCACCTTTCCAGGATTTCATCACCCACCATGCTATCACCCAAGAACCGGCGATCAAAACAAAACAACAATTCGTTCATCTTTAGAAAATAGGTTTTCTTTTGTGCATGTTGTAGACAAGAGGGAAATTTTGGAAAACTGGACTTGCCTGGTATCGGATTGAAAATGGAGTTTGAAGGGTTTACTTGGAGAACTCTGGCTTCTGAAGAAAAACATAAAGTCCGATAAGGACTAATCCAAAAGATTCCAGACATGAATGCAATGACATGGCATTTGAGTGCATGAGATGCTATATATATTAAAATGCTCTAAAAAGTACAATGTAATTCTTTCAAACATTCTTTTGAAGATTTGGAATTTGTTGAGAGAACATTCTACCCTTAACCATTGATTTTCTTTACTTAAAGTTTAACATTTCCTCTTCCCATTTCTTTTAGTTGATTTAAAATATCAAGTCAATATTTTAGAATTTAACTTAGTGTTTAGTTCTCTTTTCTAAAGGATAAAAACGTGTTCAACTTTAACTAGAACAGCTTATCATTTTAGTTAGGGTTTAATCTCCTTCCAAGAAAGAAGAATCATTTAAACTTAAGTAACTCTCTTAGCCCCTATTCAATTTGTTAACATTTTCATATGTATGTGTATACATCTATATATATATATATATATACATACATATATTTTTATCCTACTCCCATTCTTAAAGGAAAGAAATAATTTAATTCAAGCAACTAATCTAACACATGTGTACCTACTTTCCTCTTTACGAAAATAGATTAGTCAAAATTTTCTATTTCTACTCCAAAGAAGGAATTTTTATTATATACTTTTCTCTTTCTCTTCTCTTTTATTTTTTTTCTTAAAAGGAAGCCTCCCGGCCTCTCACTCACACACGCACAGGGGCTAATCCCCTTCTCTCTGCCCTTGGGTTCACATGGCCGCCGCCGCACCCGATTTTCCATCGCCTCTGCCTCTCGCTCGGGTGTATCGCCGCCCATGGGCTGCCTCTCCCTTGGCCATACCTGACGCCGCCTTCGCTTATTAGCGTCGCCCCCTTCTCCATCTTCCACGCCGCCGCGACCTAGAGCCTAGGGCTCAGGTTTGGCCCTGCCGCCGGTCTTCTCCTTCCTTCCCCAAACGCTCCAAGCGCCGCCTCCTCGGATCGCACGAGCCTAAGGCTCGCCCGGCTCCTCACCGCGCTGGGGTTGCCTCCCGGGTGCTGCCTCCTTGGCGCCGCTCCGCCGTGCCTATGGCTCGGGTTCCCCGAGCTGGACACCGTCTGGTGGTCCTCGGCTTGAGCTCCTCCGAGTGTTGCCTCGATCGCTCGACCTGGTGCTCTTGCCGATGTGCCTCTACGTCCGGCCGCCACCACTGGACGGTGGTGGGTTGGCCGCACCGCAACCACGGTGGTGCACCATGCCTCAGGTAAGTCTCCTGTCCCCTTCTTTACTTGCCTATTTCCCAATCCTTCTATTCCCCCAGTTGATCTAGGGTTTCTGCTCAATTGGGTCCGGTTGATGCTTGATTTATCTTACTCTGGTGCTAGATCAAATGCTATACCTGATCTAATGATCCCTGAATTTTATTTGCCTCAGCTAAGACTGCCGAATTTCCCTTCATAGACTCTAGTGGTTAATGTGTTTAGCTTGTTATTGTGGATTGATTCAGAATATGACTATTATACTTGATTAGTAATTGCAGAACAGATGCTAACTCGATTCAGTATTTTTAAACCGATACAACAGCTGTTCGTTTGATTTAATTGTTCTCTATTGTCTCTGTTATACACATGTCTAAATCAATTTACTAACTGAAGGAACAGACTATACTGGATCTAGCTCATTTTCCATTATAATGTTCTT
Source organism: Stipa capillata (assembly GCA_019208055.1). Taxonomy (NCBI): domain Eukaryota; kingdom Viridiplantae; phylum Streptophyta; class Magnoliopsida; order Poales; family Poaceae; genus Stipa; species Stipa capillata. The sequence goes on from JAGXJF010003719.1 coordinate 42,556, forward strand.
ACCTGTGAAGAACTTGAGAAATGGTGTTGGTTTAGATATATATGTGTGCTTATCAGTTTATTGCTGAAAAGAACAAGTATTGTTCAGTTCCTGGTCTATTGCTGTGATGGTTAGAAGTGAAGAAAGAATTTGAGATAAGTGAAAAGGAAAATTAGATAGAAGCAGATACCACACATGTTGCCTTAATTTATGAGATGCTGATTTCTGTTGTTGTGTACTGATTACTCAAATTATTTGTGGTACCAATCTGCCATGGTTCTTTTATAGGGACTGGATGAACAATAATATTGTTTGATTTTAACTAGGCTCCCATCTTTTTCATGCATATGTCTGTACATAGCTAATTTGAAATTGGCTAACTAAAGGAATGGTTGTTTGCTTAACTTCTGCTAGCTAACGCTGATGTCCATCAAGGCTTTGATATCGTATACTGAACACGAACCACTACTACTTAATCTCTAGCCGAGTATTGCTATACTTGAGTGCATGTGCTCAAGGCTTTAATCCAAGTTGTGGTGATATTAGCACTATCTGTGATTCCTTTTTATGCACTTCTTCACTCATGTCAGATTATTTAAGCTAAGAGAACAGATTGTCACATTTGATTTTAGCTTTATCTTCTTGATTCTTAGCTGCTATACGATCTTTCTTTGACTGATTACTGATAAGATTAGATACTTGTCTTGAATGGTGATCTGAAAACATATAAGACATATTATTGCGCTTGATTTTAATTGGTGTCTGTTGCTTCCATTTTGCATATACCCATATCTGTAATCCTGCTATGCCCTAATATTTGTTTGGCAGCTATGCTGGTACTGATGTGTTTGTTATTGGGTTCTAACATCAACCTCCTCTTCGGCTATTCTTTTCTTTCCAAGAGTTTCTTAATACTTGGCTGCCTTAAACTGGTAGTGATGGATTTGTTAACTCACTTGGTCTGCTTTTATGCTAACACCTCTTACCAAAAAGAAATCCTAGATATGAGCGGTTGATGCCCTATATCTTGGGAGATACTTAAATGTTTTCCTTAAGTTAGGCAATAGCTATATTGAACAATTAGTCTTGCTCGTGTTTGCATCGGATTAAATTGATGTATGTTCCGTTACTGTTTTTCTAGTAAATTTGGTCATTTCTGACTATTACACCATGGTTAATACTTTAATCTAGTACCGAGGTACACTTAGATGATCATTCATTTGACTCCAGATCTTGTGAATACCTATTTCCCCTAATAAATCAAAAGTATTACTAATTTCTAGTCATACCCCATACTGCTGCTTGTTTAAAGCTTCAATGTTCTTGTTGGATATCTAAAATTGGTAAGAACAGATTCTATACTTGATTCCCTAGCTGGACATGCTATTGCTTAGCACCTGAATGCTTAATAGCAGAACTGATAAGAGCATATTTCTATACGGTTGCCTATTTGTTGCCTTGATTATTATAGTGATTTCTTGAGAAAGAACTTGAGAAATGGGTATCACTAAGATAAGAACAGATACTACCCATTGCTGCCTAACTGAAACCCACTGATGATCTTTAGCTGAGAGTTTTGTTTGATGCCCTTATGGTGCCTAAAGATAAGAACAGATGCTACCAAGGTCTCCTACAATCTCTGTGATGCGAAAATGGATTTTGAGGGTCCCTTATGATGTCAACCTTCCATCTGCATGCACATTTATGCTGTGATGATCTAGATGGAAATTTTTACCTTGATTGCTAGACAAGAATAGGCCGGGTCTCCTAAACTCGGTAGTGGCTTGCTTCACTCTCCTCTCCTTGCTCCTGCTAGCTCCCTTCGGCTAATCCTTCTCTTGCCTTGTTTACTCTCCTTCACTTGGTTCTGATGGCCGTCTCCTAAAGCTTAGTGGCCTTTGCCTGCTACTCTCTGTTCTTGGAGAGGATGGTGTTTTGGGATGGCTAGTTTTTTAGAGGTGCTATATATAGCCCCCAACCCCCTGTCTTCAAACAACCTTTTTGCAAATCATTTTCAAACACACTCAAGAGCTCTTGTTTCTCCTCTCTCAAGCTCCCAAGCCACCCCTTTGTCAGAGAAAAGAAAAGAAGTGAGATTTGAGGATTTGAGTGGAAAAAGTTCAAGATCTCTTTGAGCACTAGGTTCACCTCCTTGCGACTTCAGTGCGCTTGTTACTCTTGGAGGTTGAGGACTCCTAGATGGTTAGGGGTCGCTCACGAGCTCCCAATCCGTGTGTTAAGCCGTGGGAAGTTTGTGAAGGTCGGGATTCGCCTCCACAAGGAAAGAATCACCAAGAAGAAGTCGAAGAGACTCCGGAGAGTCCTCGAGGGATAAAAGCTTGATAGAAAGCCGGCTCTTGATCACGTTGTGATCGAGCTACCCAAATGGAGACGTAGGATTCCCTCAAGGATCTGAACTCCGGCATCAAATCTTTGTCCCTTGCTCTTTCAATTCCGTAATTACTTTGCAAGTACTTTCATATTGCTCATATCTATCTTGCTTAGTATAATTGTTCGTTCATATTGAATATTTCCATATTTGCTAATCAATCTAGCTTAATTCCGCAAAAGTTGAAGAATTGATTAACAGTGTACTAAAATTGTTTAGTCACCTATTCACCCCTCCCCTCTAGGCCGACATCTTGATCCTTTAAAAGAATATATGCATCATGGCTTAGCCCTGCAATAGAAAATTAGGTTTTTACAAAAAGGAAAAATCTCAGGAAATCTCTTTATGAGGAGGACTTAGGAAGGACCGTGATTGTTCGATGGATGTTTGAAGGGACAGTGATGTTCGGGGTAGGGGATGCCTTTGAAAATGTTTTCATCAAAATCAAAATCAGAACATTGATGATTTGGATCCGAGTTGGAAAATGGAAGAAGGTGTAAGAAGGGAGGGATGGTTGAAAAGTGAAGCCTGTCGAGGCCCAAATATATACCAGCCAATCGTGGCTGGTACATGTAGCCTGTTGTTGCACGGTTATGGTGCGCAGTCTTTCTTGGATCAATCAAGAACTGAACCTAAGTGCCGCTCGTCAAAGTTCACCCCGTAGGTCCACATATCCTTTATGGAAAGGGCTTGACCCAGTAGTTGGTCTGGTGCTAGCGTACGAACCTATAGGTAGTGTGTGGTATGTGCGGATGAGGTAGTGGCTTCTTTAGAGAGGTTTTTCCATTGTGGTGCGAGGTTACGCTCGACACAAATGTGGATCACCACTCTATTTGTAGTGTTGTTATGAATTCAAAGTAGAGGTGGTTAAGTCCATTTGGCGAGTTCATCGTTAGGAATACTCTAGTAAAAAATCTCGTTGTAATAGCCCTGCTAGTGCACCTTGTGCAATGTACCCCTTAGTTACCTGTCGAGTTGGCATATTGATAGGCAATCTGTCACATGTATCTTTTCGCTGCAGACTTTTATTCGGCCAATAGGCTACATGTGTAAAAATAAAGGCTATAACGATATATTTATGTATCGAACTCGGTATTATATATATGACTATGTTTATGAAGTTATCATATATGTATTGACTACTGATCATAGGACCAGTATAAGAAAGATATATGTTTATCCGGTCTTAAAAGCGGATACATGACATCGAACCAAGAGTTACGTGTGGTAAGTCGATTTAGCCAGTTAGATTATATTCACCGTGAATTTCCAAGAGATCTTGTCCTTCATCTCTGGGACCGTCCAAACATAGTTGGAAGTTGCTTTTTTGTTTTTTGCACTCTTCTTCGTCAGCTCCGGCAGGCAGCCGTGGTCGTGCAAAAACGGAGCTGGAAGAGGAGGTTACTGGAGCACAAAACTAACAGGACGTGGCAACGTCTGGTGTGGGTGGTCGTTTTCGACAGGTTCGGGGGGCTGTCAGAAAGTGATCCCCCACCTCCCCACTAATTTGTCCGTGGGAAGATATTACTTTTGTTCTGAATTTTTTTGAGCAATTTGCCATGCCAAAGGAAAAGGTGCGAGGGAAAGTAAAAGGAATAGAAGATGCATACTTGTCCATCTCCGTCACAATCTCCACGATCAAAGTTCCCGGACAACACACGCTGGAAAGCAAGCATAGTTCCTCCGATCTGTCAGTCCCACCAACCCTTTTTACTCTACGAGGTAATAAACAGCCCAATTCACAAGCTACACCATTCCATACCAATACCATTCACTCCCATATTCGGACAAGATCTCGCCGCATTCCGGGGAGACATGAATCTCGCAGTTGCAAGCACAGCAGTGCTCCACAAAATACACCACCACAAGTCGCAGAGCCCAAATCCAAAGATGCTTACGCCTAATCGACAAAGGAAACACGCTAAACGCCACGAAAAACACGTTCTCCTCGGTCTTGGTCTCAGTCCATTTCTTTACTCCGCCATGAGCTCAGGATTCACATGGAGCGAACGGTGCGCGTCGTCGTTGTCGCCGTCAAGGTCTTGCTCGGCCGCGCGGTTCACATGACCTGCAGCGACCGGCTTTAATTCACGGCAGCTGCCGCTCGTTTTCTGTGCCATTGTTACAGCGAGTTCGCCACTTGCCCGAATCTACAGAGAAAGACCCGCGAGAGACCGGCTAATAAATATCAAATCCTCTCCTCCTCTGGATCCTCTGCAGCTGCTAGGAGCCGAGATTTGGCGATTAGTTGAAGAATCGGTGGAACTTGTGTGCCGTTCTCGTGTTGATTTGTTGGCTCAGGGGACTCGGTTCGATCGCTTTCTCCACACTTGTCACTACCGCCGCGACGAGTTAAAGTTTGTTCCAAGAATCGCCGTTCGGTGTGGCATGGCCGTCGTCGTCTGTGTCACCGGCGCCGGCGGTTTCATCGGGTCCTGGATCGTCAAGCTCCTCCTCGCCCGCGGGTACGCCGTCCGCGGCACCTCCCGCCGCACCGGTACGCTTCCAGGCTCTCTCTCTCTCTCTCGCTGGTCTCAAGTTCTTGGCTTGCCTGGCCTGGCCGTGTGCTCCAGGAATGGATTGAGCTGAAACGAGCTCTTGGTTGGTTGCGGGATCTTGCGCAGATGACCCCAAGAACGCGCACTTGTGGGCGCTCGACGGCGCGGCGGAGCGGCTGACGATGGTGCAGGTGGACCTGCTAGACCGGGCCAGCCTCCGCGCCGCCTTCGACGGCTGCGACGGCGTCATCCACACCGCCTCGCCGATGCACGACAACCCCGTAAGTAGCAGCGCCCGCTCCGCCGCTCGCTTCTGCGGTTATTCTCTTCTCCGGCCGAAAGAAAAAGGTCACATCTTTGGGCCCCCCCGTTTGTGCCATTGGCAGGAGGAGATCATCGAGCCGGTGATCACCGGGACGCGCAACGTCGTGGAGGTCGCCGCCGAAGCCGGCGTCCGGCGGGTGGTGCTGTCCTCCACCATCGGCACCATGTACATGGACCCCCGCCGCGACCCCGTCGTGCCCCTCGACGAGTCGTGCTGGAGCGACCTCGACTACTGCAAGAACACCAAGGTCCGCACCTGCATCCTGCTTCTGCAAGGCTGAATTTTTTCATATCCCCCATTCTCGCCTGCGAATCGCCAGAACTGACGCCGCGCGCATGGAATACGCCAGAACTGGTACTGCTACGCCAAGACGATCGCGGAGCGCGGCGCGTGGGAGGCGGCGCGGGCGCGGGGGGTGGACCTGGCGGTGGTGATCCCGGTGGTGGTGCTCGGCGAGATGCTGCAGCCCGGCATGAACACCAGCACCAGGCACATACTCAAGTACCTCACCGGCGAGGCCAAGGCGTACGTGAACGAGTCGCACGCCTACGTGCACGTCAGGGACGCGGCCGAGGCGCACGTCAGGGTGCTCGAGGCGCCGAAGGCCGGAGGGCGGCGCTACGTCTGCGCTGAGAGGACGCTGCACCGTGGCGAGCTCTGCCGGATCCTCGCCGGGCTCTTCCCGGAGTACCCAATTCCCACAAGGTACAGTAGCGTTCTCCTTGATTCTTGAAATAAATGCTCCAACATTTTAACTCTGCACAGCAATCTGAACTTATCGTGATTCCTGACTGAAGCTGGTTTTGGTCCCTGTCCATATAGTAGTTTGAGAAAAGCTTAAGACAGTTGATAGCACGCAATAGATCATTCTTCCCTAGAGGACTCAAATTACAGCAGCAGTACTTACATTTCTCAACACTATATTATGAATATATTTTTCCAGGAAATGTTTTATGTTTTCACAGTATCTCTGCGTGCATGAAATTGTTCCGTTGATAAAGCAGAAGTGATTTCTGATTGTCTGAAATTTCTTACACAAAAAGCAATTGCTTTGCTTTGCCTTGAAGACAAAGCAAATTGTATCTGAAATTTCATCTGAAACCAGTGACTTCGCTTTCAAGACATAACATATATGGTTTCTGAACTCTGAAATTTCTCAAGACAAAGCAAGATAACATTTTGGTTAATGACCAATCTAATCCTTTTGTAATTTATAACTTGTGCAGGTGCAAGGATGATGTAAATCCACCAAAGAAGGGTTACAAGTTCACAAACCAGCCACTGAAGGACCTAGGGATGAAGTTCACCCCTGTGCATGAATACCTCTATGAAGCAGTGAAATCCCTGCAAGAAAAGGGATTCATCCAGAAGACTTCTGACACCAAGGTAGAAATCACAGTACTATATATAAACCATATGAACATACAGAGCGATCATATGAGAGCTTGCATTTCAAATATCTCAAGTTTCTTCATACCATTTATATCATTAATTAGCAGAATGACAAAGAAACATCTATGATGACAAAACCATACAACCTGCAACTAATTTGATCAAACATGCATCTTTTTCTTTCTGGTGTACACTTCTGGACAAGATATCGCACATATGGTCTTCATTGTATCATTTGTTGTCGCAGGTGCTTTATAGACGGAGTTCCCCGCCTCAAAAATCAACAGTGCCCATATTCATTTCGAAACTTTGATAGGTTCCTGCACAAACTAATCCTGTAATTCACGGATCGTCAGAATTATAATTCGTTTCAGTTATATTTTGCTAGCCGGTTCTTGTATGTGCCAAACTGCCAACTTTGTCTAGCGGCACCCTGTTGACCTGCACTGCTGCCTGGAGCAGTACAGACTACAGAGCAATTTTAGTGATGATGCCAAATATTCTCCTTGATCCCCAAGCATCTGGTTGTTCATCTTTGTCTGACTCGATGGATAGAAGAAATCAACCACTTAGCAGCAATCCATGGAAGCGTGCCGTCGTTGCAGTCTCATACTCTTGTTGGCCAGCTCCTGCTTGCTCGTCATGATCTTGGGTCTATACCTGTGCGGATTCAGTTTCGTTCAACACACAGAGATTGATCATTCCATGAAAAAAAAGGCTTCAAATTTGATGATTTGTGCAACATACCATGATTAGATCGTTTACTTAAATCACTAGCACTTGTTTGGAGTTATTATGCTACCTTTTGCTAGTTCATTTCATCATCTTGATGTGTACTGCCGAACAATCCTCTTGTCACGTTATCTTCTTTATTCTGGAAGAAAGAACGCGCAGTGAAACATATGTTTCATCTTGAGACTATCAAATAACGTAAGTAGAATCTTTTTGTTGAAAAATCTACAAGACGTAATATTTAAAAGTTGTACCTCACTAGAGAACATCTTGGAATATGATACTTATGCATATTATACCTCCGCGAAATAAAGGTTGTACGTGATGCATTTTCCCGTTTATGCATAAAATCAAGCCTCGCGCGTTTAAATAAGTAATAATTCATGAATTTGTAAGTATAGTTTCTCTTATATTATTTTCCTACCAAGATCGTGCGTAGTCACTCCCTACAAGTCTCCATCGCAAATATATGGCGTATGTACATACATGTACGACATGCTATGCATGCATGCTAGAATCGACAGCGCATGCCTAGAGGCAGGACAATCTGCACAGCTACGACACTGTACGTGATGTCTCATGAATTGTCATCTACCGTCACGTCACATTCTTTCCACCAATATTGGAACACGATGTGATTAAAAACTTTCAGCTATGACTTGGCACTAGGTTCCCTTTTTAAAAAGGCTATGGATCGACACAATCAGACCTAAAAGGTATACATGTCTCTTTTTTTTTGAAAGAAAACGTACACCTAAAAGATATTTGATATCTGAATTACATCAAGAAAATTCCTGCAAAATACAGACCAGGCCCTGCAACAAAGGGGAAAAAAAGAACAAGTTTTTGAAGGCCTCGGCCTCCACCGCAATCCTAGTTGCCTCGCATTGCTGCTCTCCACCACCGACAAACAAACTCCAAAAAAAGTGAGGATACCAAGCAAGCTCCGCAGATTCTGGACGAGCTCCAATTGCCATGTGGCTTTTAACGACCAGAATAGAAGTCTGACGTGTAGGACGGAACAAAAACACCGATGAAGGAACCTCAACGAGGCAGCGTCTCAAGTTCGCCAGTGTCGTCGCCCAACGCCACCGCTCCAACAAAACCGCACTGATGACCCAGGCCAAACCACCAAGCGCACCAACCAATATGCAGAAATAGCAAGTCCCAGACTCCACCACCTAGATCAAGAAGATCCGGATTCGACCGATTTAAACAACTTCCTGCCATTGAAGAGACGAGATCTAGACCTTATTACTGTTGTCACCATCACCCGGGAGGACTGAAGCATCAGATGTCGACTGAGTCCTAACCAAAAGGCCGCCAGATCTAGAAGTTCGGATATTGATGGACCTCCACCCTCACAGGTCTCATGCCTGCACCGTAGGGAATAACGCGATAACGAGGAAGAGACCGGAGGGACCTTATTCAAAACACGGTAGCGCCTCCACCACTAGGACACCGCCCCTCAAACACGAACCTCCACAAAAAGGGGATAAAAATCTATCTCCATCCTAATGTTGCAGGGTATACATGTTGACACAATACCACAAAACAAACATGAGTTCTTACCTCGTGCTTTCTTCTCCATGGGACTAGCTATGTTTTTTGTGTGTGGTATTCCGACGAAATTTTTGAGTTTTGGGTGCTTGTAGAAATCTAGACTACATGACATCAATTTTTATTTTCATGCATTTTTTTCAATTCTACGTTCCAGACAAGGCAACTGGTATTTTATACTTTGATTTCCTCGTGAGGTGAAATGTTCGCTCCCCTAATTTGTTTAATCATTCTCCTCTTGTTTTTAGGGTCAATCTGGTTCTCACCTATATTTGTCATGCCTAATCTTAGATGCATCATAGTTTCTTCGTTATATGTTTGTTTGCACCATAATTGTGATTTATCACACTTTATAAGGCATATGGTTCTTGTGTCATAGACTTAATATTTTGCTAAAGTTTGCCACATTAGTAGCATGAATTTTGGGCCTGTTTAGTTCATGGCTAACTCTACGACAAAAGTGTAGCTTGCTACAAAAGTGTGGCTAACAAAATCTCAGCCATAAGCGTAGCAAAATTTAGCAAAAAATTGATCTATTACATATGAATCATATACATAATAAAGTGTGGCAAACAATAACTGTGATGCAAAATAAATATATATCTAAAAAATAATGATATTTTCTACGATTAGGTGTGACAAACTATGACTGAGAATCAAAAAGGCCAAAATATTCATCAAACTTTTACGACAGGTCAAACTTTGTCTAAATTTAATTGTGGTAGTTGCTGCGATTCAAACATATCCTTAGTTTGGTTTAAACTTACAAGTACCGATGCTGGTATAGAGCGTGATAGGATATGTAAGCCTGGACAGCAAGGGGGCACAACGGCGCGTTGACGGCAGCCGTGCCTCAAGGGCAGGGAGGACTAGAGGAAGAAGGGACCGGGAATTAGGTTGGTTTATTCTTACTTGATTGAAACCCATTGAAATCCCCTTTACTAAATACTTAGAAAAATCAAGAGGAACAATGCTTAGGTCTATCCCTCGACCTATATCTAGCTTCGCCCCTCCGTGTACGCATGCTTAATTACCTAGCTCTATAGATACACTCGTTGTCTTGTATGTATTTCAAAGCTCCCCGTGTGCTCTCTCGTATTGAAAAAGAAAAACGAGCTCTTCTCTGCATGCATTCATCCCATTATAACACAATCCATACATTAATTAATCAACAGATTATGTCGTCATAGAGTTGGGAGATCGCGATGCATATCAAGGCGACTGCACCCTCGAACACCAACCTTCACAAAAAGGAGATAAGAACCTGTCTCCATCCCATGGCTGCAAGCATGAGTTTCTACCTCTGTGCTTTCTCCATGTGCCTAGCTATATTTTTCGTGCCTGGATCCTGTGTGGTATTCAAACAAAATTTCTGTGTTTTGGGTTCTTGTAGAAATCTAGATTACATGACGCCAATTTTTCTGTTTGTACATTTTTTCAATTTCTACTTTTCGGACAAGGCAACCGGTATTTTATACTTCGATTTCCTCCTAAGGTGAAACACGCGCTCCCCTAATTTGTAGAAAGAGAATATCTCCTTTGATTATCGTGAATCATTCTTATTTTGTTGTTTAGGGTCAGTCTTGTTCTCATCCAAATTTGTCATGCCTAACCTTAGGTGGACCATAGTTTTCTTCGTTGTGTTTATTTGCACCATAATTGTAATTTACCACATTTTGTTATGTATATGGTCCTTGTGTCATAGACTTAACTTTTTTGCTAAATTTTGCCAAACTAGTAGCATGGATTTTGAGCCTATTTAGTTCATGGCTAACTTTATAAAAGTATGGCTAATAAAATCCTAGTCACAAGTGTGATAAAAAATGACTAATAAAATCCTAGTCACAAGTGTGATAAAAAATGAATCTTGCACATAGATCATATACCTAGTAAAGTGTGGTAAGCAACAACTGTGATGCAGACTAAGATTAGATGTGGTAAAAGAACTAAATAGACCCAAATGTTCGTCACAGTTTTGTGACAAATCAAACTTTTTCAAAGTTTAGTGGTGATAGTCACTAGGAACCAAGCATACCCCTAGTTGGTTTACACTTCCACGTACGGATGCTGGTGTATGTAAGCCTGGACCGCAGGAGGCGCAACGGCGCCTTGACGGCAGCCGTGCCTCAAGGGCAGGGAGGACTAGAGGAAGAAGGGACAGGGAATTAGGTTGGTTTATTCTTACTTGATTGAAACCCATTGAAATCTCCATGACTAAATACTTAGAAAAATCAAGAAGATACAGTGCTTAAGTCTATCCCTTGACCCATCTCTAGCTCCGCCCCTCCGTGTACACATGCTTAATTACCTAGCTCTATAGATACACTCGATGTCTTGTATTTCAAAGCTCCCCGTGTGCTCTCTCGTATTGAAAAAGAAAAACGAACTCTTCTCTGCATGCATTCATCCAATCATAACACAATTCATACATAATTAATCAACAAATTATGTCGTCGTAGAATTGGAGATCGCGATGCATATCAAGGCAAAGACCTTACCAATTACCAACCATTATTAAAAAAAATACCTTTATGATTAAAATAATCACGTATTGAATTAAAATAATTATAACCAACTGTCAAAAAAGGTGACTTATAACCAAAGCCAAATATCCCAACTGAAAGGCAATTAATTCAAAAGAAATATAAAAAATGGAGAAAATATTCCAGCCGTGAAGGCCAATATATATCATATGAATTGTAGTGACTAACAAGTACGGAGATGCATGGTTTACTTGGCGTGATGCAGAGGTTTTTTATTACTACTTGGCTCCTTACAAACAGCTGTTGGCACATAGCATATATAATTACACGACTTGAATTCTACTGGCTCAACTATTTCTTTAATATTCCACTTTAGTTAGACTATTCAGAACAATAATAATATTATTTAGATTATATAGCCTCCATCGATCGATGTAAGCATGCGTTGACGTGTTCTCAGTATATGCATACTTGAATAAAATCGTGATGTAAGTTTCAACAAACTGAGCTACAAACAATCTGCTGCTTATTGGAAACTGAATAAAAGTTTACTGTATGTGCCCGAATGCAATTAAATTCTGTTTTTAGAAGACACAGTGCATTGACATATTATAAGTTGCATTTGTAGTCCCAAGAGCTTGGAGCGCATGTTAATGTGGGTCTACTGAAGTCAGATGTCAGGTTCAATTTGAAATTTCATTTACTGCCACAGTTTGCAGCTTTCTTGTTTTTCTCCGTCCATAAAGTGTTCCAGTTGTGATTAATCAGCAGCTTGTTTCATTTGTTGGTATTTATGCATGTGCCGTTTTTATAAGACCACACAGGATAAGCTGCATGCATTTCCCATGTATTTCATGCGTGCCTTATTTAGGTTACAGTTTTGCATGTTCCCTTTCTATGTGCCCAATTATACTCACTCTCTGTCAGATGCACACACATTTTCTATAAGATGTATTTTGACTGGGCACGAAGATGAGAGATGATAGTTTTTGTGGTTAGTCATGCATATCTAGATGCTTAAGAATGTTTACGAAAGAGAATAAAATAAAATAAGGGCAAAATAGAGAAATGGCATTAACTATATATGCACACACACCTGATAATTTTCAACAAGATAGATTCCTGTGATTGATTTGGTATTGTGGTGACTTTTTGAACACTTATTTATTTTTAGATTCAACAAACACAATATTATTTGAATTAGTAAACATTCCTTGAACTAACTATATAGCACAGTGACAAAATATCACGGCAATCGCAAGCTGTTCCTAGAGAATTACATATACGCACAACCATGGAAAGGGAAGATATATACGCCTTTCTCCAAACATGTAGGACAGGTTAGAAACTACTTGCTAAACTACTTTGATGATTATCTTACGTTATGTATTTTACTGGATTTCGAAGCTAGAAAGTAAGAGTCAGCTCATTGGGAAATAAAAATATAGCCTAAAGAAGGTTCAACTGACTTTCAGTAGATCCATAATTTTAAACAGATTTAATATAGAACTCAATCGCCCTTACAATTCTAAATCATGCATGTACATCTACCTGTTGAGTTATCTACATAACGTCAAAGGAAAGGCTTAAAGCATAGAGTTATTTTTAATTTCTACACTTTTTTCCCACATATCTTTCCTTTCTAAAAGCATTCAAAACAAAAATTGGTAGACTGTAAAAGAAATAAGCCACATACCAATTTAGAATTTGTGTGAACACTAGGATATATTACTTTACCACATAAAATTGAGTGTTAATTTTCAAGGCGACTCTAGCATAATAATTAAGATATTGAAATTACTACCATAGCTGCCTCTGCCGTGTTTTGTTCAGATTTTATTAATTTGGACCCAGCACGAATCTCTTTTGTACATATGTAATGTGCTATCATATGCTTTTACATGTAACATCTAGAAAAAAAAACAGATGATGAAAGAAAACATGCTGGTTAAAAATTTGTAAATAACACGATCACTGCATATAAATTTTTAAAAAAAATCTACAAGGACATCATGAAGTAAACGAGATAGCTAAAACAATGGTTCATGTAACTATAAGAGGAAGTAAACGGCACAGCTGAAAAAGTAAAAGAAGTTTACTCATGGTGAGCATGAAAGAATGACACACTATGGATCCTCCAAAATAGCTAAATTTCTATTGAACGAAAATAGTTAAAATGTGCAGCTAGCCATGGAAAAACAACCACCACAAACAAACTTAGTAAAATAACGTCGACAGTTCAACAAACTAAGAATAAATTACAACTAACATACAAGGGGTCTGTATATATGTCGACTAGTAACTTTTCTAAAGCATCCATCACCTTGAATCACATCAACCAGATCCTTCAGGAGACTAGCTTTTACTACGCGTCACTCATTTCTCGACACAAATGATCTAGCTTTGCTTAGGTAGTTACTCCTCGACCCAATTCAGTGGATAAAAATGCACTATTCTTTTCAGCCTGACTCTTCAAGAAAGATTATGTTTTTCTGATTATTATTTTCGAAGAAATGTACTTCTGAAATTGGACAGGTCCAGTTAACCTAGCCCACATATATATCGATCAGTCAACTTGAAAATTATCTCTATGAACTTCTCAGTCAATAGACAATACCATACATGTCAAAGCAAATAAAAATGAATGTTATAAAAATGCAACTAATAATACGTCTGACAGACAGCAAAAGTGGAAGCAATTCACACCTCAGAAGAAAGCACCAGATAGTAATTAACTAACACAAGGGAGCTAAAGAAATCACTGGAGTAATACCTTGTGCAAATTAATGGTGTAGTTGCTGGCCATTAAATCATGATGCCCTTATCCTGAAAAAAAAAGGAAGAATAATGGCAAAAGGATCACTCGTGAGTAGCAGTAAAGACCACAAACAAAGTGCATACCAAATTACAACCAAGCAACTCTCATCTCCACAAAGTAAACAAAACTCTGAAGAAATGAGACCAAAGGAAAAGCAAAGTAAACAGACATAAGGGAGACACTCAAGCGCCCCCAAGTCAGTGCACCCTTTTACAGTGTGTGTGAGAAACAGGAAGAAAGAAGAGAGACCCAAAGGCCAAAGTGAGAGAGAGACAAGGGGCCTAACCTAAGATGCAAACTAGATCTGGCAAAAGCAAAGTGAGGCCACCTTCCTTGCCAAATATGGCTCATCTCTTAGCTTACTCGATGCTCCATTTTTGACCCCAACAAGAACTTGATCAAACCCCACCACCACGGCCAAAACCTACCTCCATGAAAAACAAGGAACAGGAAAGAAGAGTGTGTGGTTGTTAGGAAGAGGAAGAGAGAGGATGCATGTTATTAAATCCCCACAGTGTTGCAGTGTACCAGCGCAGCATCTCCATGATTCAGCTCCCAAGGCAAGGAGTACCACTGCAAGAGGAGAAGAAAAAATATTTTTTGGATGACAAAAACAAGTAGCAAATCCAATCATTTATTTCAGTACTACAAGGTCCACAGTTGCTACTCCTTACAATTACCACACCGCATCCGTATCACTCTCCTCGGTAGTAGTTCCCAACAACTTGACTGAAAAGATCATGACAACAGGGAAAAAAGATATGCCTGCGCACATATCTAAGAGATAGGGAAGTAGCATGGCAAAGTGGAAGAAAAGTACTTGACGCATGCGTGTTCTTTATTGCTGAGTTTAATATTTTTTTCTGATGAGGAAAAATTAGAACTATTGAATTGAATTGAATCGAATCGAATTGGCTCTACAAACCCACCAGTGGATCTAGAAGTGAGGTAAGCTCCCAAGAGAAAGAGGTTGACAGAAAGAGGAGTGAGCACGCAGCGAGGACAGCATACATGCTATGCTGATCATCACACCGTGTGCTCACTCTCTTCTGTCAATCTCTCAACGGCCTCTCCGCATCCGGAGCTCACCTTACTTCATAGATTGTAACAATTGAAGAACAACCTCCAAAACACAACGTCTAAAAGTTGCAATCAGACCAGAAAAACCAAAAGAAAACCCAATAAACCCTCAAAACACAAGAGGAACAGGAGAGGGTTTTTTCTTCTGGATCCGGTGAGCGACCGCCGTACTGGAATTGAAAGGAGAGGTGGTGAGAGAAAGGGCTCTCCCTCTCTCTTTCCTGGTGTTTGGTTTTTGGAGCAAGAGGAGATGGATGGGATGTGCTGAGACCTTGCAAGGTTTTAAGTACTAGTAGTAGCACCCCTGAACCTGCCAAGTAGTGGTTCCAATCAGCAACAGTTGACACTACACAGCGTGCATCGTTACTTAATTGGTTAACTATATTATATTTTATTGGGAGGGGCACATCGTACAAATATCCCACCCAAAAATTCAGTTAAGACTACCACTGTTCATAGTACGACAATACTCCAGCTAGTATCTCCAACGAGGCTTTATAATTTTATGGCGTTAGTGCATTTTAGTTTTTCATGACCATTGTTATTTCTTTGGGTGGATCGACCATCTTTCCGCCAAACAATCTACGCATCCAATTGGCGGCCAAACACCATGGTCGAGAGTCCGGTTTGATCTCCTGATCTTTTGGTTGTCTACGTTTATTTGTATATAGAATAAAATGATGATCACCTCAATTATCCAGCTCCTGCATCCAAGCAACAGCGATGGTCTCTCCGTTGTCTAGGGCTTTTGCTGCTCACTCCTTGTTCTGTATATATATTATATAGAAATAAAACTGCTGGCCTCAACCGTCCTACATCCAAGAACCCAATGTGTAAGAACGCATCAAGAAGACTAATCAGCTAAGTATTAACAAGATGGCAATATGCATATCTGTCATATGACAACAGAGACACAGATAATACACATTGGATGGGACACAAATACCAATGATAGCTAGCTGTATCTAAGGGCACATGCAGCCGAAAAGGTGATGCAAATGTTCAGTTATAATTAGCCATTAATTTTCTTTGCATGTTTTGATATCTTTCAAGGGTACAAACTAGTACAACTTGATTTTCCAGTGGTCAGATATTCAGGATTCCACATACACTCGTCGCATAGTTTATAGGCTGACGTTGACTTAATTGGTATATGCACGTTATATGTAAATTCCCAGATACGCCCCTGACAGTCCCTCCCATATTTATGATAAACGATATGGCGCCATACTAAAAATAAAAAACCACTTGTAAGGGTCTAAAAACTTGAATGGAAAGAGAGAGTTATAAATCCATCATGACCAAAGGCATCACCTTCACTGTGTACTTTCAACAAAGAGATTTAGGGTGTTTGGTTTGTGCTCAAATCCGCCTAACCAGTTTTTCTGGTTATGTCTAAAATGTTAGTCTTTGTTTGGATGGTTGACATGCTCATGCACCTTTGCCCACTTACCTTGTCAATGTTGCTAAAACATGGGCAACCAAAACCTTGGCCTCTCAGCTAGCCAAATTTTTGGTAGAGTTAGCTTGGGCACCAACCTTAGCCAAGATAACAAGAATTAGCAAGCATTTCTGGCCTCCTCCTCCCTAGTTGACAAGTGCTCCCTCCGCTATAAATCCATAATGACTAGACACACTTTGGTGGCTGCCATCGACAAACAGATAAAAGTAACAATAACTAAATCATCGCCTCCCACTCCCAAGTTAACATATCCGTGTTTTCCACTATTTATAAATAGGGACTATATATGAAAAATCAAATAAGAATTCTCGGGTTTTAATCAAGTATTTAGGCTAATGGATCTACATTTACCGTATCATGACCCTTGCTATGTATATATAACCTCCACCGCGATCCTATATATCCCTAGCAAGCCGATGCTAGTGTTAACGACCTCTGGCCTTTTGCCTCATCTACTCGAACCCCTGCTAACCACCACCTTCACCATGTAAACCGTAATATAAGAAAAAAATTTCATTTTTGGTCCCTCAACTATTGGTTGAATCGAGTTTTGGTCTCTAACTTTCAAAACCGGATAGATTTGATCCCGCAACACACTCAAAGCGCTTTGACTGATGACGTGGTGGTTGTTTTACACATGTGGCAACCCAGTGAAAAAAATGTCAAAGAATAGAAAAGTTGAAAAAATAATCAAAAGATTTAGAAAAATACGAAAACATGAGGGAAAAATATGATTTTTTTAAGCTAAAAATTATAAATAAAAAAACATATAATACAAAAAAATCTAAAGACTTAATTTTAACTAGCAATTGGACACGTGCAATGCACGTAGTTCGCAAAATATATCACAGTAAAATATATATCATATTTCATGTAGAAATCATATCTATTTTAAAATATATCACACTATAATATATCCAATGCAAATTTTAAAATGCCTAAAAAAATAGTCTAATATATGTCTTGTGGTGGATGGTGACGAGTGCGCTTCGGGATGGAAGAAAGGAAGATTAGAGGAGAAGGAGCAATGCAACAAGAGGAGTAAAGGTGAGCTTGAGAGGTTATCGAATTGGTTTTAATTGTGTGTTAGGTGGGAGTAATTGCAACCATTGACTCACTAAAGCTGAGTTTGCAAGGATCCAACTAAAACGAGTCATCGGATTAAAATTAGGTAGATGGTTCAGATCATTTGGATTGCACGAACTGTACCTTTTATAGTAGTATAGATATAGAAATCATGAAAAAGTAAAAAGAAAGAAATTTAGAAAACAAATATTTCACAAATTTACTAAAAAAAGCCTAGGAATTTAAAATGGAAAAATAAGAAAGGGAATGAACTTTCATGAAAAATCAGCATATTTCCTTTTTCTATTCCGGAATACTTCTATTTTTCCATTTTTTTATTTTTTCATTATTACAAATTTTTATATATTTCAATATCTGTTCTTCAATTTTTTTATTTCTTCCAAAAAGATCCTGATTTTTGAAAATTAATTTCCATTTTTTAAAGAAAATTCTAATCTTTTTAGGGTAACGTGCACCGTCGGTTCCTCAAAGTATTCTAGAGGTGTCACTAGGTCCTTGTACTTCAAAACTGCATATTTAGGTCCTAGAAGTAAGTTAAGTGAGTCATTGAAGGTCCAAAGTTGAACAAGTGGCGTCTGACTGCACGTATGGACATTTGACCACTGCCACATCACTCAAAAGATGACCCTTACCCTCTCTTTATCGCCTACCTCTATCTCCCCTATCTCTTATAGGCATTTAGCGAACATGTGGTGTACAGAGGGAGCAGAAGTAGAGCATGCCCATGGCGGCTCTAGCCAAGCTCAATGGCGGCAATGTGTGACCGGAGAAGAGCTAGTAGCGGTGCCATCACCAACTCTAGCCAACACCAGCTCCAACCAAAATGGGTTCTCAGAGTGCGGAATATGTGGTGCTCGTCTTCCATATGCAAATAAAATGCAGTACCTTGCCATCCCCTCTCCATTGTCACCGCTGAGGGTGCAATACAACGCCATGCTGAGGGGCTGAGGTTTTTTCTTTACGTTCTGATTGTTTCTTTGACCGTAGATACCGAGAAACTCATGTCATTTATTTTTATTGGGGTGTTTGAGTTGTGTAAGCCTCTGTTTTTCAATACTCGTCACTGTTGCTGTTTTGGGACCCACCGACGCTTGGCCCTTGAGGGCATCGTCACACACCTCCACGGAAGGGAGTGAACTCACACGCCTAGGGTTGTCGGCAGCTCCTCACCCGTGCACATCCCTCCTCTGTCCATGACCATCATCTCCGTTTGGCCTCAAGATCAATCACAGAGGAAGCATGACGGAAAAAACCTCCCTCTACTACGCCCTCACTCACTAGCGATGGTCTCCTCCGTGCTCACCTTGCCTATGCCCGGGAGGCTACTATGCGTGCTGCTCTAGGCATGGCCAAGCGAGAAGCGCGGAATCGTTTCAACGATGAGCCTGCGGGCCCCTCGAGTCATCGTTGTCAAACTTGACGAAGAACGACTCATCTCCATTACTGGCTATTGTTCCCTCTTTCTAAGCTTATGACAATAGGGCCTCGCTTGTGGGACACCACATGAGCATGCCACATAAGTGAGTCTGTACACGTTGGACGGGTCAGGACCTCAGGTGACTCACTTAATATACTTTGAGGATCCAAATATGTATTTTTAAAGTACAAGGACCTATCTGACACCCCCACAATACATTGAGGACCTACGGTGCACTTTACTCTTTTTTTTATCTTTTCCTTTTTTTGTGCAAGTCATTGATCAAACCACTTCAAGTGGGGTGAAGGACCAAATATGTCCCGGTTTTAAAAATTAAGGGTCAAGTTTGTTTGGTTTTTAAGTTTACAAAAACTAAATTTGGTCAATAGTTTATGGAAAAAAATAGAGTTTTTTTCTTAATATAATGATAAATGAAAGAGTCATTTGTTGGTGGAGTACGACTCACGCTTCTTGGAAAATGGAGGTGGAGGCATCAACACTTGCAAGCTCGTCGAAGAGGAGGACGGAGGCATGTGAATCTTCAAGCACATTGAAAGGTCCGTAACGACAAAAAAAAGAGTCACTAGAGTATAGCAACTCGTTGTCAACAATGTGCTAAAATTGTACAGGGCCTCCAATTGATTAGTCGATCCCATGTTTAGTCCTAGTCACTAGTGACCAATTGATTAGTATTCGTACTATTGAGCATGGATTAAAGAAGGCTTAGACAATTGATCTTTCAAAGAAAGGGCTAGAAAAAGATTGCCTCAATATTACATCTTGAAAAGGACAGAAATTTGCTTTCATCATTCATAGAGAAAAGAAAAACAAAAACGCACATATACACGGAGACTGAGAGAGAGACAGAGGGCCTGCCTGAATGCATGGTTTAGTTGGTAGCAGTACTAGCCGTCATCAGTGTGGCACCAAAGACCTGCCCCGAGGTGGTTGCCCGCCGGACGGCCCCCGACGTTATCAGTTTATCTTGTACTAGCGCCTTTTCCAACATCCAATAGGAGCAGCTATTATCAACACCCCGAGGCCGCGAAAGGTCCCATGCGCCCTCGTCTTCCCCTTTCGAGTAAAGAATCCGGCGACGAAAAGTAAAAAGAGATGTGAGCGAGGGGAAAAAATTGCCTAAAAAAAAGAGAGAAATGAAGAGCATCATCGCCTTTTCTCCTAGTATCTCCTCTGCGTCTCGTTTTCGAGGTGACCGCCGGCAATGGTAATCGCAAACAGCGGGCCGTGTCGGAGATTACGCACGCCGTTGTCGAGCCTCCATTGGCCGTGCCCTCACTGGGCCCACGGTGGCAAGCCTTACGTGGCTACGTGTGACTGGTCAGAGGTGCCCTGCTGGCCGGTGCCCCTGAGGCTTGGAGCCTCGCCCTGGGCACCATGGCGGGTAGAGTGGGCGCAGTACAGCAATGTCTTTTCCGTTATGGAATAATTGCAGCCGTGCCCTTTAAGAAAGGGTGATTGCAAAAGATATCCCTACCTACCTAACAATAATTTCGTCTCCTAGTATATCTGTGCCATGTTCAGGAAACAGCAACTTTGAAGTAAACAATTTAACTGGACAACTAAAAATAATCAGGGTCTAAAGCATCCTATATATAAAGACTCCATCGGTAGCGCGCAGAGAATTTATTTCTATTTAGGTTTGTTTCGAACACGAGAAATCTTTTAAATTCACGACAGAATAGAACTCTTGCGTGTGAAATTCATGAGTTCCAAATGGCTAAATATAATAAACTAGCGCTCCGAGCATATCAACATGCATGGTCCTATTCGCAAATTGATCCGACAGCTCGCATCGAAAGCTCATACTGTTGCAATGGATTTGCACTTCAGAGATAAGCACCCACTAAAAGTATACACATGGCGTGTATCAACCCTCAACTGCTCATAGTGGACGTCTTATCACTGTCAATAAAAACATCTATGCCAGGTTTTTAGTGAGTTAATTTGAGAAAATCATGAACCAAATATTCCCAGACTACATTGATGGCCACATCTCAGTACGATTAAGTTATCAAGTTCACAGTTGATTTAAAACGTTGCAGGCTCATAAACCTCGCATGCGTACTTCTCCATACGTTTGCAATTTACTAGCTGGCTACAAAACCTGCTGCTACATATCTTCCCCTAAATTCTCAAGCTTAAATTATACTAAATCTCGGATACTTTGAGTACTACTATGGGTGTAGTATGACAGGTAGCTCGACTGGAAGATCACACCGCATCTGAATATACTCAAAAGTATAGTGATTCTCTCTTATTGTTAATTTTGAGAAAACTTCTCTCTCTAATTTATTATTAATCACATCGAAAAACACGTTGTGTGTGTAATAGACGCAAGGTAAACCTATAAAAGATTATATCACTACTACATAACAGGTCATCACAAACCCCTTATTATATGTAATTATCTAAAACCCACATATAGCGACGCGAACCTAGCGACGCGAGCCGTCTGTGATGACGAGATATCGCAGGTGGTTTTAACTAAGAATTGCATGCGATATCGGACTAGCATACTGCAGGTGGTTTTCAATAGCATACTAGCATATCACAGGAAGTAACTGCATGTGATAAGACGCCTATTTATTACTAGCCGACAGACCCGAGTCTTGTCTTAAATTTTCAGTTCTTACATAGTGGCAGCGAGAGCTCCAGCGATTTTGCGGCTTGGAGTCCAATTAGCCCAATAGAACCATAGATTTTGGGGAGATATTGCATATCCATTTGATATTGGTGATCTAAGGTTAGTGATTTGTTCAAAAATTAAATAATTTGGTAAATCTAGCTTAATGAAGAGATAATGTAGATCTAGAGTTTGGTGTATGGCAAATTATATTTTTTTATTGATTTTAAGGTTATTAATTGATTGCATTGTACTATTTTAAAAATGTTGCTAGCTATTTAGACCGGCAAAAAGATAGGATTGTGGATGTTTAGATATTATGGAAGTTATATGAAGAATTTATTATTTTAGAATTAATTCATCTTATTCATTATTTAAATTCTACTTCTTATAAATAAATATTATAATTCTTGATAGTTTGTATGAAATAAAATATTAAATTTTTTTTGATATAGTCAAAACCTACATATTAGTGAGATAATTAATTAACATTCTATTTATTAACTGAGTCTTATATTAAGTTGTGCTTGTTATAAATAAAAAAATTACTTGTTAGTAGTTTGTATGTTTTGTAAATAGCAACCTTATGATTTAAATAGAATACCTGTAATTAATATTTACATATAGTCAAAATCGATATATTAATGATAGTACAAATTAATATTATATAAATTAATTTACTCTTGGTAGGTACTTTGCATCATGAACATATAAGAAACCTCAACATTTAACATGAATTAAATTTTCTTTTATGTGTCGTGTAGATTGAGAAAGTCGAAGCCCAAAGAGCGTAGCAACCACACATTTACATTGAGAAAGAGTTCTCTTAGCACCATTGACTGATAAATATGTTGAACGAGTCATGGGTCAAATCGTTAGATAGGCTCAAAAAACTACAAACTTATTTCCGCGAGTTGCACGAGTACTACCTCAAAGCAGTCAAGTAGTCGTCCGGACAACAGACCACCACTATCAAGGTGGAGTTAATTGAGGACCATTTCCACCATGACTTTGAGGGCTACAAATTATTTGTGAACTTTGTGGACTTGTAGAAACTCTACAACCTCCGGTCTTTAAAAGTATCGCTCATCAGATACTATACATTATAAGTTTCTACAATCACGGTCTATATTCGTGTTACACAAACTAAAACCACGCGTATGTAACTCATACCTTCTTTATGTGTACATTAACGATGGAACAATGCCAAAGGAAAAATGTAAAGGCAGAGTTTCTCAATCCACATGTTGTCTCCATGAAAATTATTTTAAAAATAAATTAAGACTTTGTAAGCGAGTACATGATAAACATGTTATTTGCTCAACAAGATAAGAAATCTATACTTCTTTCTACAACCAAGTGTAAGTGTTACACTAGCTACGTTCATTTGAACTTTATTCCCCTAACTAACCTCGGTTAACTAAACATCGCAACATAACTATATGCGTGGAGCATTGGATTCTTGTTGCCATTATACCACACCATCCAAGGGTCATGTGCTTAAACTCATTATTGCAAGCGCACTTTGACGTAGAATTACTTGGAATATTTTTCAACAACTAAGCATACTTTCAATATAAATAGATTTACCATTCACTCTTGTATTGCGATGCCTAAGACAAACTATTTAGATTTACGTAGGGTGTGGAAGAGATGCACCGAGATGGGAGAAAATCAGGGCGCTACGCAGCTAATAAGGATATTAGGGTATCCTTCAATACACAATAATTAATACTATATCATCAATTTTACTAATGATGATCCCGAACTAGTAACCAAATTCTATAATTTTCTAGTGCCACCAACGATAAAAAGGAACTAGCATGTGTGGTTTTTACGTTTGCCACATTATGGAAATCATAGTCGCAAACTTTGTCAAAAATGATTTTGCTATATTTATTTTAATTTTTTTTCTTGATTTTATAAATGCATGACTGACATATTTATTTTGACAACAAAGGCCCAATCTGAAGACGGCATTACTTGCATCACATTTCACAGAATACGAGAACACATTGTCGCCTTCCTTGTTAGAGAGGTCATCAATGATTATGGTCAACTCCACGTCTATGACTTGAAAGAAGACGAGTTGACCAAAAATTGATGTGAACTTGTTAATTAATGTGATATATATGCATGGGCTGATGAATTTGGACAACAAGTATACTTTGTTAATGAATATTATCTAATATGTGATGAAATCAATGCCAAGTGTGAATGAATGTGATATGATATGTGAATTTTCTATTAACGAGATATGCATTGTGATATATACACACACACGAACACATATATATAGTTCTATTTTGTTTCAGAGAGCATGACTAGCATATCCTAAAGCTAGCCAGTAAACCAAAAAATATACCTGTAGACGGTTCTCATTAAAAACCATCTGTGATAGTCACATAGAACCGCCTGTGATATGGCCATAGCACAGACAATTTTATATGCAAAACCGTTTGTGATAAGTGCATATCACAGACATTTCTTAATGAGAACCGCATGCGATATGACCTCATTATAAATAGTTATGGGACCTTTTATAATAATAATGGGGTCATCACAGACCTATGTCTTCCAACGATTTAGAAAACCGTCCGAAATAAAGAAATTTATAGCAATGTATAATAGATTCGGTGGTGATTTACATTTGATGCCATAAATTTGGCCCGATCGATGCAGATTGGAAGTGCAAGTACGTGTCAAGTTTTCTGTGGGTTGGGTTACGGATGTACTACCATGTTTTGTTGTAAATAGTTGCAGCTGTAAATGACACTGACGGATCCCAGGTACTAGGATCATATCTTATCTATACTTAAGCAAATAGAAGTACTAGGACACATGGCAACTACGATAGTGTAGCTTAGTCTACTCATCTGAGCTGACAAATCTGAGTTAACGTTGGGTCTTACTATACTCCATCTTGATAGTAAATTTTGGCTAGTATTCCACCTTGATTATATTGCTTCATACGAGGTTGTTTAGTCCTCCCTACTTCGATTGCAGTTTTCATTTAGCCTGAGCTACACTCTGCTTTGATGGACAAAGTATTGCCAGCCCTGTTGTTCTAAAAAGAAAAGCAAAACTGCTTCACATGATTGCTCAAAAAAATTGAGTGTGCTTCTTTATAAAAATTAAACTAAACATCCAACCTAGCTAATTCTTTCCAAAAGAAACCCTTTAATTTTATCAACAGCATCTTTGCTCTAAACGTCGTACACAGAACTTCCAAATTAAGTTTTTACTTTGGTATTAACAACGTTAGGTACAAAAACTGATATTACTGAGTTGATTTCAAGTACAAATCAAATTAGTCAACTTACTTACCTCGGAGATGCAAATGTCAACTCAGAGAACAACCCTCGAAATATGTGGGTGGTGGGACTTAAACCTTATTATCATCGAGGAAAGTCGTGTGATATACCATTTCGAATATTACATTAACTAGATCAAAAGGAGAAATCGCAATGATTAGAGTAGTGAGAAATTCAAGTACTAACAAACAGATAGAAGGTTAAATAAAAATACCTTGATCTGATCCTTTTGGAGTTCCCCAATTTTGGATTGATTTAGCCTCGTAACAAAGCCACCTGCAATGAAAATCCAAGTGGTTAACCTCCCAACGTTGTATCAGATCTGATCCTTCTCTTCTACAGTGATTTTTCTCTCGTAAAAGCTCTAGCTCCTCTTAAGATGACATACCACCTAAAACTCTGCAATTTAAGTTGCTGTGGAATCTTCTCACATATAAGAATGTTCTCATGAAAACACATCAGAATCAGATCGAAAGTTAGAAACACAAAATGATATTCATTTTTCTCATTCAAAAATAGAGTTCAATTGCAGACTGTCGTAATGTGATAGATTAATCATCCCCAGTCTACAGTTACAGTTTGACTTGAGCATAAAACTTGACAACAACTTAAGATTATTGGGTAGAACTAAACACGAACAAAAACAGGGAAAACATATAGCATAATTATATATTTTTCTGATTTAATTTTATCCAAAAGTTTATTTTGGCTCTAAATTACACACGTCAGATAAAAGATAAAACTATTAATTTCTAGTTTCAACTTTGACAGGCATCAACAATTTGCACCCGCTGGCTGCTACAGTATCCCGCATGGTGCTATCCATAACACTTGTGTGCTATATATGTTTTGACCATGTGGACCATCCATATATTAACCATTTAAAAAATAAATAACCTTACAGGTTTTATAAAGACAATTCTGCATCTATCTATAAATTCTGCTACAATTCCAAATACAGACCTGTTTGTTTGAACTCATTAGTGCAACAGTAATGTGATATCGACACACCGATAACACTAACAGCAGCAAGAGTTGAACAATCCGGAAACTGAAAAGGAAGAGAAAATTCAAGCTTATATTAGACGAAGATGGCATGTCTTGATGCAGCTATCCAAGCAAAACAAATCACCATCCCCCATGTTAAGTAGTATCCATGGTGCGAGCACTGTTGTGGAACAGTGATGCATGCATCTCGTGTTCCGTACCAGAAACATCTTTAATCACATGTGCAGAAGCTAGGGCGCGCTTAGGTCAATGGCAGACCCTTGAATATCATTATCTACATATCACTCCAGTTTTATCCTAATAATTTATTTTGTGTCTGGAATAGCTTTAATCCAGGTAACTGCGGCACTCAATAGTTCTGTGTTAAGTTCCAACGATCCCGAAATAGATACATAGCTTCCTCGGATTGGTGGATTCACCTGCGTGATATATAACCTGTGGCTGTAAAGGTGTTGCAGATGTGACTGAGATAGCACTTCAAAACCAGCTAGCATTTAGATAGACAATGGAAGGCGATTTTCGACCAATCTGGTAGTCAATAGGCAATAGATCAAATTTAAAGTCATCCTATGCTATTTAGGAAGAAAACCGAAACTGATTAGGACCAGATAATAACCAGATATATTTCGTCTGAAACAAAATAACCACACATGCTTTGACACCTATGCAGTCTCTTTTCAGAAGAGAATAGATGCAATATGAACATGTGCGTGTAATGATAACTCTTTTCTGTCGTATAGTCAAGGAAAGCGAACAGATAAGAGAGCAAAGCAGGCATGTTGCATCCAGTAGCTGATAAGATCAACGAGGGCGACTGACCAGTCAGGTCTGGGAGGAAACAGGATAAGTGATGTAACTGACATGGAAATTTGAAGCACTATTAACCAAAGGAAACCAGCATTA
Source organism: Stipa capillata (assembly GCA_019208055.1). Classification (NCBI taxonomy): domain Eukaryota; kingdom Viridiplantae; phylum Streptophyta; class Magnoliopsida; order Poales; family Poaceae; genus Stipa; species Stipa capillata. The sequence continues at coordinate 69,646 of JAGXJF010003719.1, forward strand.
TCTTACCTACCTACAACGCCACTGCTTTGGTCTGATCCCTCTTTCCACAGGGGACACATTTTGTTGACACATGACACTTTTACACTTCTTTCACTTTCATTGGGAACGTAACCTTTTGACAACTAGCACGGTGTGTCCATGCAATTACGTGAAATTACATAGAAAACATGTTTAATCATCTTTAGTTTTTTTATCACATAGGTATGTATTATTATGTTATTTATAGAAACACGAAATTAAGGTCCGGATCATTTGTTTGTACGTGATCCTATATCAGTACCTAGAATAGAAGTTTGGATAGCGAGCATGTTAATGGGTCGTCCATATGTGATATTAGATCAGTACGCGACATTAAAGTTTGAATTGCAAGCCGACAAGTTGGTTGTGTGTGACATCTAATCAGTGCACGTAACCAAAGTTCAGATCGCGAACCAGACGATTGTTTGTACGCGATGTTACAAGGATGCACCATATCAATGGTCGCTTGTGATCGTTGTAGGTACAACTATGGATATCTGTGATATGTTTAAACCAATTATGAAGATTATGGTGATCTATGGGTTGCGAACTATTTAGGTACAATTATGAAGATCTATTGATTTAAAAAAATAAACATCTATCGGTTGTGATCTATTTAGGTATAGCTATGATGATGTATCAGTTGTGATCCGTTAACGTAAAGTAAATGAAAATCTATCGACCATGATTTGTTTAGGTACAGTTATGAAGATCTATTAGTTATGATATGATTTGATTAGTACAGTTATGATGATCTATTGGTTGTGATCTGTTGATCTATCGACTGTGACATGTTTAGGCACAGTTATGAAGATCTATCGGTTGTGTTCCATTAATTACAAGAGGAACCACCAGATTAATGGTCAGATGTTTTGCTTTTCTGTGGGATTTTCTTGCCTACCTCTCTTTCTTATATACCAATTTTGATGATCTATTGGTTGGGATTTATCGGTTGTGATCTGTTTAGGTTCAATTATGAAAATCTATTGATTTCCAAAAAAAATAAAGATCTATTTGTTGTGATTTGCTTAGACACAGTTATGATAATCTATCAGTTGTGATTTGCTTAGGTATAGTGCATGAAGATCGATCAGCTATGATCTATTTAGGTACTATTATGAAGATCTATTGGTTGTGATCTAGTTCAGTATAGTTATGACCATCAATTTGTGATCTGTTTCAGTATATTATGAAGATCTATCAGTTGTGATATGCTTAATACAATTATCGAGATCTGTTGTCGTAATCTGTTTATGTATGATTATAAAGATTTATCGGTTATGATTCATTATTATAAGAGAGTTCACCAGGTTAATAATTTAATTTCTTGTCCATCTCTCTGGTTGACCGTCACGTACTTTCAGATATAATAGATGACTGTACGGCGATCCACAAAAGCCAGGACCACCGGCAAGAGGAGCATGGGAAGGACACTCACCAACGATCCATAATAAAAGGTCGAGCGAAATGTCACGTGAAGATTGCATCTCGCTGAGTGCCCCATGGAACCTACATGCGCCAATTGCTACTGCTGCGCAGATAAGTGGTCAAAGTCAAGTTCGGTGTGCCACACAATAATTTCTCTAAGGACCTACACGTATGCCCGGTCCACCCCCTCCATGATTCTATGATACGGTCCAATTTGCTGCATTCTGGAACTGGACCAGACTAGCAGTAATTCACAACAGCATATCTTGCAGCAGTCTGGTAGGTTAACTGGAGAGTGACTAAACTGAACAGGCCATGCACTGCGCTAGAATCAACAAACTACTCGGAGGAAGTGATGCCTCAAATAAACTTACAATCTGACCTTGACGTGCATGGCTGCATGGGACAAACTTAACTATTACTGAAAAGCGAGTAATAATTCCCTTGATGTGTACTGCACCATGCAAACACCAGCAGGACAATCTACAGTGATATTGACTTACACGGAACAACTTATGTGATGTGTCAGCTTTCAAGCAAAGTCAGTTTTCAGTAAATAGCTGCCATATAATGAGCTCATGAAAATCAAGTGCTTGTAGGATTTCGAATTGCTAAAAGTTGATTCAAGCAAATCAACTTCAGTTGATATTGTGAGTACAGCAAGAGGTACAAGACCCATCTAGAATCTAGTACAATGAAAAGACATTGCCACTGTACATTTGCGGTCTACCGTTTTAAACTTTAAACTCTTCAGGGACATCACCTTTTTTGGGTGGATAAGTACAAGCTTTACTAAAAATCTTACTCCTATAAAGATTTAATCGGTGACGATGGTCCGTATACCTTCTTTTTCTTCTGCTTTACTGTTAGATCATCTTAAAATTTTAGAGCAAAATTATATACTCGTGTCGAAACCTCAATAAATGTTCTCTCATCCACTACTCTCAAAATTTAAATATTCAAATTCATCCAGTAGTATTCTCCACAGACAACTCCAATTCTAGCTGAGCTGAATCTCACCAAGAGTTGAGACGAAACCAAGGAAGTGGCATGGAGCACGATATCAATAATTCAACATACTCAAGTAATCTAATATTATTATCCGTAGTAATGCACGAGTATTTGGCTAGTATTATAAAAATCATAATTTACAGACATGACCTTTTTATTTTCCCAAAAACACAGTTTATACAATCTTCATTAAACCTACCATGGGCCACCACCTAACCCCAACGCGCCTAGCTAGTTTTTCCTAACCATTACAACCGTCTTCCGCTTCATTCAGTACTAGTGTTAACACTACGTTACAGGCTTATTTCTCCAAGCCTAGGCTTATACAACATGGCAGCTTGGCATCTGGTACATATTGGGTAGGCATAAAAAGGCATTTTCTGATATTAACACATTATACGGCTCATCTTTTCTCGTCTACCAAAATACGATTATTTCCCTATATTAGCAAAGTAGTAACTACCAAATAAATCGGCAGACTAAATGAATCGTAAAGATTCAGGTTTTTCAATGAAAACAATTAATTATATAAGATCAATAAAAATCTATTTGACATAGACAATATAGCACATAAAAGATCAGGCAGCATAAAATCCTATTCAAAACAAAAGAACTCGAAAAAATACACAGGGGTCTAAGGAATTAGTATGGGTAAAAGAAAAACTAGACCCAAGTCACCAAGATTTCGTACCTGACCAGGTTCTCATCTTCCGCACATAGTAGCCGAAACTGTACCCCAGCAGCTTTTACTTCATTACAGGCTGTAGTTTAAACAGTAAGCGATATGTCTGGCCCAACTGCAGCTGCAAACCGGGACAAACGCCACTGCCCCTGTCCTCCCAGGCTCCTGTCAAGCTTCATCTCCCCCTCACTCCTCATCATCACTTTTTCCTTCGTCTCCTACCTACGGCTCCGACTAGGAACTACCTTACCTCTCTATTCTCACCTCTTGATTTGTTTTTTTGGAAGACCTGTGCCACTTAATTTCCTTGGTTGCCTCGTCTGCTCCACAAACATGTGAAATAATTTTCGATTTTTAGCTAATAGTCCTCAATACTTCTGCTTTATTAATATGATCAGGCAAAGCTTTTGCCTCTATCGAAGAATATATATTTCTCAATCAACTCAAAGAGCATGAAATAGAATGAAAATTCATGATCCTAAGACACTAAGAAAAACAGACACTGAATTGGTTGTTTTCAAAAGGATAAAATGATCCTATACCACATTGAAACAGAATGAAAGGTTGATACATTAGTCAAAAGTCATGATTATGGTCATGGATTGTACAGCAGGGGAAAACTTTCCTAGTACACATTTAACAGATATTGCCAGATTATTCACATTTCCAAGAATCATAGTATTTTGTGTTGCCATAATTTATACATCAATATGAGGAATTATTGTTGTTTCTATCAACAAGCATGAACTCTACAGAGAGAGATAAATGAGTGGGCATTTTGGGAATGGATTCATCGACTCAGGCAAAATGAAAGGTTGCAGATGTAATTCAACAACACAACTAGTTCAGGGACATAAACGTAGTACAAGTACAATCAGGACACCTCCGACGCAACTGCAACAGAAAGGAAGCAGTTACTTGCGAGTTCATATTGCGCCAGATAACCATATAATGGATGATGTGAAGCAGTAGAGATCCACATGTATACGTTTGTATTTAGAAATTTTGTTAAGAGTTGTAAGATATTGTAATTGACTCCACGACATCTACAGAGCACAGCATGTATGATCTCATCAAACAGGACGTTCCAAATCATAGCTAGTGCAAAAATAAAACACATGCAATGGTAAAACACCGGGTGATGTCCTTCATCTATACAGAAGTTTTCAAATCAAATGCATGCAACGTAGAGGCATAAAACCACAAACAAACCATTGTGTATTTGGGGGCAACCATCATCAGGATTATCACTTCAAAACATATTCCAAAGCAGGTAGTACAACTTACGAATTGATATTACCAATTCGACATAAAACGCAATTAGTATCACATGATGATGCCCCATCTTGAGACGTTAAGAATCGAAGCGTATCAAATGATCATGACGAAGCTGCACGCAACTCCACAGCGCAAACCAAACCACACGATCGAAGTCTCAATTCGCCGACATGCGCACACAAAACGGCAATACAGAAAATCCCGCCACAAAACCACCAGATTAACAGAACCTCACCGTATTCACCGGCTCTTACGACCCAAGTTGCACAAATCGCCACCAAAAACACCAAACAATGCCTAAATTCGCCGCTGCCATCGCACGGTAATCGGAACGAATCGAGTAGAGGCACTGGGGTAGCGAGAAGGGGATGTTTCGAACCTGCGGGGGGCTCGCGCGACGTCGGAGGAGGACGAGGCGGCCGGCTTCGCTCGCGGAGAGACCTCCTCCGCAGGCCCGCGGTTGCACGGAATACGCGGTGCTCCGTGCTCGTACTCCTCCTCCTTCTCCATGGCCGCAGCGCGGGGAAGCCGGAACCAGTTCGCTAGGGTTTTTGGTGTGGAATTTGTTGGGGGTAGGTGGGCGGCGGTGCTCTCCTCTCGAGGGCGGTGGCTGGTGTTGCCTTCGCGGCAGCGACGCCCGGGAAGAGAAGTGCGGGGGAGGGAAAAAAAAACAGGAGACGCGGTGGGCTTGTGCTCGATTCATCTTCCAAGTAATGGGCCTTCGAGTCCAGTTGTAATGGGCCGTTCGTTGACACAGCGCGGCCCTGTACTGACCCGACAGGTGAGCCACTAGACTGCTCTCTGTGACTTTGTGTTGCGTAGTTTTTGGACAAAAGACTTCGTGCCTGGCATCTATTATAGGGTCAAAGTCTTGTCTTAACTAAATAGAATACGCTTTATATTCTAGAACGGAGAAAGTATTACTGTAGGTTCTTAAATTTATAGTTCACTTTCTCTGTGAGTCTCCGAGTTAGCTTGTCCACCACCTCATGCAACACCTCGCGAGTGAGATGGGTCATTGACAGCTCCCCTAATTTATAGTTCACTTGATTTGCAATGGAGTCTTGTTCCTCGTGGCTACACCCCATCACCACGACCTCGCTCTTGTGATAGCTGATTTTGAAGCCTGACATCGCTAGAGGATGTATTATGAGATTAGAATGTCGGTCTCACTCCCTTGTACCATGATGAGTGTGGTCACATATATGGAGGTGTAAAACTCCACCAGCACTAGGCGACTAAGGGTCTGTTTGGGTTGGGCTGCGACTTTTGACAAAACATATGTGTAGCTAAACTGTTTGGAAAAGCTACCGTGGCTGTAGGGAAATGAACATATAACTTTTTGGTTGATCAAAACATCTATAGATTTTTAGAAAATAAGGTACTGAAGTTTCAGCATACAAAAAGCTGACAGAAGGAAGCTTTTCTAAACAGTTGAATTTGCACTGCAAAGCCACAGCTACTGCTGGGAAAAGCTGTTGAAAAGCTGGCTGTTTGGTTGGACTACAGCTTTTTTCAGTAAAAAGCTGTTGAAAAATCCAACCAAACAGGACATAATTACCCTTGTTGTATAGCCGTACACGAAAACGGAGCCCATTACGTTGTATAGTAGTACTTTATAAAAAGCTTGTATTTTTTCAATATCTCTCGAATCAGATTGATTGATCCTGAAATCTTTCGTCGATCAAAAAAAACCTATCCTTTCCTAGTACTACAAATTATTCAACAAAAATCTGGAAAGAGCTTAGGGTGCGTTTGGTTCACGGATTTAGGGTGGATGGGCTAGGGCCGTCCCTTTTTTTCAGAGTGTTTGGTTGAAGGGCAGCTGGACAGAGCTATCCAAAGTATAGGAATATACCTCGTAGATGCTGGACAGCTCCATCCGAGAAAATCGGCCGGATGAAGCTGCCGCTCGCGTTGCCCCGCGACACACCCGAGCTCCGCTCCCCGCCGGCCGCTCCCTGCCCACCCGCCGGCCGCTCCTCTCTCTCTCTCGCCTCCGTCACCCTGCCGCCCCGCCTCGCCGCACCACTCGGTCCCAGCCACCGCCCTCGCCGTTCCCCTCCGCCGCTACCCGAGCCGCCTCGGTTCACCACCCCCGCCGCCGAGCCCCCACTGCCCCGCTCGGCCGAGCTCCTCACCAGCCGCCTCCACCGCCCCATTTTCCACCTCACTGCCGCTGGAGCCAAGCACCCGAGCCGAAGCCCGACTCCCCGTCGTCGTTGCCTCCTTCCCCGATGTCGCCTCGGCCGCCTCGTCGCCGGCGCCGCTCCACCTCGCCCCGGGCTTCCCCGTCGCCGCCCCGCCTCCGTCGTCGTCATCCCCGTCGCCTCCGACTCCGCCTCGACGCCGCTCCTCACCACCGGCCAAGCCCGCGCCGCCTCTCGGTAAGCCGGCAGCGCCGCCGCCTCATTCTCCCCCCACCTCGCCCCGGCCACCTTGCCGCCGTCCCTGGGACCCCGCTCCGCCGGCCTCCGCCCCGCCCGTGCTCCCCTGCCGGTGAGAGAGAGAGATGGAGAGAGAGGGAAAGGGAGAAGATGGAGAGATGTCACTGACATATGGGGCCCAGGCTCATCCCAGTTGAATCCATCCACTCTAACCAAACAAAAAACTGGTCCATCCAATCCACTCCAACCAAACAAAAAACTGGTTCATCCTATCCCAAAAATATTGGATGGGCTCATCCCATCCCACCTCGCTCTCCAACCAAACGCACCCTTACTACTTTAGACATTTTCAGAGGTCTAACGAATGTCGGGGCGAAAATGCCACAGAAGTGGCATGGAAATAGAGACGGCAATGTCGGATATGCGAGGCTTCATGCCTGCAAGACACGCATGCGAGACAGAAGAACAAGAATTTAGAAAACGAGAGAGAGAAGAACGAACATGCAAAGCCAGTGAATTACTAGTACGGCCGCCGCCGCCTTTGCGCTCTACGTCCGGCATGTGCGTGAGTCCAGATGCTCGTGACGTGCACGTCACGGACGACGTCGAGGCTGGCGTCGGGCGGCGCGTGGACTTTCCGGCCGGGCTAGCTCTGCCGACAGGAATGAGCTCGTACGTGCACGCGACCGGCGTACCGACCGACGTTCGTCTGGGTCCCTGGAGGCGACTCGAGTACGCTAGCTGGCTCACACGGCAAGTACTAGGTAGCTGTATGTCGAATCTCACAGACTATAGGCACGTCGTGCATGTGCATGAACCTAAATTTATACTTGCACTCCGTATACAGTAACTTATATTTGTTGAATGGCGCCGAAATAATTTTGTCCGTGTTTCAAGTACACAGACAGTACAGCTGGTACTAGTTCTGTAGCCCAATGTCGAGTTTCGTTCTCTAAATTTTTTTCCCGCGTTCGAGAGAGTACGAAGGTACGTAGGGCGCGCCTTAATGCATTCCTTTTCTAGAAACGTTTCTAGTAATCGTGCACGTGTAACACACGTCTTAACTAATATAATTTAAACATTAAAAATATATTCTAATATTTACAAATATCAATACACGTCTTGACTAATAAAATTTAAACATTAAAAATATATTCTAATATTTACATATAGTTTTCTATTTATACATGCATGCTACCGAAAATGATGTTTAAGTGGCTACAAGAACTTACGAATAAAGATGGTACAAAAAGAAAGTAGACACCATTGTTCCTATGAAATAGTAAAGAATGATGAATATGTATTGTCAAAAAAATAACATCGAATATAACCAATGACACAATACAAATGCTTATCGCTCAATCTATTTTTCGGATCGCAAATTGTCCTGGACTGCAGTGGCGAGGAAGACACGTTGTCGATGTTGAGATCGGCGAGCAGCGTGTCAATCTCGTTGACGTGGCGCAGCTTCCGCTAGCATGTGAGTTGCTTCGGCTAGCGGTGGTGGTGGGGCCATGCAAGGAGGAGATTGGTGGCGGCGGCGGCGTCGCACCCTCCGCGACGCAGCTGCGTGTGCAAGGTGGAGGCCCACGCGGGGGAGGCCGGTGTGGAGGAGGACGCGGTAGAGATCGTCGGGTGGTAGGGTGGACGGTCGGGGCAGGGTGGCGCTTGGCGGTGGCAGGTGCCGACAGCGGAAGGAAATAGGGCGGCGGTGGTGCAGAAAGGGGCGGCAGTCGGGAGGAGATGGTCCCGCCCCTGTGTTCTGGCGCCGCGCATCCTGCACGCCTTTGCCACTGTCGGGACTCGTCGGCTTCTTGTCGGCAACCGTGTCAATTGTAGAGTGAAAGAGACGGTGATGCACGAGCGATGCGCTGGGAGGGTGGCGAGAGGAGCTTAGGATCAAGGGAGGGCGCGCGCGGCCTGGATCAGTGTAGGGCGAGATTATTGTTTCGTCGGATGGTATAGCCAGACCATCTATACTGCATTGCGTAGAAGGAGACAACTGCAGTGGTGCATGAGCACGGCCAAAGGGTGGCACGGGCAGCGGCAGCCACGCGTTGTGCATTCGGGAGAGAGGGTGCTAGAGGGTATAGCAGTGGCAATGATGGGTAATTGATATCAACTTTAAGTAAGGACAGTGGTGGGTAATTACTTTGAACTTTAAGTGAATGGCATGGTGAGTAATTTTTAGGTGGCAGACCATCAAAACAATATTAGCCATTGGATGATTATGATCGAACGGTGTAAATTGAGTCAGAAATAAGAGGGGAAAACTCTCCCTTTTATAAGGTAGTATAGAAAAAGGTGATGTCCTCTTTCAATAAAATTTTATATAAAATTTAAAGGACTAATTCCTAGAAATTCTTTCTATAGAGCTTTGTTTGATTTATAGAGCTGAAACCATAATAATCTTTATTATGAACTACTTTGCATACAATGTAAAAAAAAATTTCATTTAATCTAACCTTTTAGAAAAATTTCTTTGTTTTTATACCGACTATAACATGCACTAAACCTCTAAAGAAAATCATGTGTTTTTCTTATTATGTAGCCAAACAACTTCTAATATTTACTCTTGCATTTTCAGTTCCTGTAAAATACGGCATGTCATGATGTCTAATTCTTATTTATTTTTTTATATTTTAAGAGTCCTACAAATCAAAAAATCTCTATAGAAGTAAGAATACCTACAGTTCTGCACACAAAAATGCCTACTGTGGAAGGAAAAAAAAGTGAATCTGCAAGAGAGAAAATGATTATAGAGTGTGAGCAAAATTCTGAAACTACTCCGAATCAAAATAACTCCACGACCACACGAGTCCCGTCGCAGAAAGGCTCAAGATATTAGCATGAGAAAACACCACCGGCACGTGCTCGAAGAGACTCGTGTGAGGCCTTTTTGAAAAGGCTCCTGTGTCATACTACCGTTGCAGCTCTGTTCCCCTACACATTTTGTAGGAGCAAACAGTTGTTGGAGGTTCTTAGTGTTATAGGCATAATGCGGACGCAATCATCCCATATTTGCCCGACCACCAGTAGTTTAATTCTACGTATCTGGTAGTACTTCTAAATTAAGAAAATTAGGTCGGTGCCGCAAATTTTTCTGCCACTCTCCAAAACTGCTCAAACATTACAATTTTTCAAAATATCACTCAATCACATATTCTTATCTATTTTATCATTATTAACTAACAAAGACTAATGGAGTATAGAAAAGACATTTTTACGTTTAACTTTTCACACTATGAAACGTAACTCTCTCCAACACTCTACTCTACTGTCTGCCAATCCTACATCTCATCTTCACCTATTGGTTTCTTCATTTTTACTAGAAATAGCATTCTACCACAATTCACAACTTGCTACAAAAAATTTTGGCAACATTTTGCCTTAGGGGTAGGGTTGCAGCAGGAAGGTTGTTGCCATTGTGGGGGGAGGTTGCAGAAGCAAGGGGACGCGCCCTTCGTCGAGTTCCAGCAGGAGGTACGACGTTGAGGTCGCGGGGAGACTAGAGCAAGACAGGACGGCGTGGTTGCTGGAGGAGCTGGCTGGAAGAGGAGGCAGCGCCGCTAGCCTACCAAGGATGGGGAAGATGCGCCGCCTAGTTGGGTAGACTGCTTCACCAGCCGCCTGGTCGGGGAGGTTACCGCACTGTTGGCTGTTTTGTTGTGGAGGCTACGCCGCCAGCCAGGATGGGGAGGCTGTGCCGGCAGATGTGGAGGTCGTGCCGGTCTAGACCTCGTTGGAAGGAGCGGGGCGCCACTTGGTGCGTCACCTAGAGGGGTGTTCCACCGGAAGGGAGAGAGTTGAGTGTGGTGTGGCGCTAAGGTTCCTGTTGGGTTTTCGATTGAAGCAAACCATGGCTCAAGAGTTACTTTGGGCATTTACAAAATAGTAATTTTGGTCACCAGAGCTGACTAAAGGTGGTTTGTTGAAAAGAAACAGCAGTATTATTTTGATATAACGTGAATTAAATTACGCGGTATTTCAAAAAGAAGTGATATTTGAACGGTATATTAGAGTGCCTAAAAACTTAGTGTTAATGAGCAATTCCTTCATACTTTTAACAGGCAGTGGTAGCTCCGTATTCTTGTGAGGTGAGCTCACGCACCAGACATGAGTATTCCCACGTCAACCACGACGGCCATGAGTCGCATGCTCGGAGCAATCTCCAAAGCAGAGAAGTTAACAAACAAACAAACACTCTTCCACAAGCCGCCGCGGCGAAAATTCTCGGGGGCAGTGGACACGAGGGGATGGGAATCATGGGATCCCCGCACCTTGTGTGAACGCACGCGCCGGCGCCGCAGAACGAAAGGATATTTCGTCCCTTCCCCTGTTTCTAGACGAGATGGATCCAAAGCATCGGGGACATGAATATTGATTACGCAAGTGCAAGTCTTGTAGTAATAAGGCACCAACTGAGACTAATCCAAATGACAAAGATGCACGCACGCCCTAGCTTGACCGATTAAGAACGGCGAGAGCTGCTTGTGCTCTGCCCTGATTAGGTCGCGTTGGTCGTCGGTCTGCAAGTTGGCGGCTGAACAACAAGAAGAAGACCGACTCTCACTGCAAGTGGGTGGCCGGCTGACGGCGGCTATGAATTGGCTGTGCATGGAGTGTCCATTTCGATCCTTCATTAATTCCATCGCGTTCTTCGGTTCCCATAAAATCTTGTTACCGTAAGCTAGAAAGACTGTACCGGGGCGGGAATGCCTTGTTTGCGGAAAAAGAAAATGAAAGACACCAGCGAATAACTTGATAAATCAAATGGCTTTCTTTTTCTTCTACTAGTTGATACTCGAGGTTCCTTTGGTGAGCTCATTCGACGATTTAAAGCTGGAGGTTGTGAATTCTGACATATAAAAAAAGGCACACATGGGACGCACAAACCCTGTAAGTTTGTAACAAAGCTAAGCTCAATTTAGCTAGTTAGAGAATTTTTACTAGTTTTAATAAAAGATTTGTTACATCTTAGAAAAGTTACTCCCATCTGATCTCTCTGTTCTAAATCGTATTTGACTTTTCACGATCCCTAATGCAATGTTTTGACTATAATTTTTAATTATGATATACTATCAAAATAGTAAAATGATATTCTCTCAGCTCTCACTTTAGATATTGATACGGTCTCCAATACACATCTTTGACCATTATTTTTTTTTATGTATATGTTAACAAAAGATTATGAAATTTTCTATTTTAAAAATATTTTTCATGGAAAGTCTAACGATACTATTTTGACCTTACTAATCTAAATATTTTTTAATCTATTAGTAGTCGAAGTTAGAAAATTTTGACCGCATTCGTTCTAGAGCATCACTTATTACCGAACGGAGGTAATATATAACATGAAAGAATTTTGCAAGACAAATATAATGACATTATTCACATGGTCAATCTACATGCTTTTACATATACTAGCACAATATCATGCGCAATTGCGAGAAAATGCTTTTGATCATCTTTATTTTTTTTGGACTTGTACGTGATATTAGATCAGTACGGGAATAATAGTTCAGATCGCGAGCCGGCCGACTAGTCGTTGTACTCATCCTGTGGTTGTTTGTAAATGATATTAGATCACACGAAATAAAAGTCCGGATCACGATTAACTGACTATTTTTGTATGTGATATTAGGTCGGTACACAGAGTTAAGGTCTACATCACTTGTGTTGATATTAGATGTAACATCCCTAGAATCTTGGACATATTTTGTGCATTATGGCATGTGCATGATCCTAATTTTGAGAAGGATTTTAATTTTTTTTAAAGGGATCTTTGAATTGTTTGAATTAGTAAAACAAATTTTAAAAATAAAATAAAAACAGAAAAACTAATCTAACCCCTCCTCCCCGAATGGGCCTTTTCCCAGCCCATTTTCTTCTCCCCCTTCCCCAGCCCGTTTCCTCCCCTCTCTCCCCGTTGGCCCGCCCCGCCTCTCCCCCTCTCGGCTGAGCCGAGCGGCCCAGCTTTCCTCCCTGTGCTTGGCCTGCATCGGCCCACTCTCCCCTCTCCCCCCCCCGGCCCCTTCCTCCGCCGCGGCCCATCCCCTCCACCTCCCCATCGCCCCTGCCTTATCCGCCCCGCCGCCGCTGCCACCAAGCTGCTTGCCGTGGCAAGCAGCCGGGGCACCTCCGCCACCTCCTCCTTCGATCCGAGCGCCCCCCTCCCCTATTTCTCTTTTCCCCGGCCGAACGCCTCTCCTCCCCCTCCCCGCGCTCTCTCTCTACCGCCCCGCCGCCCGAGCCGCCCCACCAGCCGTCGCTGCTCACCTCCCCCGCGGCCGCGCCCCACCTCGTCGCTTCGCCACCTCCTCTCCGTCGCTGCTCCGTCCCGCCCCACCTCGTCACTCCGCCGCCTCCTCCCCGTCGCCGCTCCGCCCCGCCCCTTGCCTCGGTGCCGCTCCGCCCCACCCCCGTAGCCGCTCCGCCCCAGCCGCCGCCTCCTTCCCTCGCCTCGCCCTCACCGCCGTGCTCCCCGCTGTCCTCCGGTAAGCCAAGCGCCGCTGGCTCTCTCCCCCTTCCCCCCTTCCCCGTCGCCCCGACCCCCGCCGCTGCCGGCAGCACCGCACCGGGCGAACCGCCGGATCGAACCGAGCCCAACGGTCGAATCCCGATCACTTAAATGAGGGCAATTATTGCCCTTAATTATGTCGTTAAGACATATTTAATACCCTAATTAATGCTAATTCAACCAATTTAATGCTAATCATTGGTCATTAATGCTTAATTTGTAATTAATATGATAATTAATGTTAATGATTGGTAATTAACTCTAATCCGACACATTAATGATAGTAATTAATGGACTAATTGAATTTGGTTTGAACTCTATGTATGACATGTGGGACCCACCCGACAGATTATAAATAAAAAGAATAAAGAAAATAAAAATATATGACAAGAGGGCCCCACCTGTCATTGACTCGGTCAACTTTGACCAGAGTTGACCATGGGGCCCACATGTCAGTCTCTGAGGCTGAGACATGGATGAGTAATAAAAATATTTATTATTTAATATTAATTTTATTTACTGAGAAAAATACAAAAAGGGTATTTAAATTGATTAAATCTTAGAAAATTTATAGAAAATCCATTTTTAATCAAAAAATGCAAATAATATATCAAAATATTCAAAAAATGATATCTATCTAAATATATCATTTTCATACATGTTTGTATGCTAGGAAAAATGTAAATGACTAAAAACTCAAATTAGGGTTTTCTCGGTTAGCCGGAAGTCGTCGGATTGCGATATCTCGAGCATCCGGACTCCGATTAAATTGATTCCACTTGCATTAGTCTTTATTTTGAATCTTCTACGTCATGACATGCATTCCATATCATGCTGATATTCATCATTGTGATATTTATTATCGCATCTCCTTTTTTCGGTGTTTCCATTCTTCCTGATAGAGCCGGAGGATTCTGAAGCGTATAATCCTGAGCAGGAACAAGATCTAATAGCCGAACCGCAAGGCAAGCAACCCTTTGAACATTTTTTGATCATCCTACTATTTACAAATTATTAATTGCTTTCAAAACCCTATTGCATGCGTTCAACTTATACTTTATGTTAAGTACTAGCTTTATTCATAACCTACTTTGTCGCTCAATCGACCCCACCACACCCCAACCTGTTTTAGCGTAGTGTAGTTGTTGCTTCTGAGTTATTTATATAGTTAATGATGCTTAGACATGCTTAGTCATGTAAAAGTCGTAATTCTTTAGATGTCAGACAAATTACAACACTCTGGGTGGGTTAATTGGTAGGTGGGTGTTCACCTGGAAGTAAGTAATGAACTTGATTAATAATGATCGGGCTTAAATGAGAGGCCATGGCTGGGAGCATGGTGGGTTATCTCATTTTTCCCACAAGGACCGGTTCCCGGTGTCCTTTTGAACTAAGAATTGCATATTTCTACACGGGTGGTATAATGGGCCGCCCACGACTGAATAATTTGTCCAGACTTGAGTTATAAGCTGCATAAGTTTGCCATTTCCATTTGCTGGGTGAGTGAAAAAGGATGTGATGTGGTATCTCAATATAGGTGTAAGGGTTACACACGGTCCGGGACCAGGGATGTATCATCGGCTACAACTTTTGGGACCTGTAGGGGTACCGGTCGGACTGGTGTACACGGATTAGCCCATTAGGGCGGCTTATACTTAAGTCAAAAAACATTATAAAGGTCATGTTCAATCACACTCTGCTAACACACCTCGTGAAGTGTGTTTGGCCTAGCATTAAGAGTCCATTGATACGTGTAGGTAAAGATGTACACTCTTACAGGGTTTGAACTATTCGAATAGCCGTGTCCGCGGTTATGGACAACTTGGTAAGAATCCGCATCGAATTAGATAACTACAACAATACTTTAAAACAAGCCAACTCTAAGGCTGAGGTGTTAGCGATTACTTCCTCCCTGGTGGTTGAGGAAGAATCGAGAGTTTAAGTGTTCAGTGGTTTGCAATAGATTTCTATATGAAGATTCGACTTATCTCCTTTAAAAGTAATCCAGTAGTCGATTTCATTCTACTTAAAAAGTATTGTCAAATGGATAATCAGCTTTCCACAAAATAGTCCACAATTACCCCCTTATTGAAACCTGTTGCATCTATTACTAATTTCCTTTGTAAATCTTACGGAGTACAATTTTTGTACTCACCTTGCAGTCATTGATAATTTTGTGTAGAGGAAATCATTCTCTCAACGGATGGTTTCTATGTAGAGATCGACGCCCACGACGACTAGTCGCTGGGAATCCCAGGCAGTGGTCCTGCCCAGGGTTCGGCAGCTTGGTTTGTTTTGCAGTCATATTTTGGCCCTACCTTTTGGCTTCATAGCCATGTTTAATCTTCCGCTGTGTAATCAACTCTTTGTGTGAATTATATTGTTAAGTTTTAAAGAACAACTAGTATTATTGTAGTTTCAGTCGTAGAGTTGCTGTTGTGATACTTGTTTGTTCTTACCTACCTCATGTGCCTTGCGTGTATGTTATTGAAGCACATGGTGCAGGTAAGGTTTTAGAGTTTATATCATAGAATTATTAGGTTTAATCACCCATGTGAAGTGACTCTTCCACTGGGAGTTTAGGAACTATATCATCCTACTCCAGCCGAGCATTCATTTGCCGGGACGAGTTTGAGATTGATGTTCCGGTTCAGTGAGAAAAGAGTGAGGAGACCATATCACCCTACTTAATCTGTGCATTAGTTTGCTGGAGCAAGTTCGGGGTTGACGTCTCGGGCATTTCGAAGCCATATCACTCCACTCCTTTTGGAATGGATACCCAAGGGTTGAGGCGGGGTTGACATTTCGACTTAGCGGGTGATTTCATTTAAAATTCTCTATTATAGATTTTGGGTCCCGACATTAGAGCAGTCCGAGGTATTTTTATAAGGTGTAAAATTATGAATACCTATCAGTTGTGGCTATCAATAATTAAGGTACATCAAACAATGCCGGAGAATGTTTAGGTATAGTTATGATGATTTATCGGACGTGGTCTAACAGTAATAAGGGTTCACCAGATCAATTGTCGAATGATGTTTAAAATTATTGGTTGTGATCTTTTTAGGTGCAGTTAAGAAGATCTACCAGCTGTGAAATGTTTAGGTATACTCTCTTCATCCAGGTATATAAGGCGTATTTTGATTGATTAAGACACGGTTTTGACCAATAATTATTCTATTAATGTGTGGTTTATGTGTGGTTTATGTGATACAAAATCAAAATTATAAGTACTTTTGAATACGAATCTAATGATATTAATTTTATATCACATAAATTACATACTAATAGAGTAATTATCGGCTCTGATCTAGTTAAGCTCAATTACGAAGATCTATTCGGTTGTGATCTTATTTGGTACAGTTATGAAGATATATCAATTGTAATCTGGTTAGATATAGTTATGACGATCTACCGGTTGTGGTCCACTAAAATAAGAAGGTCACCAAATAAAAGTCCAGATGTTTTTCTTTTTTGGAAGTTTTTAGCATCTCTTTTATTTTTCTTTTTCTTTTTGAAATTTCTAATCCATCTCTCTTTTTTCTATTGTACTGTACTTATAATATACGTATTAGCTAGTGGTCAGAACTTTTATATGTTGATTGCACACCTAATAGTGGACATTATATTTTAAAATTATATTTTTAACGGAGGGAATAACTAGAATACTATAAATAAAAATAAATAAATGTTTTAATAAATTCACATCAACGCATTTAAGAGCCAATTCAACTCCAGGAGAAGCACATCAGGGCAGTCCCAATAATGCTCCAACTCAGCTGTCTCTTAAGTCATGCCAACCTAGGCAAAAAGCTTATGTGGCAGGGTAGTATGGAGGAAAAAGAAGAAAACTGTCTCTTAATTTAGAACCGGCTCTTAGTGGTGTAATCGATGTAAATTAATTTTTGAGTGATCCTATGTGGCTCATACATGTACTATTATGTACTAGAACTATGCCACAAACAGGTTATAAGGTTAAAAATAGTAGTATAGATCATAAAATATAATCTATTACTATTATATAAATGGGAGTTGGTGGTGATGGTACGTCTTTTTTCTTTCCGATTTTACCCTTCCATCAAATCCACCAAGTAGAAAACAACTTCCTCACCTCCACGTTCTTATCCAACCAAAAACAACAACTCTACAATATATTTCTCTAACAACCTACCATGCATCAACAACATAAATAACAAATCCAACAACCTGGTCAGTTTCAAATCCAACAATAAATCAAACACACTTCCATATATATCCAACAACCTATCTCTACTCAAATCAAATCATGCCTCTTGTTTTCCTCATTCTTGTCAACAAAAAAATAACAACTCCAACAACTTATCTCAAGCACCATTGTTCTTCTCCACAATCACGTCATTAGCTTGCTTTCTTCTCATAGATCATATCCAATAACCAATCACAGCTATAACCACCCAATCTTATCTATACTCAATCTTATCTATGCATGCGTAACAAACAATCACACCTATAACGACTCAATCTTATCTATACTTAATCTTATCTTAAATAACAACACTAACAAATCTATTACTATTATATAAATGGGAGTTGGTGGTGGTGGTTCATCCACACCTCCTCCCCCTCCCCCCCACCTCATCTTCCCCACTCCCCCTTTTTTGGTCTTACGTTAGTTACACATCCATGCTGCAAACAACTAGACCAGCTATTTACGCGGCACAATAAACGATAGCATTATCTTATATCCACTAAAACACAAGAAGTTTTTTTTGATTTGGCCGGCCGACAAACAACTAGACCAGCTATTTATGTGGCACAATAAGCGATAGCATTATCTTATATCCACTAAAACACATGAAGTTTTTTTAGATTTGGCCGGCCGGCCGATGCGCACATGCAGGAAACATCTCACAGATCTAGACGAACAACAACAGCTATTTAGGTGGCCAACAACAGATCTATACCAATCTATAGTATGGGAGTTGGTGGTGGTGGTTTATCCACAACTCCTCTCCTCCTTTTTAATCTTACTTAAAAATATCTAACAGTAAAAGTAAGTAACTAACTAATTGATCTCTAACAAACTCCTAACAAACCATATCGTCTCCAACAACCATTATCTCTTAACTAAACTATAACATTATTAAATCTCTTCTTCGCAACCGCATCATCTGCGCCCAACGGCCTCGTCCCTATATAAAATGCATTGCCTTTCTCCCTCCACTCCCTTTTCACGCCGCCACCCCCTACCTTAGCCCCCTCGCAATGCTCAAGCACCGTCGCCACGAGCTCCGGAAAAAAAAATCCACCCCAACTCATGTGCTCTCTCTCTCCTCTTATCTCACCATCCCTCCAAGCCGCCGCCACCTCTTGCCATGCCGCCACTGCCGTGGATCGTTGCCGGTCACCGCCGCCTCCCCTCCTAGCTGCGTTTCCCTAACCGTCCATCAACGGGATAAAGAGGAGCTTGATTGGGGAAATGAGAAGAGAGGGAAAGGAAAGGAAGGGAATGAGAAGAGGAAGGAGAAGGAAGAAGAAGAATTTTTTTGAAATTTTGGTCAAATTCGAGATTCATGCTGTAAAGGTAGTCTCTATTTAGCTCCTATATGAGAATTGATGGACGTCATTGCAAGAAATCAGGACAAGTATTTGATATAGGGTTTGCAAATTCAAAACAATGAGATAAATTTGAAAACTATGACCAGACTATGCCAAATTTTAAATTGACACAATTGAAGAAGTTATAGATTTCTACATAAGCTTTTCAACGGCCTTTTGAAGGATAGTATCATAGTAATTTTAAACAAGACATGTTATTACATAACTTGAGAAACAAAATGACCATCATAGTTTATTTTATGATACTATCATTCCTTTTAAAATCTATATCCGTTGCAACGCATGGGCACTCTGTTAGTAAATAAGAATGTTTTAGATACACCACTAAGATACAAGCCATTGAATATTATATCTAAATAGTTATTTAATGCTATAAGATATAATTTAAGATATAATACATTGGAAGTGCCCTCAAGGTAACCTGGTTTGACACGCACCGTACGTTTGACATTGCCATGAAGTCAAAGCCGATAATTAGTCAATCCTCCGCTCGTGAGACGCCTTTAAGTTTAGTTCATCTCGCACAGAAGAGAGAAGATGAACATACGGTTTTTTTTATTTTACTTTGGCAGGTGCGCATGCAGATGGCCGACCGGCCGAACGACCCCAACACTCCGTCAAGCGAATGAGCAGCGTCCACGCCGATCGGATGGACTCCCACGCGTGCGCGTCCAACGTGCGCGAGGCGGTGCCGTGGTGGTAGCGTTTGCCTTTTCCATCCCCGGAAGCTCAGAGACAACTGCTGCAAAGCCGGAATGATCTAGCGAAGACCGATTTTTTCAGGCGGCTACGTATGCGCGGCTATACGTATCACCGTCAGCTTTGAGTGCCAAACATTTGTCAGCACTAATTGCAAGTTACTTCTTGCTAGACTGATAGCGAGCGTTGACATTTTCATGTCTGAGCATGACCATATTCATTGGAGAAGACTCACGGAGGCTGATATGTCAAAAACCTTGCGGTCCTTTCAACAAGTTGATCGAAAGATAATTTGATTGGAGACGACTGACCTTTTCAAGTATATGTGTGACTATATCCTCTCAATGGATTGTTCTGGAGGCGACCAACTTTCAGATCTACGTGTGAGTAGTGACTTTCTCCAATTATCTTGGACTCGCAAGTGATCTAACGAATCTTTCACGGATCGAGGGCTCAACGAGACTAACATACATGTCGAAGCACTGATCGGCGTTAATTACAAGGTCCTTGATGGAGCGGTACGAGCACAGACGTTTTAGGCCTATTTATGCCCATATGCCTTCAACTCTTTCAATATATTCTTCTCGTAAACAGCCAGAAGCTCTGCCGATCAATTAAGAATGAAACAATTTACTTCTTCCGTCTCAAAATATAAAAACATGTACGTATCACAAGATTTACAATTATATTTATAATATATTAGTTATGTGACATAAAAGTGATATGATTAGAAAGTGCTTTTCGAAAACGAATCTAATAATATCACTTTTGTGTCATATAACTAAAATATTATAGTCTAATTATAAATTTTGAGATACATGTGCGCCTTACATTTTGGGACGGAGGGAGTAATACATGAAATTAAGACTGAGAGGCAACCGGTTGGGGTTGACGGTGGACGAATCGATTTCAACGTCGAGGAAGTAGTGGTCGTAGACAAGCTAGTCGCGAAAAACGCCGCTTCTCGAAAGCTTTATTCATCCCCCGCGCAGTGCACGCTCCCAAAGGGCGACGGCATCGATGACCTGCTCTCCCAACAGACGGTGCACGTCATAGTCAGGACATAGTAGCCGACAAGATGCAACACAACAAAAGGAAAAAATGGGTGTTAGGCGTTCATGTGGAAAGGGAGGCTGCGTTGTGTTTGTTTCAAGGAGAAGAGGCCCTCTTATATAGCCTCGTCTAGCCGGACTCCATCAAGCCTACTGTTACTAATAACGTGCGCATTATTCAACCGTTCACAGTAACGCAGGAATTAATCCGGCTATTTACACACAGATCTGGCCATTATCATCATCATCGTCTTGGTCTTGGTCTCGGTGCTCGTGCAAGCGGGCGTGGTGAGCGCACGACTTATTCTGTCTTTCTTCTTTTTTCATGCTACAAAAGGTGTGACACATCTCATCTTATATGTTAGTGTCCATTTACATCTACTAGCAATATGTGACTAAAGATTTTACAGATGCCTTACAATTAGTGAGTTTCTAGAATTTATCTAAAAATTATTATTAATATGGGTTGTTGTCAAATATTTCAAACAATTGCAAGGACCATTATGGACTGATGTAACGAGCACTGACTTTTCATGCGCGGTCATATGCATTACCGTCAACTCAGACGGCAATCACAATAGTTGTATTTATAGCGGTGTAAGATGAGAGAAAACATTAGATGAGTAGTTAGACATAACTCCTCAAATACATTTATATGTGTTGTATCCAAATTAATTGTATTCTTCCATCTGGCCTTATGGAAGTGGTAAAAACCCTACAAAAACAGAAAATCTATCTCTTTTAGAAAATTAATTGCATACAACCATAATTTTATTTGAATTGCGTATAAATGTTTAAAGGTCCTACACAGAAAAATAAAAAGCAATACACCAAGCAAATACAAGATATTTAACATCGCTAAGCGTATTGCTAATTACAAAGTATGTGGTCAGGCCGCCATCCAAATCAGGTAGACATCTAGTAGACAAGTCCCCTGTGACTATCTCTAAACAGTTGCATCTAGTACCCGGAGCATCCTATCTTCCTACTACTGCATCACAGACAATGTATGAATCCTACTTGTGAAACATTTGTAGATTTCCTCTTATCAAATACCAAGCCATTGTGGCTACGTCAAAGAGCGCAAAGCAACCAAACGGGAGCACAAACCTCTAGTAGAAATCTCTCTTGGTTTTCCTAATTCGATGGTATCTTACACGAGATATAACCCTCTTTTTTGTTTTTATTAACTTTTTTTTCTACATGAGCTTCTATTCTAGAGGCAAGCTAGATACTGCTGACAAACAATTGGGAGTAATTCTAGAAGTGTTCGACGAGTTTAGAAAACTAACACGTCAATTGCATTAGTGTAATTTTATAGGTTTTGATGAGTACAGAAAACTAACACGTCAGAGACATTAGTCGGCACTACTTGCAGCTCTGCAATCCTCTCAACTTATTGAATTAGAGGAGCCTGACCGTTTTAAGTTTATGCAAGTTGTTTTATGACTCATTAGATTTTCGTGAGTCAAAGGTTTCAAAGCACTAAAATATGTTTTTGTTCTACTTTTTTGGATCCTAGGTTTGGCTCCCTATACGTATATGGTGACTGTCAAACTTTCGACAGAGATGATGTGAGTCCGTATGTGTAATGACATCTGTGTGCGTGAATATCCACAAATTGTACCATGTGTTTCTCAAAATAAAAATCACCGGTATTTCTCTGTGAACGTAAAATTGATGTCAGCACTTTTCACTAAGATGACCAGTGTATATAAAATGGGTGTGAGAAAGTTTAATTTTAATAAGAAATGTAATCAGTATGGTTGACACAATGTATCGTGTTGAACAAGAGTGTTCGTACAGATGTAGATAAATGAAATAGCACGTCCCGTGTTAAGTGGGAGCCAATGCAGCCTTCGAATTTTTTTTTCTTTGCTCTTAACGTGCCCGGTGACGCAAGTACGATGGTATTTGGATTATGTCCGTCCGTCAACAGTTTTGAAAGGAAAAACGATCTATAGATATACATTCGCCCTCGTTATTCTTACCGTGCATGTCCATATGGTGGCAGAGAACAATAAAATTTCATTTTTATCTAAAAATATGACGAATATATAACAACAGCTGAATAATTTGTCGGAAGTCCATAGTGCACTGGCGTGTTATACTATGCTTATCCACCGGATCATGCAAGCACACATCCATCGGTTTACCAGCTGGATAAGGCCTGGGGGACTCGCCACACGTGAGGTTTGACGAGGACACGCTGCGCGGTCAAGGTCCAGCGCCGACGGCGCCACTTGCCACCGCTCGCCGCGACTCTTTCCTCCCACCCCCCACGACGACGCCGCCACCTCCGTCAAAGCCCGGGCCCAACCAGGAAAGCGACCGACCTGCGGTCTTCTTTCTCCCTGCCTTCCTTTTCCTTTGGCATCGTCCTCCTCGCTCGTTTCTTCTCTGTTTCCCCCGACATGTGGGGCCCATGGGGTGGGGTGAAAGGTCCCGCTATGCGAGTACATACTTCCGGCGCCGCGCCGCGCCGGTGCTCCGCCGACGAAGCGTCCCATGCGTGTTGTTGTCAGGTGGAGGCCGCTACTAGCTCTCTAGTGCTGCCGCACCCGTCCTGCACCTCGTCCCTCGATCGGCCGGGCATATACGAGCCTATGCCAAGGCATATTGGTTCTTGACTTGTCTATGACCTCTTTGATTTGCGGGAGAATGTTCTGATTTCTGCACACAATTTAGTTGTCTCCTGAAAAATCCTGAGGATCAAGGAGCCTCCTTTGGTTACTCGATCACTTTGTCACATCTAATTGCGATGAAGTGAGGTAAAATTGTCTACCATAACTTCATGAACTAAACGATTTGGTTTTGCTTTCTATTCAGTGCGCTCAGAAACAAAATCTTCCTCCGGCGGTGAAAAAGCACACAGACAAAAAAAAGGTCTATAAAAAAAGGTATATAACAGTGACCACAGTCTATGGGCAACTTGTTCTTCCTCTTGTTTTGTTTTCTTCTTTCTCCATCATTCTCACGATTCTTGCAAGTAGATCTGCGTACTGCACATGGCCATAAGTCACTGATGCTACCTCTATTTTCCAACCGTCCCTTGACCGCAGTGCAGAAACAAGTAGTGACAGTGTCATACAATTTCAATTCAATCGATGTTACGGTCAATCAAGCGACAGGCTCGCGCTTGAAGGCAAGCGAAAAAGATAGGCAATGAATAAAAGCTTTCTTTCGATCTGGCAAAGTCTGGACTACAATACAAGCTCATCTAGAAACAGGAATCTATGAGTAGTATCGCGATGCGTCGGAGCTTGATATCCAAGGCAAAGTTTTCTTCGTCGCATAAATATTTGGCGGCGAAGTGCCATGGTGGGGCCAGATTTCATGACTGAATATGTGTCCACTCAGTCCCCCCAGCCGAAATGAATTGCGGCGGCGGCAATGGGGTTCACACGTGGGCAAACTGTGCTCTCGACACAAACACTGTATGTCTCTCGTTTTTCAAATCCCTGCGATAATAATGCGGAGCAACTAGAAAAGAAAAGGCACGGTTGGATCTGTCGGATGTTTCTGACCAAGCTGCTCCTTTTTGGCGAAATCCCAGGCTGTTTGTTTGTAGCCGGCTAGCCAATGTTTTGGCAAGTCAATGTTTAACGATGCTAAAACTTGTTAAATGAGTTTTTTTTTAAAATTATTAGCGAGAGTTAATAACTTTTTGAAGGTTAGCAAGACAATTTGACAGTTATATAATTGATAAACATTAGCTAGTCAAATTTTAGGTCCGAAACAAATAAACTCTTTATTTTGCAAGTTCGGCAGTCTTGTATAAGGGTTCCGTATGCCACGAGTAGATGTGTTGTAATTGATGACTTGGCCAAATCTACGGAGAGCTGGTAACAGTGGTTTCATATGAATTTTGGCCAAATCAACTCGATCATGACCTAAACTGAAGGGGACAAGGGGTACGTCGCCGGTTAGCGGTTGCTCGAGTGACCGAGTGACAGAGAACGAGCCAATTCGTTCTTCTTCTTCTTCCTTTGAAACTTTCGAGCCAATACGTTCTTGGTAACAACTAGGTCCAGGCCCTACGGGTGACATGCGCCGGGACGCTTTAACCATTCCTCCTCTGTTCCTGTCAATAACAAGTCTCCGTAATCCATGCGTTATTGAACCAGGTCCAAGTCTCTGTAACCTCTATACTGTCCAGGTCCATGGTTGAATCCCCCAACTCCCCAAGCCAAAACCGTTCCAATCCTGATACCTAACCTTTCACCGGAAGCAAATTCGTAACCTTTCCCTAGAAGCGAAGCAAGTACGTAGGACTAGTTGAACGGCGCCGTCTGGGAACTGATAATGGACTAGTTAATCCATGTCATCCGTTATAACAAACCTTTCATCTGGGCATAACATTGACTAACAAACCTTTCATCTGGGCATAACATTGACTCATAGGATGAGTTCCTTTTAGTCTTCCCGAAAGGCATCCATGTCCCCCTTCTTTTTATTGGAGTAATTTGGTTTGATTGGAGCTCGCCGGGTTTGATTTGAGTACAGCTCACCGAACAAGAAAGGCCGCCAGAATAGAGTAAATGTAAGATATTACTACTTCCACATAGGAGTACACCTCCGGAGGGAAAACAAAAGGAAAGAATTGATTCTAGACTAGAAGTAGAAAATAAATGGTTAAGACAGCCAAGCCAGAGCTAAGCTGCTAAAAAGTTGTCCTAACAAGGCTCCAAAAGAAAGGGGTCAAGAAGTCTTCCATGCCCCCCATTTCTCTAGTTTCTCTCTCCTCCCAATTTGCTATTGCAAGGAGATTTTTGGAGAGCAGAGCATGTTGCTCGTGCAACCCTTTTCTCCCGTGAGAATCTTGTAAGCATGCGGTGTTTTTTCTTGACTTGGTCACCACCACCATCCAACCAAACCCAAAGACCGTGAAACAATAATCAACTCCATCCATCCCCGGAGCGTGCTAGCTAGCGGTGAATCAGTGACGACGACGACGCCGCAGCTGGCCGGCCGACATCCACCACGCCCGTCTCCCACCCACCCGTTGAAAAGATCCCATGCAATTTACCGGAAAAGAAGCGTCGCTATCCCCTCTCGCGCGTACGCACCCTCCGGTTTCCTTCCTTCCTTCCTTCCTTCCTTCCCCAATTCCTGCACCCCATCCGCGTGCTCAAACTCCACAACCTCCGTTCTTTATTCACTTTTTCTTTTCCTAACCCTTCGTGACCAAGAAGATGACAAACGTGAGAGTGAGACGCGACGGGTGCTGCGGTGATGCGCGCGCTTCTCCTCCTTCGTCTTCCTACGACCTGACCTTCCTTCCTAGCTACTACCACTAATATTCTTCGCTCCCTCTCTATATATTCCTCCTCCCCAGGCCATTCTCCTCTCACTCTAAAATAGTGCCCGCTACTTCTCCCTCCCTCTCATCTTCTCTCTTCAGCGTTCCAAGACTGATTAACTTGAACTCTTGAAGGACAGCTGAAGATCAAGCTAGGGTGTTTAGTGTGTTAAACCAATGGATCCATGGATCAGCAGCCAGCCCTCACTGAGCCTTGACCTGCACGTCGGCCTGCCGCCGATGGGCCACCACCACCACCGCCTCCAGGCGCCGGTGGCCTCGCTGGCCAAGCCCAAGATCCTCGTCGAGGAGAACTTCTTGCCCCTCAAGAAGGACCCAGAGGTACGTACGTGCATATGTCGATCGATACAGAGGCGTGCGCGCGAAAAGAGCAAGAACAGCATGATGCGATTTTGTTTTTTTATGAACTACAACTGAATATCTGTGTGTGCATATATATAGGTTACGGTTCTTGAGGCGGAGCTGCAGCGGGTGAGCGAGGAGAACCGGCGGCTGGGCGAGATGCTCAGGGAGGTGGCGGGAAAGTACGAGGCGCTGCAGGGCCAGTTCAGCGACATGGTCGCCAGCGCCAACGGCGGTGGGAACAACCACAACTACAGCCAGCATCTGTCGTCGGCGTCTGAGGGCGGGTCGGTGTCGCCGTCGAGGAAGCGCAAGAGCGAGAGCCCCCACGGCACGCCTCCGCCGCAGCACCTGCAGCACCAGCGAGCTGCCGGCCACGCCTTCGCGGCGGCGGCGGTGCCGGACCAGACGGAGTGCACCTCCGGCGAGCCGTGCAAGCGCATCCGGGAGGAGTGCAAGCCCATGGTGTCCAAGAGCTACGTCCACGCCGACCCCTCCGACCTCAGCCTGGTGGTGAAGGACGGGTACCAATGGCGGAAGTACGGGCAGAAGGTGACCAAGGACAACCCCTGCCCCAGAGCCTACTTCAGGTGCTCGTTCGCGCCAGGCTGCCCCGTCAAGAAGAAGGTGCAGAGGAGCGCGGAGGACAAGACCATTCTCGTGGCCACGTACGAGGGCGAGCACAACCACGTCCAGCCCCCTCCGGCGCAGCCGCAGCAGCACGACGGCTCCGGCGCTGGCAAGAACGCCGCGAAGCCGCCCCAGGCACCGGTACCTCACCACCCGCAGCAGCAGCACAAACAGGAGGCGACGGCGGTCGTCAGCGGCGAGACGGAGGCGGCGGCGTCGGAGATGATCAGGCGGAACCTGGCGGAGCAGATGGCGATGACGCTGACGAGGGACCCCAGCTTCAAGGCGGCCCTCGTCACCGCGCTTTCCGGTCGGATCTTCGAGCTCTCGCCGGCCAAGGACCTAAATTAATTCCGACACCCAGCGGCATCGCACGAGATGTTAATCTGGTGGCTCAAATTTTTCTTGCGGTGGTCGGTTAATTCGCCGCTGCTGCCTGCCTCTGCCTCCTCTGTTCTTGCA
This sequence comes from Stipa capillata, assembly GCA_019208055.1. Taxonomy (NCBI): domain Eukaryota; kingdom Viridiplantae; phylum Streptophyta; class Magnoliopsida; order Poales; family Poaceae; genus Stipa; species Stipa capillata. The sequence goes on from JAGXJF010003719.1 coordinate 97,076, forward strand.
AAAAAGAAAAAAAAACAGCTGCAAGAACACGACGCGTGACACTGATGACAAAGAGGCGACCGATTCCTCCATTTATAGATTATTAGAAGTCCAGGACGGATGAACAAACGATTCGATGGAGCACTCAAGATGATCGACCGATCAATGCGGGGCGGCAAGGGAGGCTAATGATCGGATGCTGTAACATGTACTAGCAGGACAGGCTGAAACGTTAAGAGAAGTGTACAATCCATTTTTATTAGGCGAAATGTTTCCACTTCATAGAAATTCAATGAAATCAGGTCACACATAACATCCAAATGCTCCGTCGAGGCTGAATTCGCTTCTTCAAATTCTGCCGAGATACATGCGATGCACTGATGCACTAGCATCGAGAGATCACGCGAGAGGTAGCGAAATCGAGTTGGGCGAGGACGACACGTGGAGCCACGTAATCCTCCATGCGCAATATTCCTCGCACCCGGAGCGGGGCCCACAGAGCACACGCGCGTGTGGGCCCCCCGGGCTCCTGACCCCACGTGCGACGGGGTTTTATGTGTTGGCTACGCGTGCCGCGGGAGGCAGGCAGGTAAGGAAGCTGTATGGAAACGGAAGGCGCGGCGGCGGCCTGTGGGCCCCTCACTGAGTAGTCAAACACGTGCGGACGGTGGGCCCGGTCCACGGGCGGCGCCCAGCTTCCTCGACGCTGCCGTAGAAGTGTTGCAACTGGGCGCCTCCCTTTTTGCCTCTGCCTCCTATCATTTCGTTTTTCTTCTCGAGGTGGCCGGACTTCAAATCTAATGCGAAATTATTCTGTTCATTTTAGGTCCTATTTGGACGGCATGATTTTTTTTCCTTTTAAGAATCCCATCAAAATTTTGTAGACCAAGCTTAAATTCATATACATTGCTTTTTATGTCTTTGTAGAGAGTTTAACATCTATATTTTCAACTCATTCATATAGCATAGAGTACAATGGCAAAACCCCCATATTAAGTTTCAATTACGATTTTAGCCCCTTTAAAAACTCAGAGTAAAAAAGTATCCCTTATAGCAGGTTGGACCCGGGACAGATCACCTATAGCGGATCTAACCCGCGACAGGTGACGTGTCATGTATCCAACCTGCAACACGTCACTTGTTACGGGTTGGATCTGCTATAGGTGACGTGTCGTGGGTGGAATCCGTGGTATCATCTAGTAGGTATCGCGGGTTTCACCCGTGATGAGGGACATGTGGCAGCTATATAGATAGTTATTTTTTGACTTTGATTTTTTAAAGGAGCTAAAATCATAATTGAAACTTAATACGGAGGTTTTACCCTAATAAATCATACAACCGTGAAGCCTCCGACACGAAGGAAAAAAGGAATACGGTATGGCTACAGTCTAGGTGCAGTTGAGAACGTTGTTGGCCGTCGTGGTCCAGACTCCAGAGTGTCGATACGTCTAGCGGGAAGGTTCTCAAGTTGTCGTCGGTCGCGATCCGTGTACGACTGGCCGGAGATGGGGCCTGACTCGCCCATGCGTTTACAGAATGACTGCAACTTCACTATAATTAATACGAGGACTGCTGCCGTTCTTTTCTCTCAAGTCTTGGTGCCATGTGCGTATGCACCTGGAATCTAGCTGGATATACCTCGGTCACTCATTTTCTTCGTATATATATTTTCTTTGATTATTAGAAAACCAAGCCTTCATCTAACTTCCTTCGGTGACTAAAACTAGTCCTGTGGTCGTGCACGGCACTACGTACATAACTTATATTAGGTTTGGTCAAGCGCACGGCTTTCAAGTTTGTGTAGGTAAGTCTTCGAGTAATGCGCATGCTCTTGCTTGTTGAGCAAGAGCATCACTAAGGACAAAATTTATTTTCTGAAACTCACTAAGGACAAATATTCTTCTTTTTATTGAGGGGCTCTAAGGACACATATTGTTGGGTTGAAACTTGGAAGTGTTAGAGAAATAGATAATGTGAAGGAGGGAGAAGGAATGAAGGAAAGGGTAACGTATAGTGGGCCTACAGTGTAGGCCAGAGCTTTCTTTTGGACTACAAATTGTATTATGGAGCTGCTGTTGTTTTCCTGGGCTGGCCCAATTCTGCAAAGCTCTCGGCTCTGTGAACTGTTCAGCTGCCTCAGTTGGAAAATTTCTGCTGCTCATGGATGCTTGGCCGGGCCCTGCATAATCGATAGATCCAGGCTCAAAACCAATTAACATATAAGGCTCAGCCCTGAAAAGGAAAAATTAAATAAAAAGCGTGGTCGGCAGGATTCGAACCTGCGCGGGCAAAGCCCACATGATTTCTAGTCATGCCCGATAACCACTCCGGCACGATCACTTTGATATTTGTTAAAAAGAACGTCCATGTTGTCACCTGACTACCAATAAGTCAAGCCGCGCGAACAGATAAAGAAATATAATTTGCGTGACAGGGTGGCGTCGCTCGATATGTCTTATCAATATAAAACGTATAAGTTTACGGAATTTGAATGAACTGATCATCCATCTAATTATAATTGGACAGTTCATAATTTCAGTTGAACCCTAATTTAACTTTTATAATCAATCTCTTTTAGTTATGCTTTGCTTCTCATAATCAAATCCTTCCTCACTATTTAAAATCATACTTTCAGTATTTCTTTAATCTTTTCTTCGGTCACCACATGTTGCTCCCATCACACCTCTCAACTCTAAGATAGATTAAGTTAAACGTTTAACTATAGTAAATGTCAAGAAGGGTTCCCTAATTTTTGATGAAGTTGTAGTAAAATTTTATGCATCTAATTTATTCCATTTAATCTATATTAGTCAAGATCTGCACGGTTACTGCTATTAGGGAAATCTTGTTTTAATCTTCTTGCTGTTGCCATCGTTAATAAGGCTTTTGCATGACTGCTCTGTATTAGTTGTTGCCCTGCCATTTGCATTGTTAACTTCCACACTTCTGCATGACACCTTGTTTCCTACAGTAGAACGAAAGAGGCCTGAAGCTTCAGCGATCGGATGCCCCTTCCGCGAAACCCCAGGCTCTAATCATGTTGTACCCTACCAAGCTAACACGACAGATTAGATCTGACCTTCCGACCCATCTATCAATCGATGTTAATCCAATCAGTACTACGCCGTGGTCCGGCGAGTCGTCATGCAACGACGACGCGATCTCCGAATCACCGGGATCTATCTAAATCCGTCAACAGCACGTACGCAGGAGATCGAGAGACACACGTTACACGTACTCGTCAGTGGAAAGACCACGGCGATCGAGGTCACGGCCTGCAGCGCGGCCGCAGTTCCCGGCGGCCAGCTCGCCTTTGACGCATCGATCGACGCCGACGGCAGCTGCATGCTCTGTCGGCTGCCGTCTTGCCATCAGTGTCGATCGCGAGCTCGTGGATTGGTCAGACCATATGCATGCATGGACGATAGATCGTCCTGGCGCTAGCTCGCGATGGCATTTTCGTCGTGGCCGGATCTCCGGCGGGGCTCGGAGGGGCCGTGTGGGGGCAGTGGGGGCATGCCATCTTGCGTCGCTGATGGCCATGCTTCCTATCAGATAGGGTGTTTTCAGAGTAGAGTAGTCTTTAGCAATGCGTAGGCGATCAATGATTGGGGAATGGAATAGTTTTGGGGTACCTTGCCTGATGTGACGTGACGCATGAGATGTGCCCATGTTGGATCTGATAGTGTGTTATCTTTCAGAGCAATAGTAGGATTTTGATATCTCGAAGGTGCATGATCTTACTAATAGTCGCTATAACCATTAACCAACGACGTCTGCAGCGCGACATGAAACTTTTTGATGTCCTCAGTTCAGTACTCATGTTAAATATAGGAGTACAGGACATGCATGTCAGGTCATCCGCTGTGGGTGCATGCGTCCTCCTTTTCTTGTTCAACTGAATCCGTCGCTCCGATGCTCTTAGCCATCGAGATGTGACGCCTTGAACACGACCACGAAAGTTCAGTAACGACGATTGCACGCATCGATCTGGAGGATTAAATTGATGAGAATCATTTATTCCTCCAACGTCCGGCATGGAATACAAGTTCTCGTTATCTTATTGCAAAGATATACTTTTCATCTCTTACACAGGCACGCAGGCCAGCCGACCACCCCTGATTTTTGTATAGGAATGTTGTTTTCCCGGGCAGTTGCCACAGTTCGGCAACATTCACAGGACGACGTGTCCCGTGCCCCTACCGTACCAACGCCACTCCCGTTGCCGCCCGGCCACACCGCCTCGCTTCTTTTCTCCACACGCGAACGCCGCGCTGCCCATCCCATTGCCATGGACGGAGCAGGGACGAACAAGAACAAGAAAAGGATCTCCGACTGCCTCGGCGACAGCGACGGCGCGGATGAGGCGGTGGACGCCGCCACGACCTCGCCGCCTTCCCCGGAGACGCCGCGGCTTCGCGTCCCTATGTTCACCTGCGCCCGTTTTCGGTTCGTTAGGCTCGGCAGGAAAGGCGGCGGCGGCGGTGGACGGAAGGCGGTCGCCGCCGAGAAGAGTGAGGCTGCGTCTGTGGATTCATCAGGTGCGTTCCTACGTACGTGCGTCCCTTACAGCTAGCCTCTGTTTACGCGATCGATCGATCGATGAGAATTTCACCCGCCATTGCATCGTTGCGTGCATGCCACAGGATGGAAGGCGGCGAGCAGCGGCAGCAGCGCGTCGGCCGAGGCCGGCATGGGGCTGAGCCTGCTGTTCCTCCTCGCCAAGACCTGCGTCGAGCTCAACAAGATGGCCGAGGTGCGCGCGCAGATGGAGGCGCTCCTGATGGAGATGAGGGACCAGCTGGCCAGGACGAAGAGCACGGCCACGGATCATGCCGCTGCATCACCAAGGACTCGCGATCTCCAGCCTTCCACGACTGCTTCGCCGTGCCGCGCTTCGGGTACGGACACGGATGGCCGTGCCGGTGCCGCTTCTTCGTCTTCTTCCGGACCGGGTCGTCCCCATTTCCATCAGCTGCAAGAGGGAGGGAGACGGACAGGAGACGAGTCCTACGCACTGACAGGGAACCCACTGTTCGATCTCGGTCGCGGCCGTGCTGCCGCTTCTTCATCCGCCATTGAGACGGCGAGCAGTGGGAGCGAGACGGCGTCTGGAGTCGAGAGCCCTGCGAGCATGGATGATGTGGCTGGACAATTTCAACTCAACTGCAACGCCCAGCAAGAAACATCCGAGGTATAATTGCTAATCGGTTCCTCTCATGAGTACGTTGGAGTTTGGCTCACTGCGTAGTAAACTAGTAATGCGTGTTTGTGTTTGACTATGGCTGACTGCAGTCGTCGTCGGACGGCGAGTTTATCGAGCTGGATGGAGGATTCGGCGCTGGCGATAATCTGAGGCGAGATTCGGAGGATGGTGACGAGGAGCGCGGCGACGGAGTCGGGGTCTCGGCGCTCGAGCTGGACAGGAGGCTGCACGAGCTCCTGCACCGGAGGAACCAGGAGCGGATCGAGGAGCTGGAGTCGTCGCTGCGGCGCGCGGAGAGGAAGCTGATGGAGAAGGAGATGGAGGCCCGGCTGTGGAAGGACACGGCGAAGCTCGCGCTGCAGCCGCCGCCGCAGCAGCAGCAGGAGGACGGGGAAAGCCGTGACCGATATTGACCGTACGTACGGTCGTCCTGTACTAGTTTTTATGTCAGCGGCAACCGGCAAGGCGTCGCGTCAGTCAGCAAGAAGAGCAAATGCGGACTGACATTGTGTTTACGGGGCGCAGCGAAGGAAGGATTTTGGAGATGGTTGCTCCTGCTTTGGGGCAAATTGCGATGTGATACAATTATAGCTAACAAGCGTGCGTGCAGTGATGTTGATGCGTGGCAGACCACACTGACACCTTAATTCCCGGTGAGTTGATAGATGCCGTCAGAAGCTTTGCAAGAGGGGCGGGGCAATCGACCGGGCCTAATCATGTACAAAGCACTCCTGTGTTCTCCGCATCATGTACAAGAGTGAACATTAGTTGGGTTATTCTCTGAGCTTTGAAAAATCAACACTAAGATACGGCAACCCAAAAAGGCATTTAGATTAACGACAGAGCTTTGATTCTTATAACGTCCGACTCTCTCCTCTCAGCTTGATCTGATGGGTGAACTGGTTAGATGCACGAGGCCCACCATTTCACGGCCCGTATTGCTCGGCCCGCGTCATGCGACGACTGGGCCCTGCACAAAAGTTGTCCCATCGAAGGCCCATGACGTGGCAAGTATGGGATTCGGTGTGGGCCGTTTATCCGGAGCCATTCGTCCGGCCCAGCCCAACCCAACGCTTCGTTTCTTCCTCATCTCTTCCCGTTTTCTCCTCTTTTCTCCTTCCTCCTCGCTTCTTCCTTCCGATCGAAGCCAACTCACCTCTCCCCACCAAACCGAGCTCGAGCTCATCCGACGAAACCGAGGAGGGCTCTACTCCACTCCGCCGCCCCCCCGCCCCCCGCCCGCCGCCCGCCGCCCGCCGCCCGCCGCTGCCTCGTCCTCTCCGGTTGCTGGGAGATCCGGGTTGAGTATTTTCCGGTAAGCCTCGACTCAGCTTCTCCCCCTCCCCTAACCCTTGGCCGATACCAATCAATCTCTTCCGGTACGTACTTCCACCCGATTCTGGTCGTGCTTGGATGGGATGATTAGATCGGCACACATACATGCGTACGTAATCTAGTGTCGTGCCAGTTCGTCCCGCAAGCTCCAAAAAGGAAGCATTTTTATGCGTCTGATGACCGGCCACCTCTTCCGGTACTGCGCTAGTAATTCTTGTTGAAGTAAAATGATGAATTTTCGTTCCATGCGCATGAATAGCTCATCTCTGAACTGAATCAGTTGCCTTATAGTCCTCGCTTATCCTCCAATAACCCAAGGACAGGGCTGTGTCATCTTGGTATAACTACTGAACCTATGAGCTCTTGGTATGATCTTTAAATATAGTAGCATGTAGTAACTGATTATTGGATCCTTAGTCTGGCTTTAGTCTAGCTTTGTCACCCCCTGAATTTGTGCCCCTTTTAGTTGTATTGACTTATAGTTGCTTGATTTGACTACTCCATGGCATAGTTTTTTTCCCCCTTTTAAATCTGGAGAAACCACTAAGCTTAGCAGTACTGAGTGTCTGCAACTCCATGCCTGCGATTTAGAATGGGCCCTGTATCTCCTTTCCGATTGTCACAAATCATCACCCATATGGGTGGAATTCATTGTTTAGTTGTGATTTATATGTGAGTGTGTGGTATTGTGTTATCTGGTTCTCTGAACCATCATTTTAATTTACATGTTCTTGTTTCTCATATGCTAGGGAGCAACAGGGGCTAACCTTCTGGTTTGCAAATATGGTAAGTTCTTCAGCAAAGAATTGATCTTACTGACATCTATCAAATCTTTAGATCTATGTTACCATCAGGTGTACAGCATTGAAATTCAGTCCCACAGATTCCTTACTTGACACTTGTCGTCATAGCTTCAGCTAATCTGATCTAATACAACTCTTTTTTGTAAGCAGTATTTCGAGGGCTATGGCTATCGTGGAAGTACTTTTGAGCAGACCTATCGCTGCTACCCTGCATCTTTCATCGACAAGGTTTGTAAACTTTCTTTGGATGAAGCGCTGTGTACTCTAGTGAAACTAGTCATTTTGGACATCGACAAGGTCTCTATTTACCATTACTTTTTCTAATTATATTTTAGAGAACATTTTAAAAAGAATATGAGGACATAAAAGCACTTTTGATGACAAATCTACTATAGTTTTCATGTGACAAATCTAAATACTAGTACTTTTTAGTCAAAGTTATAAACTGTTGTCTGGAAGCATTCTAAAGTGACAAGTAAAAAGAATGGAGGAGTGTAATGTTGAATAGCAATCCTTTTGATATGGGTCTTTATTTCTAGTTGAAGTCAGTACCAATACCAATACAATTTTGCGCAAGTAATGGTGTATTAGTCTTCGTGATATACCCCCTTTCATGGATCATATGGGATGAATATTTCCTTGCTCACGAATTACTATATCTGATTCCTCATTTACGTCCTAGTTGTTTTTCGACATTGCTTTTGTCCTATGCAAGGGCTACATACACATGTGTCTTTGATCTTTCCTTGACTTGAATATGAATGTCTACTTTTAATCTTGATTGTCAGATTTTGACCTTTTCTTTTGCCTAGGTAACATGGTTTGTAGATCAATCAAATAATTTTTTTGAATTCTCAGTAACTAGCATGTTTTCATTAGCTCTTGCCTCATTAATGTAGCCTGCAATGTTGTGTTTTTTTAATAGCATCCGACAGTAAATTCTTTCAACATATAAGACAGTTGGAAGAGTTATTACCTCTCAAAATAAAGTATTTAGTTTCCATTCTTGGAATTTATTCTGAAAGATCTCTTTTATCCTTTTCTACAGCCACAGCTTGAAACTGGTGACAAAAGTATGCTCTCTGTTCAGTGAGTTCCTTATCTGTTTAAGTTGCTTTTGGCAGTTGACATGATTATCCTTTTCTTTTCAGTTATCATGCCACCTTCAGCACTTGATCGTCTCGGTATGTTGGGAGTGTTAGACACCTTCTATTTTCTTAAGACATGCATGCTGATAATTCACCTTACTTCTTTTTAGCGATTTTTCCATGCACTGTCACAGTAAGTTCTCAAACCTGTTCTGTTCTCTGCAGCATCTCTGAATATCGAATATCCTATGCTATTTGAAGTCCACAATGCAGCAGCAGAGCGGACTTCGCACTGTGGTGTCCTAGAGTTCATTGCAGATGAAGGCATGATCTACATGCCATATTGGGTAGGGCCATGTTTAGGATAATGTTATTACATTTATGTGATATCATCATGTCAATCGAGCTAACTCCATCTATTCATCAGATGATGCAAAATCTACTTCTGCAAGAAGGAGATATGGTGTTTATAAAAAATGCCAACCTCCCAAAGGGCACATATGTGAAGCTGCAACCTCATACAACCGACTTTTTAGATATTTCAAACCCCAAAGCAATGTTAGTATTCTTTTGATAAACTAATTTTGTTTCTTTGTTTATGTTTTTTTTCCCTTTTGCTTCCTATGACTGTTGTATGTTGCAATGTGACTGGACCTTCATGGTGTTTGTAATGAGATCCATTAAGAACACTAATGCTCCGTTTATGCCATTGTTGCAGCTTGGAGAAAACTTTGCGGAACTACTCTTGTCTTACGACTGGTGACAGCATTATGGTAGCGTATAATAACAAGAAATATTACATTGATATAGTGGAGACAAAGCCTTCCAGTGCTATAAGTATAATTGAGACTGATTGTGAGGTTGACTTTGCCCCACCACTTGACTACAAAGAACCTGAACGACCAAAACTGTCTGTTCCTCCTAGTGCAGCGCCTGCTGCAGGTAGCTTCTTGTTTATGCTTAATGAGTAATTCTGGTTATAAATTCCTCAAATTCTCTTGCCATTCATTAGTAAGAAAGGATCTGCAAATTCCTGTTGCAGAGGCTGCAGTTGAAGAGGAACCAAAGTTCACCGCCTTTGCTGGTTCTGGAAGGCGTCTGGATGGGAAGCCTTCTAAAGATCTAGATGCCTCATCCTCATCCCCTGCAAAGCGGCAAGCTAATGCAACCAACAGCGTGCAGCTGTCAACAGCTTCCACGTCACAGAGCACGTCACGTAAAACCACGGGAAAGCTTGTCTTTGGCTCCGGGGGAAGTCAATCATCAAAGGAAACTGATAAGGTTGGTATTTTGCAACATGCACCTTATTGCAGCTGTTTGAAAAACTCAATGAGTAACTGCACTATGCTCTAGATGCTGGTCTGAAAGTCATTCGTGATACATGGAACCACTGGTCCACTGCCTTCCAAGCTTCCAGCTTTACACGGTTGTTTCATTGTAGCATTTGTCTATCAATGTAGGTACCTGCAAAGGATGCAAAGGAGGACCCGAAGAAAGAAGAGCCGAAATTTTCAGCATTTACGGGGAAAAAATACTCGTTGAAGGGCTGAATAGCCAGATAATGTATCATCAGTATTTGCAGTGACATACATGATCAGGGAGAAGTGTTGGATTAGCTACTGTTTAGTTATCTCTGAACTTCAGATTCCTTGATGCTTGTTTTCTGTCAATTATGATCATTAATAGTTCACTACAGTGGATGGACTGGTTTATACAAGGATTAATATCTGTACATGGATCATTACCAGGTCTGTATGTATTCCTGTGTGCTTTCACTGTTCGTTTGCCCTGTGTTGTTGGAATGGGCCAGAAATACATAGCGATCACCGGTCTCGCAATCAAAGTACTAATGTAATCGGAAGGTACTGCCGATATTTTGCGCACATTTGACGCTTTGAGAAGAAATTTTTTCTCCCCACGAGAAATAGACGTGCCATTTTTCCATGAATTGGCTTAGATATCCTCAAACTGAAAGTCCTGTTCATCAATCTTCATACCTGACATGCCATTTTCCATAAAGTTAGAACGCAGGTCACCTTTGCTTGAAATCCGCCAACACATGAAAATAAATTCTTGTACGAGAATACAACAAGATCAAAGGATGTGCCCAGAGCATTGATGTACTATCTCAATTATTAGCCTTCTAATACAACGCTACACAAGTTTGGGGCTCCTGTAATTTACGGGCGACCATCCGAACGGTCAATTCCGACAGCTACAGTAAAGCTGTTTGGGGCTCCTGTAATTTACGGGCGACCATCCGAACGGTCAATTCCGACAGCTACAGTAAAGCTGTCGGAACAGTCCAAGTTTCAACTACAATACGGTCAGGTTTCAACTACAACACGGTCAGGTTTCAACTACAACTTTCAACTACAACACGGTCAGGTTTCAACTACAACATAATCAACTTCTAACCCTGTCAGAATTAACCGTGCCCACGGTCAATGCCCATTATGATTTTCGACAAGTTTGTAGCCTGTGTGCTGTTGTCTGTTGACTGGTTTGCCCACCGAGCTTCACGGGTCGTCCGCGAGTTGCGCGGGCAAGACTGCACAGCCCGCGCGGGGCTGGCTGGTAGAATGCATGTCCCGCGAGGCGCTCACCCGGCAAGTGGCAACGCCCGATCCCCGTCTCCCTAACGGAGATTTACCCAATTATTAAGGGCTGTGGACTACGAAATTTTTAATCACGAGTATACTAATAACTAAAATCCTTGCCCAATGGGTAAGCCGATGATAGGACCAGATTGTGTTACTCGTCGAGGTACCCATTAGTATATCTGATAGGTGAATCCGTCAGATAAATGCATACAACATAATTATTACACAAAAAATTATAACTCTCTCCTCTCATTTCCCCATTTCCGCAAGCCCACAGTTGCCAGCCTTATCTCTTTTATGTCTCTGCACTATTGCCCTCACACCTCACCTTCGATGCTGTGCTCCTGCCGCCACACCTCGCCGCTTCGTTGTACCAGGTGATCAGGCCCTCTTCCACCCTTCATCCAAGGGCCGCTGCTCCGGGTTGACCTTGACTGCTCATTATACCGCGTCGTTGGCTAGCTCCGAGCCTCCAATAGTGGCCTCGCGTTCGAACCCCTGCCACCCACCTACCAGTCAAGTCCCTGCCGCACCCACCTAGCGGCTAGAGACCGTTGAATTTGTGCTTCTTCTCCACCATCTGAGCAGGGCCCTGGTAGTGAAAAAAATAGAACCGTCAGGGATCGGGGATGAGAGTTGACTCACACAACCAGATCTAATAGGTGGGACCCACCCATCAGTCACAGAGACACTGGGCCCCAATTCCATCACCTTATTCCCTACCTCTTTATGTTTCCTCCTTCCTCTCCGTCATCTCCAATGCTGGCTAGCTTTGGCTTCATTGCCTCCCATTCTCCCTCTGTCCTCCAGACTGAAGTACATCTCACCCACACCCACCGACCACCGCCCTCCACCGTCCCCCCACGGCACTAATATGGAGGGCCCATCATCGTTGGTGTTGCTCTTGCTCCTAGCGAGAATAATGGAGTAGGTGGTCTGCTAGTCGCCGTTGTTGGATGGGGTAGTGCACGGCCGGTGCCGTGAGGATCTCACTGGGCAGATCTGCTGCATGGACAGGGCGAAGGCCGCAAAATTCTCTAGGTGGGGAAGGCGTGGGTGTACAATGGCAACATAAAGGATTCAGAGGGCTCGAGCTCGTCGTCTCCGATTACTGCTGCGGTGGGGACCGCGACAGCAATAGCAAGGGCGACACATCCGCCGAGGCTGGTGAACTTCCAATGGATTAGCATGCGGCACTCGTTGAAGCATCTCCGGTTCCACGCAGGGGCACCAAGGTGACGGTGGAGGCCTTGTCATATGCTCAGGCGGTAGAGGGGCTAGGGAAGAAGGGGGAAGTGCTCGTCGGTAGGGGAGAGAGAGAAAGGTAGAGGAAGAAGAGAGGTGATGACAAACGGGATCCACTAGTTGTGTGACCGACAGACATGATGGGAATGGATGAGAAGTGATGAAAGGTGGTTCTTTGAAAAAAAGATAGGATTGCGATTTGTGTCACAGACACCATTGAAATTGTGGTTTTCTAAAATTTACTCTACAAAATATTTACTTTTTTTCTTTTATTTGTTAAAATAAGCCTCGGGAGTGGGTCCTTTGATTCTGTTCTGTTTAGATACTAGAGAAATCAATGAAACACAGCGGATCATTCTGTTCTGACCGAGTCTATAAAAGACACCCTTTCATTAACTTATTGTAATACTTCCCTTTAATTACCATGATAAGTTCAGCAGCATGACATGTTGATGTGCATGAGAACATCCGATCAGTTGCATATGCCGAGACAACAAGAAACTTTATTGGAAATGGCACGGAGCGAAAGACCATTTCCCAATCTGGATCCGCATACTTAATGAATTTTGGACAACTCGCCCTGTGATTCAAGATCAGAAATCAAAGAGCGGGACTTAGATTCTCCAAGAAAAAAGATAACCAGAGTTACGTTTGATGAAAAGTTTATCAGACAAAAACAAAACTTGACTCCAAAACATGAACCATACCTAAATTGTCTGAATTATGGAGAAATGCGATGAGTTACGTTTGATGAAAAGTTTATCAGACAAAAACAAAACTTGACTCCAAAACATGAACCATACCTAAATTGTCTGAATTATGGAGAAATGCGATATACAGTAGCACTGAACTATTCCATAGAATACAAAACATCACAGTGCTCTGTATTCATTTACACCGACAGCAAAAACAGCAATAGCAGTTGTCATTTCCTTGTTTATTTGCTAGTGAAATAGGAAGCTTTCTAGTTCCTCAATCTTATGCTTGTATCAGTTTCCTCTTAACATCTCAATGACTTTCAGTAGCGCATTGTTCCTCTTTCTATTGTTGGTTATCCAGAAAGCAAGCGAGAGGAGAAACAAAAAACACAAGCTAGAAATCACACAGGCAGGCCGCTGAAAATGTATTCATATATGGGTCTCCCAAAAGTATGTTATTTATGTGCCCATGATAGTTTTACGCTAGAGACATGGCAATTTCGTGTGAGCGACACAAGTCGTATGACAGTTTTTTTTCTTTTGCAAGAACACGCAGGAGCTCTGCACATCATTGCATTAAAATTATGAATCGTTAGTCCGTCCACCTCATGACGGTTCTAGTGCCTTCGGCGACTGAGGCTGGTGTTCCGGCAGGGTCCGGCGGCGGCAATCAATCCCACCTGATTTCTCCTTTTTCCACTACAATCCGTCCTTTGCCCTGATCCAGCGACCTCCTGGCCTCTGCCCTCCTTGGATCGAGCAGGGCTCACCCGTAGATCTCTCAACCCCTAGTTGTGAGGTGAGAGGAGCAGTCAGCGGCGAGGTTTCCAACTTTGGGGGCGGCGCCCGGGGGCGGCTTAGGCGACACCCGGTGGTGGTGTGGTCAGCGTCCAACGGTGGTGGGGCGACGCCTGGTGGTGGTGCGGGTGGCGCCCGTTGGTGTTGTGGGCGGCGCCCGGCGGTGATGTGAGCGGTGCCCCTCACTTTTCAAGCAGAAGGAAAGGACAATGGAGGGTGTAGAGAGGAAGCTACACTCCTTGAAGCTCTCAGATGCAGAGAAGAAGGGAATCAAGCTGGGGAGAAGAAATGTGAATCAAATGGGAGTAGAGAAAATGCAAGCTGTCGGCAAGGTGATGTCTGATAGGCCGGCAAGGGTGGATGCACTGGTCAGCACCTTGGGCAGGATCTGGAGTCCTTTCAAGGGGATTGAGTGCAAGGATTTGGGTATGAACCGGTTCCTGTTCACCTTCCGAGAAGTAGCAGGGAGAGACAAAGCTTTGAATAATGGACCCTGGATGTTCAACAAAAGCCTGCTGGTGATGGAGAAACTCAATCCGGCCAAGACCCTAGACGAATATGAATTCAGATATATACCAATATGGGTAAGAACCTATGATATTCCTATGGGATATATGAGTAGAGAATCTGGTGAGGAAATAGGGAGAGAAATAGGTGAAGTTCTGGATGTGGATGCTGATGATTGTGGCATGGCTATGGGGGAATATATGAGAATCAAAGTGCGCTTAGACATAAAGAAGCCACTGATGAGAGGAATTTCTATTTTTGTTGATGATGAGGAGGAAGGCGAAGAGGGGGAGGCGAAAGACGATATCATAGAAGATGTGGATGAAGAAAGTGGAATGACGAAGAAGAAGCGGCGGGAGGTTATCATCAGGTATGAACACTTGCCCAACTTCTGTTATTCTTGTGGTATAATTGGCCATAATGACAGAGCCTGCCCGAGCAAACAAAAACTGGGATCGAACCAGGAATTTGGGCCTTGGCTGAAAGCAGTCTCTTGGAGAAGATCACCTAGTGATGAAGACAAAAGCAAGGGCTTTCAGGAGAAAGGGGCCTTTTGGAATAGCAGCAGTGGAGGAAGCAAGGGGAGTGATGCTGTGTCCTAGAGGAAAAACTCCTCTGGAAATGGTGGCATAGTAGGCTCTCGAAGAAGTGAAGAGAAGGAGGTCACAAGCCCATTGAAAATGCAGAGGGCAGAACTGAGAGATAGCTCAGAGGGAAAGAAGCTGAATTATGATGAACGTTTGGGAGACAAGAATAATGATCAGCCAATAAAATCTCAATTCGGTAGCACAAGACTTGAATGTTTGCAGTCGGCCCCGGTAGCAATGGAATCGGAAATAGAGAGGGTGCAGAGCAAAGAGAAGAAAGGGGATGGCCCTCTCCTGGAAGAATTAAACACTAGCAAGATTGATGAGGGGACAGCAAAAGCATATGAGAAGGAAACGATGACAAAAGAAACTAATTATAAAGCTTCAGGAAAGGGGAATGGTGTACTTTTGAAGGAAGGTAAAATAAATCTGGATAAAAAGAAAGGAATATGTGGCAGTTTCAAACGTTTTGAATGCACCAGAAGATCACAACCTTGCAGGGTGAATGAGCCAGAACCAAAGAAGAGAATGGCCACATCCATGGAGTTAGAGGAAGAAGTGGACAATGCAAAGAGAGTGAAATGGCAGTAGCAGCGAAGGAGGGAAGGAGATACAGGAGAAGAGTTCGCCGATGAGGGACTCTGAAGCTATCCAAGTAACAGAAAGTGTGGTTGTAGAGCATAGTCTCGATATGGAAGCGGGGTTGGCGGACCAGCCCCGTGGGGCGAAATGAAAATAACAGCTTGGAACTGCCGGGGCTTGGGGAATGGCCCGGCAGTTCGAGGGCTTCTGGATCTACAGAAGCAGGTGGACCCCGATATCCTTTTCGTCTTGGAAACAAAACTGGATGGAAGGAGGATGGAAAGACTTAAATGGATGCTTGGCATGAATAATATGGTGGTCAGAAACTGTGACGGGAAGAGTGGCGGTCTGGCATTGATGTGGAAGAAGGAAATAAACCTTGAGGTGCATAAGTACTCCAGATATCATATTGATGTTAAAGTCGTGGAGAGGGACGGGTTCAGATGGCGGTTTACAGGTGTCTATGGTGAACCTGCGAGGGATAAAAAGTGGAAAACATGGAAATTATTGAGGGTCCTTCACCAACAGCTAAACCTTCCATGGCTGTGTGCGGGTGATTTTAATGAAATCTTATACAGTCATGAGAAAAGAGGAGGGCCAGTTCGAGCGCAAAGCCAAATGGAGAACTTCAGAGCTGCTCTATATGAGTGTGGTTGCGAGACTTAGGATTTTTTGGTGACAAATTTACTTGGTGCAACCATAGTCATATAGCAGCTAATTATATAAAGGAGAGGCTAGATCGAGCGGTGGCATCAAAAAGCTGGTGCACGAGGTTCCCCGCTTACAAGGTCTTGGTTGGAGATCCTTATCACTCCGACCATAGGCCAGTTACTGTCCATGTGGAGAGATCAAGCAGTGCAACAACAAACAGAGTCAAAGCACACAGCTTTAGATTTGAAGCTAAATGGCTACAGGAAGAAGAATGTGAAACAATAGTGAACAATGCCTGGGCATCAGCTACACTCAGAGGAGACCGAAGCATTTTAAAGATGCTAGAAACAGTGGCACATGATCTACAAGACTGGGATTCTAATGTGTTGGGCGATCTTCCAAAAAGAATTAAAAATCTAAGAAGGGAATTGGAAAATGTGAGAAGACAAGAAATCACTCAACAATCCATCGCCAGGGAGCATTTTTTGAGAGACAAGCCAGATCGATTGGAGCATCAGTGGGATATCTTCTGGTACCAAAGAGCCCATGTCAAATGGCTCCAGGCAGGGGATAAAAACACAGCCTTCTTTCACGCCTTTGCTTTGGAAAGAAAGAAAAAGAATACTCTGAAGAGGTTGAAGATAGAAGATGGCCGCTGGATTGAAGGGAATGAGCCTTTGAAAGAGCATATTGCAAACTATTTTCTCGATATTTTCTCCTCCACAGCAAGACAGGATAATGTGGCTATTCTACAATCTGTCCACCCAAAGGTAACTCCTGAAATGAATGAAATATTATGTGTAGAATACTCGGAGGAAGAAGTGAAAACTGCTCTCAATGATATTGGTGATCTAAAAGCCCCTGGACCTGACGGGATGCCAGCAGCTTTCTTCAAATGAATTTGGCAGACGGTGGGTGAGCATTTTATAAAGGAGGTCCTTGATGTTCTAAAGGGTGGCCCAATGCCTAAAAATTGGAATGACACCCTTGTGGTGCTTATTCCAAAGATTGCTAAGCCGGAGAAGATCAAAGACCTGCGACCCATAAGCCTCTGTAACGTGGTTTATAAGCTGGTATCCAAGGTAACCACCAATCGCTTGAAACTAATTCTCCCAGACGTAATATCACCAAACCAAAGTGCCTTTGTGCCAGGTTGAATGATATCGGATAATATCCTGTTGGCATATGAATTAACACATTTTTTTTGCAGAGAAGTAGGAATGGATCGGTAGGCTATGCAGCGCTTAAATTGGATATGAGTAAAGCCTACGACCGTGTAGAGTGGAGTTTTTTTAAAGACATCATGCATAGACTGGGGTTTGATGGTGGCTGGATTCAATTAGTAATGAAGTGCATCACCACTGTCAGATACCAAATCAAGATAAACAAGGATATTACTGATAGAATTACTCCACAGAGAGGCTTGAGGTAGGGAGACCCTCTCTCCCCTTATCTCTTTTTATTATGTGCGGAAGGTTTTTCGGCCATGCTTCATGATGCTGAACAAAGGGGAAGACTAAAAGGAATCAAAATATGCAATGGGGCACCTAGCATCAGCCATCTCTTGTTTGCTGATGATTCATTGCTCTTGATAGAAGCAAATGCTAGAAGTGCCCAAGAAGTGAACCGAATTCTGGAGACATATGAAGCTTGTTTAGGACAGATGATCAACAAAGACAAATTAGTGATCCTCTATAGCAAGAACACAAAGCCATGCCAAAAGGAGGAAGTGAGACTGATCTTACACATATCAGCTGAAGGTCTATCATCAAAATACCTGGGTCTTCCAACTTATAAGCAAATCAAGAACGAAAACCTTTGAATATATAAAGGGGAAGGTGTGGAAGAAGATCCAGGGATGGAAGGAAAAGATGCTATCTAAGGTAGGGAAAGAAATTCTAATAAAAGCAGCAGCGCAGGCAATTCCGGTTTATAAAATGGCATGTTTTGACATTACAAAGTCCTTATGCGATGATCTCAGCTCCATGATAGGGCGTTACTGGTGGAGCCAAATGGACAAACAGAACAAAATACACTGGGTGTCATGGAGTAAACTTACGAAGTCAAAAATGCATGGAGGGCTAGGTTTTAGGGAGCTATAATCTTTCAACCTAGCCATGCTAGCTAGGCAGGCATGGAGATTACTTCAGAATCCATTATCACTTTGTGCCAGAGTCTTATCTATAAAATATTACCCGGGGAAATCAATACTGGATGCCACTCCAACTAATGGTATCTCCTACGCATGGCGTAGCATCCTAAAAGGAATTCAACTACTCAAAAGAGGCATCATATGGAGAATTGGGAATGGGGAAAACATAAAGATATGGACCGATCCTTGGATACCAAGAGGAAGCACTAGGAAAGTTATCACACAAAAAGGTCACAATGTCATAACTAATGTGGTTGAATTAATTGACCCCAACACAAATTCTTGGGATGAGCAACTGGTTCAGCAAACCTTTATTCTAGAAGATGCAGATATAATTCTGAAGATCCCTATTCATGAACATGCAGAAGACGTCATTGCTTGGCATTTTGACAAAAAATGTATTTTCTCTGTGAAATCTGCCTACAAGATAGCAGTTGACATTAGAGACCATGTGTCTCCTTCGGGTCTAACATCTTCCTCTAGTGTAGCTAATGAAAATGGTGATTTTAAATGGAAAAGACTATGGGTGCTTCCTCTCCCCAACAAAATACTACACTTCCTATTGCGGGTGACGACATATAGCTTACCTCTACGAATGAAGCTCCAATGCAGAGGTATGCAAGTTGATACCCGATGTCCTTTATGTTTTAGATTGGATGAAGATGGAGGACACTGCTTCCTTAAATGCAAAAAGGTGAAAGCCATATGGAGGCAAACTCATCTTGAGCATGTTAGACTCCGGCTAATAACCTGCCCAGACTCATTTAAATTCATGGAAGAAGTGCTAAACTTAAAAGAGGTGGAAAAACTAAAAACTTGCTTGCTCCTCTGGCTATGGTGGCAGCAGAGAAACAAGTGTAATGCCGGTGATGTTATAAGAACAACTGATGAAATCTCTTATTCTATTAATCACCATCATGCCAATGTTATGAATTCTATGCAGCGAAGTAAAAGCAGTAGCCAAAGCTCTAATCTGAAATGGACCCCTCCTCCGGCTGATACTTTGAAAATCAACACGGACAGAGCCTTCCGCGAGGAATTCCTATCAGGGGGCTGAGGTTTTGTTATCAGAAATTGCAAAGGTGATCTTGTGGCAGCAGGAGCAGGTAATTTGGAATGAGTGACCGAACCTTTACACTCTGAAGCTTTGGCAATGCTCCATGCTGTAAATGCAGCAATTCAAATGGGATGCAATCGTGTGATTCTTGAAACGGATTCGCTGGTGCTGAAACAAGCTATTATATCTGGAATGTATGACTTCTCTGTTTTAGGTGCCTTGTTCAAGGAGATTAAATTTCAGTTACAAGTTGGTTTACATGTTGTATGTGTTAAACATTGTCTAAGGTCTTGTAATCAGGCTGCGTAAACTCTAGCTGCTCATGGCATGACCATGAGTGCAAGTACTTTTGAATGCTGGCTGGGCCAATTCCCAGACTTTGTAACTGACTGTGTAGCTGACGATTTGTCCAGCAATCTGATGTAATGGAATGCGCCTGTGTTCCTTTCAAAAAAATATTATGAACCGTTACACACGCGAAAACATGCCTCATGTATTTACAAGCAGTAAAAGGAAAAGCAAATAGCCTATTCTCGCACAAACCCACTCACAGGAGAGGTTCCTTCCAAAGCTTGAATTCTTCTTTGATAAAATTGATCACCACTGGCGCAAGCGAACTCTCGCTCTCGAGAACCTTTTGCTGCGCTCGAGCCAATCCCGACGCATGCACAGAATGGTAAGGAAGTTCAACTCCGCGCGGATGGAGTGAAGCAGCGCCGCACCGAAATTACTTAATCGGCGATGGCAGAATTGAGAGAAGGTAGCATCCACTGCAAGTGCGCTCCGGAGGAGGTGGCCAACCGGCCGGGGGCGGGGGACGTGATGTCAGGCCGGAAGCGCGGGCAGGTTGCACTGCTCTAGCTAGCACATGACGTGTTAGAGCTCACTCAATCTCTCAGTTTGTACATGGCCAGAGCTCACCGCGCGACCCACAAGCGAAGACGGGCTGGGAAAATCTGTTGATTTGTTCGTTGCGTCGCACTGATCATCAGGCGGCGTGGGCACGAAACGGGGTAGCTCGCTCGTGGCCGGCCAGATTAAATTCTCTTCTCGTTGTCGTGAAATGGCATCGAGATATGTATTATGCATATCAACTCGATTTTTCTTTATCATGTCCAATGCACACGGCACACCAATCAATCTTTTCGTCTGATTCAATACGACAGGGAGACACGCTTGATTGACAGTTGAGATTGGGTCTTTTTTTCCTTTTGAAAATGAAGTTTTTATCGATCCTTTGGGCTCTACATCAAGCTAATACACGTAGCTCTGCAATATCCAAATGGTACACTGTTTTTTTTTGCAACTCCTAACTTTATATATAGATCAAAGACAAGTCAGTAACGTTAATGTGCAACACTGCACATTAAGAACGTTGATTATAGCTTTTGTCGGGCATGATTCTGATCTGTGCATGGCTCCTAAGCAACTATAGATACAAGTCCCTATATTATGTGATCTGTAAGCATCTTGAGCTTGCCTATGTGCTATCCTGTTATGCTCCCGTTTAATTTTGAAGATTCTTGCATCGGAGTTGTTAAGGAGGCCAGAATCTGATTTAGATGTGGTCTTATGGACCAATGACCTGGATACATTATTGGATCTGCTCTTGAAACCGCTTCCGCTAGGATCTGATTATCTATTAAGAAGTTCGGCTGGAGAGCACCCATAGCAGCAGCAATCTGAGTCGCTAACTCTAATGCTTGAGCTTCAGCTTGAAGTTTAGACCCTGCAAGGGAAGTAGCTTCAATGAAAATGATATGTTGCTCTCCCTGCTGCTTCCATATCATGCAAACTCCCAGGCCTGCTTTACTCAGTGAATTTGCATAAAAAGAAGGGCATGAAACTTCTGGCTTCCAAGCTGCATCTGTAAATATGTTAGGTCCTTTATCCATCCTCTGCTTCTGAAGGCGCAAAACTACTGGAGGTACATTTCCTTGTTGCTGCAACGCTGTGGCCGGTTCTTGAACCCTTTCTTTAATGCTTTCATCTGTACTCATAAGAGCTTTAGTAGCATAAAGTACCTACATAGGATGAGCTTCTTTTTGTTAAATAGAAGACTGTTCCTGGCTTTCCAAATATTTCAAAGAGTGGCAAAGATTAGAGCAACAGAGTCATTGGTGGTGTAATTTGCCATCATGTTAGAGATAGCTTCCTCCACATGATTTATTCCCTGATCATTTAAACCCTGCACTCTCATTCCTAAATTAGAAGCAAACCAGATTGCATGAACAAATTGACAATCAAAGAAAAGATGAAAGTCAGTTTCAACCATGCCACATCTCACACATCTATGATCAATGTGAGTCGATTTTGCAGCAACACGAGAACCTGATGGAATGGCTTTTCTAAGAAGCCTCCAACCAAAAACCTGGACCCTGGGAGGCATCTGTTTATTTAGCCATATAGTTTGAACTATGCGCCTTGCTTGATCTGTTAGAATTGAATGACCACCTGCATTTAGACCATAGAAAGCTAGGTGGAAAATTTGATAAGCGCTTTTCGATGAGCAAATACCAAAAGAAGTATATTTCCAAATAAGGATATCATTATTATCATCATTGGAAACTGGAATTTGAGATATTAGATTAGCATTAGAAGAACCAAAAAAGATTAGTAATCAAGTCTATATTGCAGATTTTGGTTCCAGGAATTCATAAATCCGAAATTGTAGCAGGATACTTAAAGCTAGGTTCTTGTATATTAAGGTAATCATGAATATTTCTCCAAAAAGCACACCAATGAGTAGACCAAATGCAAGTGTTCCCTTTAGCTACTTGAAAAGTTGTGGCATTGATTAACGGTTCCCTAATTTTTAATATTGAAGTCTAGAAAGCAGATTTAGAAACATTATTTGGAGCCTTCCAGAAGGAAGTGTGAGGAAAATACTTAGCCTTGAGAATTTTAAAGATAGCACTATCTTGATCAGTGACAATTTTCCAAGCAGTATTAGTAAGCATGGATTTATTGACAGCTTCCAGATTTCTAATACCTAAGCCACCATCATTTTTGGACTTACAGATTTCGGACCAAGCTCTAAGATAGATGGGTTTTGAATGCGTACCTTGCTGAATCCTAGTCCACCAAAAATCTCGTATAACCGCATTCATCTTATGCAAGAGTTTCTTTGAAAAGAGAATAGTAGACATGTAATAAACCGGAAGGGAGGAAAAGACTAATTTGATTAAAACTAATCTACCAGCGTGAGACAATTTATTTGCCTTATAACAATGCAACTTGGACTTAAACTTTTCAAGCAGAAAACGTAAGCATTTGATCTATTTCTTGCTGGCATTCTTAGAGGGTGGCCTAAATGAGTCGTGTAATTATCCATGTCTACAACTCTAAATATACCTTTGACGATGAAAGAGCATCTAAACCCCAAGTTGGTTTTGATGGTTAATGGCAACTCAAACTGGAATCTAACATTTACATTGAGTGTAGGCAGGTTAGTAGGTTCCAGGAAGAAGGGTCATCAGGGAAAGGATGACCACCAAAAAGGGTACAAGGGTAGTTTCTAGGACTAAGGAATGGTTGTGCTAGGCAGTTGTGCCACAGCTATGAAGAAGCCGGTGCTGTACAAGGAGTTGCATGTAAGGTGATGGTGGCTTGATGCGTCAAGGGCCGTGACTGCAGTTGGTGGGCAGGTAAAGCCTAGATTTGCTAGTTTCTTTGAGTCCATAGGAAAAACCCGTACTATCAAGAGGGATGATGCAGTAATGATCTGTGGAGGTTCTAATTACTCAATGCTCAGGATGTTGGACAGTGGCACTAATGCTTTGAGGTTAGTGGCCATGTATCAACAGTTTTGCACAAGTGTGAAACTGATTTTGTGCTTGCACTCTGCAGTGCTAGCAGTAGAAAACCCTAGGGGTTAGAGTCACCGGTGTGCCACAGCTGTGTAACAGGTGGTCTAGCGCTCTATGACTCAGGTACATCTCTGTACCAGGGGAGAGCTTGTAAACGCTAAGGGACCTGCGCTACGATGGCTTGTCTGCTGAGTCGGAAGGCTGTCGGAGGTTCTCTCCTTATTAGGTTTCAGAGAGTGTTGTATGCTGAGGGCATGTCGTGTGCCAGGACCGGGCTGAGTAGTGCTGCTACGTCAGTTAAGAGTTCACCTGTGTCAGCCTCCGGTGACACAGGTGTCGGTCTACCCGAGCCGGTTATAGGTTGGACGTAGTGTGTAGCTGTGTCACTGGTGCCTGTCACCGGTGGCTCACTTAATCCTACGTGGCAACAGTGTAACGGTCGGGTTCCTACGAACCCTATATATAGGGGACCAGGGGAGGTCTTCGGACCAACCTTTGCCAATCCAGTGAATCATATTCAACCGTTGCAAAGCCTCTTTCTACCGAACAAAAGGCTAAGTTTCCTAAGTGTCAGTTCGGGTGAGTTAGAGTACTTGAGCAAAGAGCATTGGTTCCTCCAAGAGTTGTTGCTGCCGAATCTATTACTTTTGGAGTGTCTACTCCTAGACAGGTGTAGGAGTCACTGGTATCACCCAAGCTTGCGTGGGCAGAACCAGACGTTTGTGAAGGTGAATCGAAGTCTACCTGCTGTAAGCAAAAGGACTTTCACAAGCAAAGGAAGAGGCCTGAACGTCAGGTACTCGGAGAACAAGCACGATTTGGTGCTGGATATCTCTTCGGAGTAGCCTCTCCAACAGAGACGTA
Source organism: Stipa capillata (assembly GCA_019208055.1). Classification (NCBI taxonomy): domain Eukaryota; kingdom Viridiplantae; phylum Streptophyta; class Magnoliopsida; order Poales; family Poaceae; genus Stipa; species Stipa capillata. The sequence continues at coordinate 121,040 of JAGXJF010003719.1, forward strand.
CCACTCTGTGAAGAGCTGGGAACTTCGGTGAAAAACACACTGTCTCCTTGAGTACTTTCCTGTATTGTCTTTAGCTTCCTGCTTGCTTGCTTGCTTGTGAGATCTTAGACTTGTTCTGTTCATCTGTTATAGATCTCCTTTATACCTGTGTTTCATTAGCTGTGTCTCAGTTGCTATATATCTTATCTCACACCTGAGTCAGTTACCTGTTACACAGGCACATTGATTGCTCATCATTTACTAAGTCCTTAGAATACCTGTATTAGGCACCTGTGTGACAGTTGCATGCTAATTTACACATCATCTGTTCCCTGTGTCACTCACCTGTCACACAGCTAGCTAACTCTGGTTTCTGTTTAAGGCTTAACCTGTTCAATCAAGTTAAAAGAAGTAATTTTTGTTAGCCTCCTATTCACCCCCCTCTAGTCAGCACCTTCGGTCCTTTCAGACGATATCCCTCTGAGCATCACTAACATGTTTACTAAAAAGAACTGAGGACTTAGACCAATTAGGCGTCTGACCAGAGAGGCTACAGAAGTGTTGAATGGTGTTCCAAATTGTCCTCGCTTCCTGTTCGTTAGCCTATCCACAAAATATTAAGTCATCTGCAAACATTAAAGAAAACACTGGGGGAGAATTAGGACCTAGCACAATGCCTTGTAAATTCTGATGTTCCATTTCATCCTTCAAATTAGTAGCTAATTCATTGATTGCAATTACAAAAAGGTAAGGAGATAGGGGGCATCCTTGCCTAATACCACGCTGACCTCTAAATCTGCCATAATGATTACCATTAGTAACAACAGAAAACAGAGAGTTAGTGGTACAAGCTTTAACTAAACTAATGAAATGGTCATTGTAACCCATTTTACTAAGAGCATTGAAAATGAAATTCCATTCAAGTCTGTCAAAAGCTTTAGCCAGATCAATTTTAAGCATAAAAGCAGGCTGCTTCCATGAAGAAAGGCCAAAAGAGTGAGTAATTTCCTGCGCCAAAATAACATTGTTAGTAATCCTTCTTCCTTCAATGAAAGCTTGCTCGGCATTTAGAATAGCACTGGGAAGATGGGGTTTGATACGATTGTTTGAAAAGGAAAAAAATCACTGTCTAATGACGAACATCTGAATCAACAAAATGTCAAAATAAACCATCGAGTTGAGATGGGGCAGAGGATTGAGGCAGGCTGATTTGCAGTTTTTCTGAGTTTTGGCCTGCATACTTCATGGATTTTGGACAATTCACACTCTGCTCAAGAACAAACATTAGTTATCTTTTTTTAAGGGAAAACGGGAGGGGGAAACTTCTACCTAGTTTTATTTAAGTGAAGCTTGAGCAATAGAAAAACTTCAGGTATCAGAATACATGGAAAGTTGGGAGGGGGGAGGAGGGGGGTGTATGCATCATCATACATAATAGAGTGCCAGAGTGGACAAAGGAAGAAGAAAATAAAAGCGGTGTACTGTTAAAAGACTGTGTTGCAATATTAGAGATTGATCTAGAGACAAAAGACAAAGATTTTTACGTGGAAAACCCTTGCGGGAAAAACCACGGACGTATGAAGGCGCAATCTCACTATGATGGAAAAGTATTACAAGCACAAGACCACAGGGCGGTTTTTAGGTGCGACTACCGGAGCATATATGTAGGGGCAATTACAAGAGTCCATAAAGGACAAGACAACGAGTCCTTGGAGGACAAGAAAATGAGTTGTACTCGGTTACACCGGTACCAGCGCGAATTCCCACACCGTATGATGCTACGTCTAGCATGATTCGGTATCGTGTCTAATACAGTAACTGAATTCGGATCACTTTTCAACAGATTATGTTGTTGGAATCGAAGAAGTGCAGCCAAGTTATAGCACTATTCTTGATCTCCTCTTTTTTGGTTCTTTTGAGCCATAGGTGTATCATATCCTTGAAGTCTGATGATGTCTTTTGAGGAGTAACTTCAATATTGTCAAACACCTTTCTGTTTCATGACTGCCAAATATTCTACATCAAGTAGATAGCTATCAGGCCCCAAGCTTTCTAGAGTTGAGGGGGGAGGAGCTCCATACCTGCGGGAAAAACTTATTTGTATGCTCAATTTTTAGTGGGTTTATATGTTGGGTATTCCAGATGTTACGTGAATACTGACATCGAAGAGCAAAATATTCTACCGATTCTGGCACATTGCACCCAAAGGGGCAGGTCGTGTCTAGGGGATCCCTCTCTTTCTTAATACAACCAGAACTTCAGTTTTCAAGTTGATCAGCTGCCAGGCAAAAACTTTACGTTTGATAGGAGCAGTATTATCCCAGAGGATTGAGGATTCGGAGGCTAGAACCGCCCCTCCCCCCCCACCCACAAAAGAAGAGTATATTGTAAAAGTATGAGGAGGAGATTTTGTTGCCTAGGTTATAAATTGGTTGTCTAATATCATTGAGAGTGGTAGGGAAGTTGATTGAGCCTAACCGGGACACGAGGTATCCAAGTTCTTCATTAGCTCTGGAAGAGGAGTGCGGTCTTAAGCGAATGCTCCATTGGTCATTGGTCCAACATTCTGTGATCGAGATATTTAGATTTAACGCATGTGAGAAGAGAGTCGGGTATTGTAATGCTAGGGGAGCAGATCCCAGCAATTTATCAAGCTAGAAAGTTGTTGAGGCGCCATAGCCTAACTGCACCGAGGTAGCCGATCTGTAGAGTTCAATGAGGGGCGATAGTTGTCGCCAGGCTTGAGAAGAGAAAGAGAGGATGTCACCCACGTTAGCGTTTTGGAAGTGTGCTTTAAAGACCCAGCGGGACCGGGGGTTATGTGGGTCTGAGAGCAATTTATGAATAAACTTGATGAGGAGGCAGTTATTTTGAATTTTGATATCCCTAATGTCTAGTCTTCCCTAACTTTTAGGACGAGAAACTTGTTTCTAGGAAATCATGCAATCGGTGCCTAAGATTTTATTTTTTTCCTTTCTAGAAGAAGGCTCTACATCATTTTCAATTTCTACGATTAGCCATTTTGGAAGTTTGAGGCGGGACATGAAATGGACGGGAACAGCCACAAGGACTGATTTCATAAGAGTTAAGCGTCCGCCTTGAGAGTGAAAATTACTAGAAAAGGTGTTCATCCTTTTGTCAATAAGAGCCAGAAGGGGCATGAAGGTGCTTCTTGTAATTTTAGAGTCAGATAAAGGGATGCCTAAGTAGGTTTGAGGGAAAGAAGACATTGGACATCCTAGTATATCGGCTATAAGAGTTGATTCATTTTGGGGTAAATTGATGGGTACAAAAGTAGATTTGGAGAAGTTTACGCATAGTCCAGTGAACCTAGCGAAAGCATCAAGAATTTCTTTGAGAAGTCTAGCCTGATCTAGACATCCTTTGAGAATAATCAAAGTATCATCTGCATACTATAGGGTGGGGCAAAGATCATCTTCATAAATAGGATGTTGGAGAGCGCCAACATGGGAGAAGGATTGAATTAGTTGTTGAATCACATCAACAATTATTATAAAAAGCAGGGGGCATATTAGGTCACCTTATCGTAGTCCTCGTTTAATAGGGATCCAATTGCCCGCTATACTGTTGATGAGTACATTAGTTATCAAAACTAGAGATAACAAAACTAGTACCCGGCTGTAAAACAACAAATGAAGATTTGTCAATGGTTTGCATTAATTTGTAACTTGCGTGGAGTGCTTATATAGCTATGAACTGCCATGGCAAGAGCAACAAAAATAAGCTTCAGCTTTGCTAATCCAAAAAGAAGGTGATTGCTCTGAGATACTTATGCTTGCATCAGTTTCCTCTTAACATCTCAATGAGTACCACAGTTCTCCGCTTTCTAACGTTTTCTCTCCCACTTAAATTTGACTCACAGCTCGATTCGCGGCTAGGCTCGTCCAGGCTTGAGATCCGAGCCGAGCTTGGCTTGGCTTGCCCGTACCAACGAGCCACGGCATTGGCTCGGCTTGGGCTCGGTCCGAGCTCGAGCCAGCTTGCACTGGCTCGCAAGCTACCCCTCCATCTCTACCTCCAGAGCTGGCTAGGCTCGCATCTCTTACCTGTCACCCTGCACACGCAGTCCCGCACGCAAGTTAGGGTGCCGCCGCCGCTCCTCCTAGCCGCCACCGCCGCTATCCCCAGCCCGCTGCTCCTCCGCCGTCCTACCGGCCACCGCCGCCACTCCTCCCGTTGCTACTCCTTCCAGCCACGCCTCAGAGCTGCCTCAAAGGTTCGAGAGTTAAAGCCATCTAGCTCATCCAGTTCAAAGGAACGTTGATGTATGTACTTTTCTTCCTAGCTTCCAATCTTAGAAACTGCTCATCTAAAAAATAATTAGTTCTTGTGTACGGTGAATCAATAATTATATTTCTATTATAAGGTGGATCAATAAATAGTTGAATTCTATTATATCAAAACATATGCAATTCTATTTCTATTATATGGTGGATCAAAGATATTGATGTCTATTACTTTCTTGTTTTCAATTCCAACCTTGATTGATTCACAAATTATATTAAGACATGAATTTTGACATATGGTTCACAGATTATATCAAGATAAAACAAAAATATGCAGCAAGTCCAAACGAGCTTGCCAGCGGCTCACGAGCTTTACGAGTCGAGAAGGAGGCTCAGTCTTGACTGGTTGCATCTCTGAGCTAAGCTGAGCCCAAGCCGATCCTCGCCGGGCGCAAACTAAGCTGCGAATGTCGAACTTTCTGTCCACCCCTACTCCATGCCCCAGCCTCCTGTTTGATCTCTTCCATGAAGGCCGTCGGCATGGTGGGAGCGCTCCTTGCAGATTTTCGAGGTAATGAGGATCACTGCCGATCGTAGAGCCTTTCCAGGAATGCCCTCAAGTCCGTGACCCTATTCCAGGAATCCTCCATATTGTCGGAGGCTGAGCGCCAACCTCAAGGAGTTGTAGAGAGGACAGCCAAGCGACGGCAGTCGTCCAGATGCATGTGGGATATCTGATGGGTAGGCGATTCCTGGGAGCAACGGCAGAGCTGGCAGATTTGCTGATTCGGCCAGCGGCGAACGAATGGCATAGCTTCAATCTCCTCTTTCAGTTTGTTTCAGAAGTCCAAGCTCCACTTCCTATCATCGTTCTATTAGAAGAGGAAAAAGAAAGGAAGGAAAACACGACCTGCAATCGCATGGTCAGACCGCTGAAATCGCGTTGATGGGTCCTGCAAAAATGCTTGTGTTTATAGGCCCACGATCGATCGTTCGTACATTGAGGTCATGACAGTTTCGTTCCAGCAACGCAAATAGTGTGAGGAACTGGTAAGTGATTATTCTCTAGTATTACCACAACACTTGTTCAGGTTGCTCATAAACCGCGGCGAAATTTTGTAGTTTGGATCAGCCATATATCTTTCTTGTTTCTCTAGACAAGTGTGGTGGGGTTTGACCTTTCCATAAGGAATATTCCCCAACCAGCAGAAGGGAAGTTGCAATGCCAAGAGAAACTAGTATTTACAGAGCAGCTTCATGATCATGCTTTGCAAGTCCATCTACAAAACCAGAGCCCAAGAGGGAATATTATCTAGCAGGCTCTGATCCATGTCCTTCCTGGTGAAACGTTCTCTCGAAAAGATAAAGCTCAGACCTGGGACACGATTAGCAAAAAATCCCGTGTTTCAGTCATTGGCAATTAACTCTGCGCTTCCAGTTTCTAACCTCTGTAGGACCAGCTGCTTCTTTGGAGCAAGACCTTTTGCGATCACCACAGAGCCCACATCCACGAGGACCGTATCATCTTCTTTGAAATCGCCCTTCAGGACACCGAGAGCGATTTCATTCTCCACCATCTGTTGGATCACCCTCTTGACAGGCCTAGCACCATAGTTAGGGTCAAAGCCAAGGGAGCCGAGATGCTCCACAGCTTCCGGCGTGTACTGAAGGTGAATCTTCTGTTGACTCAGCCGGTTCTTGACTCGGTTGAGCTGCAAGTTTGAAACATTCACATTTTGTGATCAGGCCAACCATGAAATGATGCTGAAATATAACTAGAATTTGATGATATGACTCAAGTAGATATATCAAAATTGCACGTGAAGGAGTTATAAGATATTTATATTTACCTGTATCTCCACAATGCGATTTATCTCTCTAGAGTCCAATGGTTGGAACACTATGTATTCATCTATCCTGTTCAGGAACTCTGGTCGGAATGTCTGCCGAGCTATCTCAGTCACCTGCTTCTTCATTATTTCATACACAGCATCCTTGCTGTCTGTTGTGTTTCTGAGTGTGTCTAGAATCAACGGCGATCCGATGTTCGAGGTCATGATTATGACACAGTTAGTGAAGCTCACTGTTCTGCCCTGGGAATCAGTTATTCTTCCATCGTCCAACAGCTGCAACAAGATGTTGAAGACGTCTTGGTGTGCTTTCTCGATTTCATCAAACAAGACGACAGAGTAAGGCCTACGGCGAACAGCTTCAGTCAGTTGGCCCCCTTCCTCATAACCGATGTACCCAGGTGGCGCACCAACCAAGCGGGAGACAGCATGCTTCTCCATGTACTCACTCATATCGATCCGTATTAGCGCATTCTCGGTGTTGAAAAGGAATTCAGCAAGTGTCTTTCCCAGCTCAGTCTTGCCTACACCTGTGGGGCCCATAAACATGAAACTTGCTATTGGACGGTTAGGGTCTGACAGGCCTGCTCTAGAACGCCGGATTGCATTGGCCACTGACTTGACTGCAATATCTTGGCCGATAACCCTTTTATGGAGAACATCCTCCAACAGCAGTAGCTTTTCCCTTTCAGATTGTTGAAGATTTGATACTGGAATACCAGTCCACTTGCTAACAATCTCAGCAATGTCAATGTCAGTCACCTCTTCCCGAAGCATCGAGTTTCCTGACTGCTGGAATTCAATAAGTTTTTTCTCAGCCTCATCCAGCTGTTTTTGTAGTGACAAAAGTGTTCCATACTTGAGTTCAGCTGCACGGCTCAAATCATATTCTCTCTCAGCAGCTTCAATCTCCAGGTTAACTCTATCAATCTATACCAGACGAATACAAAATAATTAGAGACCACATCACATTGCGACAAAACAATGTGGTAAATAATGCACACAAGAACAGAGCATGCGCCTACCTCCTCCTTGATTGATTTTATTCGAGTCATCAAGGACTTCTCATATTCCCAATATTCTGAAAGGTCTTTCTGCTTCTGCTTGAGAGATTCTAATTCAGCTTCAAGCTTGCTCAGTCGTTCTTTGGATGCTTTATCAGTATCGTTCTTCAAGGATAGCTTCTCCATTTCAAACCTTATGATCTCTCTGTCTACCTCATCCAACTCAATGGGCTTTGATGTTATCTCCATTTTTAGCTTGGCAGCTGCTTCATCAACTAGATCAATGGCTGCACAAGAGAAGGAATAAATTTAGATAAGAGAGTGCACTAACCCATTGTTCCCAGTAACAGTTCCATAATATAGTATATACTGTACCTTTGTCAGGCAAAAAACGTCCAGTGATGTAACGATCTGATAAAACAGCTGCAGCAACAAGAGCTCCATCTGATATCTTGACACCATGATGCAACTCATACCGCTCTCGCAGGCCACGTAGTATAGAAACTGTATCCTCAACTGCTGGCTCACCACAGTAAACCTGCTGGAACCTCCGCTCGAGGGCAGCATCCTTCTCAATGTACTTCCTGTACTCATCTAATGTTGTTGCTCCAATGCAGCGGAGTTCCCCACGGCCTAACATTGGTTTCAACAGGTTACCAGCATCCATTGCCCCACCAGTGGCTCCTGTAGCAGAAAAAAAATATGTAAAGCCTATGGAGAAATAATAATTATAATCAGAAATGAGAACATGGAAAGCTCTACTAGTTTGTTAGAAGCCCATAATTTGATAAAAACAGGCAACAAGATATACCAGTAGAAACAAAAATAATGAAAAAATCATCTAAATATAAGCTCTGGTACTGAATATTGACAATCACCCTGGAGCTCGGACTACTATTCTCCAAGCCCATGGATGTCTGCTTACTATCAAAATTGCATAGCGACCAACTCTAGTATAACTAAACAAGTGAATGGCCAAACAGATACTTCCAAATTATTTAGGAGCTTACTTTAGTAAAGCTCAACACACAAATGGCTGAAGGCATACGTAGAAATACATACCTGCACCAACAACAGTGTGGATCTCATCAATGAACAAGATGATTTGCCCATTAGAAGCAGTGACCTCCTTCAGAACAGCCTTAAGTCTCTCTTCAAAATCACCACGGTATTTGGAACCAGCAAGTAATGCTCCCATATCCAATGAAATAAGCTGAAATTTTTGCATACATATATAACATTAGAACGAATAGCCAATTCAATTTCTTGATTTATTTTTTCCATCATTGGCTTATTGCCTTCTTCTCACTTGCTTCCCTTGCTAGTCCTGTATGTCCTCTGATAGACATTCAGTGCAAATTATTCAGCTAAACATATTTATTCAACTCATGCCATCAATGTATTTATTGAAAGTGCTCTATGTCATGCTAGAGTCAGAAATATTCTTATTCCTGGTAGCCAATCAACCTGACAACCAGTGACTGCTTGCAGGATGATCATGTCAGTTGTCACAGTACATTGAGTGCTTACCTGGTTGGTTGATTGCTAGGAATAAGAAACAAATGCAATATTACTATCCTAGACAATGTCTTAATTTTAACAAGCATATATCAGCATAAAAGCATACAGTTTCCATCCTGAGGTAAAACATACATATTACGAAAAAACTAAACATTTCAATACCCTTCTATTCTGCAAAGGTTCAGGAACATCTCCCCGCACAATACGCTGAGCCAATCTGTGTGAAACAAATGCAACAGAATTGCTTAGTGCATGTCCAGAAGAAGATCCAGAACTAAGGCAACTGTAAAAACATCTTGTACTTTCTATAATAAAAATAATGAAAAGAACAAGCAATCACCCTTCAGCAATTGCAGTTTTGCCAACTCCTGGCTCGCCAATAATTACAGGATTATTCTTAGTTCTCCTGCAAAGTATCTGAATGCAACGACGCACTTCATCATCGCGACCTATAACAGGATCAAGTTTTCCACGTCGAGCTAACTCTGTCATGTCAATACCATACTTCTCCAGAGCTTGGAACTTCCCTTCTGGATCTGGCAGCAGGAAAAAGGCAATTAGAATTGGGTTAAATTAAAATTCCTTGAGTTATCACAGCGAAGTACATCAGAGGACAATCATTCATTAGACTGAAAACAGGAGCAGTCATGCTATCAAAATACTAATGCCAAGAGTAATAGTCTACTTGAATCTTCAAAAGAAATTTGTTGGTTGAACCAGACAATATGAGTACAGTAGTATTATTCATACACATAACAGTTCAAAGTGGACAGCATCCAACAGATACACTTACACCAATAATGAAATCATCTTATCATCATTTATTGTGAGATGCATGCTGATTTTCTCCCCGCTACTATGAAATACCAAACAAACCCACAATCAGGAGCATTTGTTAGTTAGTTGTTACCATGGGTTATAAGATCAACTACACAAGCATCAAAAGACAAAAGGTTACTTGCCAGGAATAGGGCAATGCTCCCCATTTAGGATTATTGGACAAGGTTTGTAGTGGTCTTATAACATTTCGGAGATAATAATGTAACCTATATTAATAAATTGAATAACCACTACAGGAACGAGTTTTAATACCATGTCTACAATCATCTGACTGAAACCATATCAATGCCGCTGAACTTGGACGAGTATTAATAGAAAAGATTCAGAATTTCAGATGAATAAAGTTCTGAATAGAAAACTACACTAACATAAAATTGCTAGGAAATAATCAAGCAAAGGAAAAAACACAAAATTTGAGTGATAATCATTAGACATACTCTGATCTGTGACTCGCTGGCTGCCACGTATAGCAGAAATAGCTTCCTTTAGCTCATTTTCACCAATTTTGAGATCTCTGAACAACTGTTGCCCAAACCTCTTATCTGCTGTGAATGCTTGCAATACGTGCTCAACTGATACAAACTCATCACCATACTCTTTCTTATGCTTCCTTGCATTATCCAAAATCGATACAAAACTTGACCCTATAATTGGCCCACTTGTATCACCAATAACCTACCAAAGCAAGATCCACAATGTTACGGGTTAATGATTTTCGAAAAAAACAATGTTACGGCTTCAAACACTTATCATCTTATCAAATCAAACTTAATTACTACAGCTAGTGCTAGTACTAGTACCTTCGGCTGCTTAGAAATAAACTCATCAGTAACTTGGAGGACAGATGTGTTGTCTATTCCAGCTTTTGAGAATATTCTGCGTGCTAACCCATCCTTCTGCTCCAGAAGAGCTTTCATCAGGTGCTCTGATTCCACTACCTGTTGTTTTGACAATCTTGCTGCATCAACTGCACCAACAACCCCCTCCCAGGCCATCTCAGTGAACTCTCCTGGTGTTATCTGTTTGGTCACAAAGAATTAAGAAAAAGAAGAGATTAAGGAATGAGTAAACAATTTTTAAAAAATGATTAAATAGTTGTCGCCTAGCAGTGTCCCAAACTCCCAATATGGTTCAAACACACGGCCAAACTCGTGATCGCGAGAGTGCACATTATACAAGCCAAGTAAATGCCAGATGCATGTACAAGCCAAACATGATTTAAGCACAGATATACTAAACGTATGACAATTCATAATAAATACGATCAATCTCATAATGCTTTTGACCATATCTGCAAAATGAACAGCTCATTGTTTTTCATGTCGCATTTGTTTATGCTGGGAGTAATTGGAATCACCGACAAGAAACTAAGACAGTAATTGGATTCCAGCGTTATTGGTAAAGCTATAAGTTCACGAACAAGGTAGGGGGGAACTGCACCAGTTTTCAGTCATAGGTTTATGATCACCAATTTGATTTATGATCACCAATTTGAAAAATAATCTATCTGGTTAAAATATGCACTGCAATAAAAGAAGATCACAAGCAATTAGTCAATTACCATCATACTAACTGAAGAACAGAGCACACGAGGAAAAACATAGAAGAATTTGACAAATTTAGTGTGCTACAGGCCACATATCTGCAAACACCGACTGAAACCGCCACTACCTACCAGCAACACAATCACCACAGAAAAACCAGGCACGTTTGAACGGAAGCACGGGTGTAGTGATCCCAACCTGAGACGAGGACGAGGTCCCCGCGACGCTGTACCGAGCCGGCATCGTGGAGTGGAACAGTCGGCGAGGCGGCACCAGGAGCCCACCCCCGCTCCCCGTGGGCGCGGGGAGCCTGCCCACGGGAGGAGCGAGCCACGGGGACCTCCTCGCGGCGCCAGTAGCGGCGGAGGAGGCGTCCCCGGCGAGCGGAGCGAGGGCGCGGGGGAGGGGTTCGCGCCCGCCGCCGACGGCGAGGCGGCGGGCGGCGGCGGCGGCGCGCGCTGCGCGCGGGAGCCTGGACGCCGCGGAGAGTGCCATCGCGCAGGGGAGGGTTTAGGGTTTAGCTGCGGCAATGGGGATTCGTGTGGGTGGGCGCGCGCGTGCGCAATGCTGTGTGAGATGAGAGCGGAGAGGGGTGGCGATGCTTGGAGAAGGGGAAAGAAGAAGAAGAAGAAGAAGAAGAAGCGGAGGGAGACGAAGAGGATGGAAGGTTGGAGAAGCTTCTGCAAGGTACGGTGAGTGCCTACCGTCTGATCCGGGCTGTTCTTTCCAAATCTAACGGCCTGCATTTTGCCACCAAGTAAGGGCGTCTTTGGACTGCAGGATGTTTCGAGACCAAACATATAGGAATTCAAATTCGCAGGGAATTTCGTTGTACGCTTATTTGGAATATAGGATTGGCTACGGCGGAAAATGTAAACTTTTGCTCCTATTTATACTTTATTTGGTTCAACAGGAATTTTAAAGAAAAGAAAACGAGTGTAGTCAGCTCACTCTTATAGATAACCATGTGGTTTTCTGCTACTCGTCTAATTAAAGGGGCAATTTTTCTCTGTTTTTTGTTCCTTAATTTTAAGCATACATTTTTATCGTTTTTCTGCGTTCCAGGGGCCCTGGATAAGGCAGACAAATTTTTGGCGTCCGTCTTCACATGGTTCTAGATTGCATCGTCTAGAGCCTGCAGCAGTAGATATGCTCAGTTATGATTCTGTTTAGGAAATATCGTCGAAATTCTGCAAGCTCAACCAACAAAAAAAAACAATAGACACTGACCTTATAAATGTGCTATTGTTCGACCCTTACCAAATTTTGAGTTTACCATATCGGCATGTAAAGCAGCAGAGCAACTCAGATTCTTCACTTACAGGCGCACTAAACATACAAATTCACACGTTCGATGAATTCATATTTCCACGGAAAGCTAATTTGCAGCAAAAAAAGGGTGTTGCAGTGAAAATACCAGCATTGCAACAAATCTGGGCCATCTGCCCTTGCTCTCCAATGCAAATCTTTTATTCGTGCTACCAAGTTATCATATAAATAACTGAAACAATCCATTTCCAAATAGCAACGATCTTTACTCTTATAAAGATGTCAATTGGTGACGGTGGTCCGTCCACCTTCTGGTAGACCACCATTTAGACCCGACAAAAACATTTGAGATAAAAGTGGGTGTGAATGATCTAATATAACATAAATAGTAGTATAATCTTCTTAAATATATAGTATATTTTCTTTAATCCGTAGTAACGCACGGGCATTGTGCTAGTCTCCTAAGATCTCATAATGTGCTGACAGTTTTCAGCTAACAAAAAGCTGTAGCGAAAGATAATATAGCAAAGGAAAAGAGCAAAAAAGATTTCCAAACATTAACCCGAAGCATTCATTTGCATACCAAGCATACTATATATCCTGATAACCGGTTATACCTGAATTAACATAGTTATACGAGTTACGACCCCAAACATCACATAGTTGTTATTCGACATTACTCTGCATGACTGGCCGACTATCCCAGGAACCTGATCGCTAAACTGAAAAACCAAATGCAAAAGGCATTTGTGACGAACTTGCTACTATGAACAACTTTGAGCAGGCAATTGCATGGTGGACCAATCAGCAGTAGACGCCACAAACGCGGAAAATCTCACACATGGACTTGGACTTGCGGAACCGAGACCGGCTAGACCAGCTCCCAGTCCCCATCGATGAAAGGAACGACACCATTACCGCTATCCTGCATTGAGCAAATGGCGTGGTTAGATATTCAAACTTTGCTCTCAGAATACTTTTTGTAAATGTTACATAAGAAAGTCATCACTGGAAGTTCCCGACATGGCAGATCACATAAAGATTAGGTAAACCGTGCAAGTGTCAGCTAAATGTAAATATATATTCAGTGCAATCATAGCAGAGAATATAAAACAGTTATGTACATATATTAATGTTCTTTCTTGTGATATAGCCTACAGGAATCAAAAGTAGTACACAGTATGACAGTAAAAGTATATCTTATCTTAAAGGAATCAAAGACCACACATGCTTGTGGACTCCATATGAAAAAGGAAAATGCAAGCAAAGTTTCAGTGAAATGAGTGTTGCCCATAGAAAATTAAGTCAATGAGAAACTAGTTTATCCAAAATATTATGTAGGTAGAGTCTAAAATCTTCTTTATTCGTGTGTAGACATTGCTTGAGCAAAGATGTGAAGTAATGGAAACATGAAACAGCATCCTAACATTAATCTATACTCTGCTGGAAAAGAAATACAAGAAAGGATCATACCGGCCTAAACATGTCAACAACAATGTCATCCAAACCACCACTGAGCCCCCTCTGCAGCCTACTTGTCCCCATGAGATCATTGTTGTAATTGAGCTGATTACCAACAGTTTGCTGATCAATCCTGCCATCTTGCAGACGAGGAATACCACCTGCATTCCCGCCATCCAGAGGCTGCCTTGGAACAACAGAATTATCTATGCGAAGTTTGGGCAATGAAGTGTTGATGCCTGAACTGCTAAATACAAGGTTGTTGTTCAGCACCTCTCTTGAGTTTGTGCTGCTTCCATAGGTGAATGGCACTGCATCCTGATTGAATGTCATTGGAATGGTATTGCTAGCTAGTGATGCTACTTGGCTCTGCATTTCATTTCCCAGCGATGGAATCTGATTGGATGGTGATGTAAAGCTTGAGACAGGCTCGATCCTGGGGCCATTCACATGCAAGGTTGCTTGGGACATGCTGCCATTGTGACCAAGTTCCTGAATGTTGGATGGAACTGCAGTTTCCCAAGTGTTACTGCTTCTTCCAAGATCTGGAAACTGGGGAGACTCGCCAACGAATGAGCTAAATGAGTCTGTAGAAGATGAATGCATCCGACCAAGGTGCTGCCGATTGCTTGATTCAAGAGGCTGCACTGGCCTATTTGCAGGAGCCAATGGTGCACCATTCGATATGTTTGCAAAAGAGTTATCAGAAGTACCGGTTACCATTGTTGACATGTGTGCAGCCCTGATCAGGTTACCATTATTGACCCCTAAATCATTCAGGGAAGTGCTCATATTATTTTGGGCATGACTGAGCTGAAGTGGCTGCGAAGACAGCAAACCATGCATTCCAAATGCAGACGGGGAGTTCATCCTTGCAACAAGGTTATTTGACTGGGAAAGGGTGGTAGTTGGGACCGGTCGGTATCTCCCATATGCATTATAGTGACTGTAGACATCTAGTGAATTCATGTTGCTGTAAGCGGGGTTCCTTCCTCCATATGCAGCAAGTAGGTTAGCTTGCCTGCTTGCGTCATTACTCAGCCTTTTCAGGTACAGCCGATACTTCTGAAATTACAAGAAAACAAGGAATCAATGAAATGTGCTTCAAAATGCAAACGAAAAGAAAGAAAGCTAAGAATAGCTCAATAAATATGCTGACAAAAATCATTTCTTCTTTTGGAAGTCTTCGGAAACCAACATGACAACATGAGTTGTTTAGTTTCAAGTATGTCTAGGAAGGCGGAAAAAGAATCTCAAGCAAATACAGGGCATGTACCATTACGAATTAGAAGTATGCCAGGGAAGTGACATACTTCAATGAAGGAAAATGTTTTTTTAAAATTTATCAAAATTCAAAACCAAATCGTCTTTCAAGATGCAGCATTAGATTATATAATTGGGACAATAAAAATGAAAAGTTTGGCCCAAAGATACCCTACAAGAAACTTGGTAGAAACGTAAACATTGAGGTTGAATATAAGGATAAAAATTGAACCTGTAAATGACTTGCAACATTCTCCCTGGTGATGTTCTCTACATTCATGAGATCCAGTATTTTCTTTGGAACAGCCTCTGCATTTATAAACAAAGAGATATGGTATTATGAATGACATAATGAATTCAGAAAAATAATTAGCCCAAATTCATGATAACAAGGCTATGAAACATGAGCTCTTACTGTCAATGCCAAGCTGGTTGACAGCAGCCACAAACTTCCGGTGCAGCTCGACAGACCACACAACCCTTGGCTTCTTCTGGGACGATGAGTCTGTGTTTTCATTGCTGTTCTCATCAGAATCATCACCATCATCTCCATTCTCATCTCTATCCCTCCGTGAATTCCTCTTGTTGCGGTTAGCACCACCATTCTCACCTTCAGCAGTCTGCACATTCTGACCAGCATCATCATTGTCACTACCACGGTTCCTGGAATCACAACTCCTGCGTCTAATGACATGTTGCCATATCGTCCTAAGCTGTTCAAGACGCACTGGCTTCAGCAGGTAGTCACATGCTCCATGGGTTATGCCCTTCATGACTGTCTGCGTCTCCCCATTTGCAGATAACACTGCATGAAAAATATGGTCAGTTTCATTGTGAAAGGTAAAATTCAAAACTGCAATAGACTTGACCAGATGAAATAATTGATCTTTTTATGCAAAATTAATTGGCCTTCATTAAGCGTGCAGACTTTTGTCATTTTGTCATTTCATTCCCAGTTGTTACACATGCAGCGCAGTAATGTATTGACAGTCAGTTTGCATGAGAAATCAACTACTCAACCAATAAGCTGGTTGGTCCATTGGACTAGACAATATAGCATAACTTTCATTGGTTTTCTGACCTATGCACAAATCAAAAGTGAAGAAAAAAGAGAGAGCAGTCTAAAAAAGATTTGGACAAGAAAAATCTGACTTCTCATGTTCCCTAACACAAGTTGCTATTTGTGCGATCTTTTTAAGTTGCTATTTCCCTAATTAGACTTGAAACGAAAAATGACTAGATTCACTAAATCTATCATTCGACAATCATTTCCAGGCCATGCCATTTTTTGAGAGCACCGGTTAGAATAGTGACAGAGGATTGAGCAAGCAAGGCTTACTAATGACTGGGAGGTCCATCTCGAGGCCGACGAGCTCAAGGAGCTTGAAACCATCCATGTCCGGCATGTGGACGTCGCTGATCACCAGGTCAAACTGGTCCTTGTTCTCCCTGAGCATCTTCAGGGCTGTGGCTGCCTGCCCAGTTGTTGTAACTGCAACATCACAACACATCGAATCCAAAGACATTAGCCCCAATTTATGCAACACCAGAAAAACACGTTGCACAAAGAAATGCCAAATCTTCGAAAGATTTGTCCAAGAGAAAAAATTTACAGCAGAAGACCACGCAACAGCAGAGACGTAAGAAAATCCGACCATAAATCACTCCAACAAAGATATGAAACAAAATCTAACCAAATTTCGCTACCATGGAAAACCAAAAATAAGCCAGCAAGACAACATCGGCACAGAAGATTAGAGACGTACAGATATTAGTGCATAGACGAAACCAATCTTGCATAGAATTATTCGACGGAAAAATAAACACAGAGATTACAAAACAAGGCTGTTCCAAATAAAGAGACAAGCGAAAAAAGGCGATGAAAAATCGAATATTTGTTTGGATAACAAAAATTCAATTTTGACTTGACATTACACAACACATGAAAAAAAATAGACCCACAGACCAACAGAGAAATTAGGGAAATCTTGCGATATCATCTCGCAAAGCTACCGCTGTAAATGCAAAACCAGGACATCAAATCTTGCAAATAATCATCAAGCAAACAATTAAAAATAAATCTAAGGGAAAAAAAAACAACTGGTAGAACAGAGCACTAGCAAACAATTTTGTACAGAGCAGTACAAATCCTCTCTAACTACGCCGGGAGGGGTGAGGGGTAGTAGTAGTTAATTGCTATACCATGATATTGGCAGCGACGCAGGAGGTTCTCCAGGACCTTGAGGCAGGTCGGGTCGTCGTCGACGGCGAGCACGCGCATGCCCACGGGGGACCAGCTCACCCTCCCCTGCCTCTCCTCCACGGTCATCTTCCCCTCCTCCGCCTCCACGAATACAAGAAACACACACACGCACAACCGGATCACCTAATGCCCCGACTCCTCCAACTCCTCGCAGCAAGCAATCCAAGAACAGCGCAGCTCCTGGATCCTAAAATCCAAGAAACGGCGGGGAAAGGCAGGCGAGCGGATAAAGCCAGCAAGGTCAAAGCCAAAGCAGGGGAGGGAGGGAGCAGTGCGCACCAAAGCAGAGAGAGAGAGGACGCGAGGACGCAATAATAAGAGAGAGGAGAGAGGAGAGAGGAGAGAGAGAGAGGTGAAACGGATTGGGTGAACGGGGGATGGAATGGATTGGAATTCATGCAGTGCAAAGATGGTAACCTATTCTTTCCCTCCATTTCTTTTCCTTATACGCCTCCGTCTTCCATGCCATTTATTTCATGGCTTTTTATATCTATCCATCACAGCGGGCTGGCTTTTTTTCTTCTTTTTCCCCGTTGCTTTGGCAGTTTGGTGTCTTGTGCGTTTTGGGATCTTTTTAAGGCTAATTTCTAGTCGATCACCTTTCGGATTTCCTATTTTCCATCTATGCATACCTTGTAACAACTTTGCAGAAGCTAATCGACGAAGTTTGATCTTAGCCATACATGCTCGGTTAATTGAGACAACATATTGCCCGGATAAAAAAAACCGTGCCAGCGCGATGAACTCTGGGTACATAGAGGACAGAAACAGCTTAGTTCAGTCCAAACGAAAAGATGCTAGCATTCCAAGAGTAAAACTTCAGCAGTCGATTTACGCATGGATATAAGAAACTGATTTTGGGTTTGAGCGTGTGTTTGTTAGACCATCGCGACGACAAAATGGTGGCGCAATTATGCAACAACTGCTTGTGGCAGGATAGCAAGTTTGGCATTATCTCTTTATTTAATCGTCCAGGGATTTCTTTTTCGCCAATGGTTTGATGCTGATGTGGGTCGAGCTGGCCAAGCCAAGCTTGCTGATTCTCCTTTTAAAAAAACTCGCTGGTTTTGTTAGTTGATTAAACTAGACTCAATGATGATAAGATTAGTAATGCTCAACAGCTAGCCATTACATCCATCAAGGAATTTGTTTGCATTTTAGCTAAGCAGCATGGCAGGATCACAGATTCAAGATCCGTACTCTCTCTCTCTCTCTCTCTCTCTCCACAAGGAAAGTATTTTTCCGTTGCAATCAAGGAATTTTTTATTCACCATATATTTGTTTCCCTATTTGTATTCACTTGATAATTGAAATCTGAAGCATGACCTTCCATACGAAGTTTCATATACGCTAAGAAGCCATCACCTTTCTAAGATGAGGCTGATTTCCCTTCTTAGTTCTTACTCATCTCGTAGACGATCTCTGTGAAGCAAAAGAGGCCCGCACCCGCTACACCAATGAAGCCGGCTCGCCATCGCCGGCAACGATTTCATGCCAGTTGCCCTAGTCCGTTGCCTTGCTTCTCTGGGGAACAGGGAAGAATTCTCTATTTGTTAATGGAAGGATGCCCTTCTGTAGACCCCTCCCTCCCTTGCTATTGCATGCTAGCGCCATTTTGCCTCCCAAAAACTCTTAATCAAATTGGCACATCAAATGGCTGCTGTTTTTAATACCACCCCAGTACTTGAGCTACCACTAATGGTTCACACCCTGGGCTTGTACTTGTGATAATATTCTTTTCCTGCCATTTTTGTATTCCGTGGCAATATTCTAAGGTATCAGTACACGTCAACTTGCCCTCACGGAATCTCGTGGACAAAGAGTGCTGTGTATTTTTTTCCCATTAAGTTTCCTGTAAAAATATAATAATAAGCATAACTCAGAAAAAAAATTGGGTGTCATTGTCAGAACAGTGAGCAGCCAGGCTGAGATCCAAGAACGTGCAAATTGTACATGAGCAAAAGGGTCATGAGATCAAAGTGACATGATAAGTACGCAATGAGGAGACTTTGCAAGGAAAATGCAACGCGCAATACAATTTAAATTACAGTACATAATTAAAAACTTTATTAGAGTAGGATATTATGATTACTAGTCAAGTAGTCATCAGCATATTTTGCTTTGTCCTATGAAACTATTGTGAAATATAATACGCGGAACAAGCAAAATAAATATTTTACCATTACACATAGCACAGATTAATAAAGGATAAGTTTTTAGAATTCATTTGATTTGTTATCTTAAATAAATGAAAATAGATTGAACTAGACTTAACCTGCAGTACCTTATAATAATCCAAGGTATATTTTAAGGAACCCCACTAACCCAACATATCCAGCTCTATATGCAAAGAGGGAGATCTCAAAGGCTTGTGCTACACAACGTGCCAACTAAGACAGCTCTCTCTCTCTCTCTCTCTCTCTCTCTCTCTCTCTCTCTCTCTCTCTCTCTCTCACACACACACACACACACACACGCACATTACAAGTTTGAGGCTCGATTTTTTGTGTTCCTGTTTCTTTGATTTCCTTTCCACATGGACCACACCCTGATCTGAATCCTAGAGACCAAACCCCAAGCTCCATCCTACCTGGTGCATCTACAACTAAGTAGCCCAATGTCACATCTAACACTAGCCCATATATTTGTCCTGATGCACACTCATGCACATGGACATAGTTCAAGTTGGGTCCCTCTCATATTCCAAGTGGCATCAGAGGTCTTCTCTACGTGCCCTCTCCTTCCAACACCAACATAAGTATGGTGATGAGGAAGATATGGTGCACTTCAACAGCAACAATAAAAATAGAAAACAATGATGGACATCTCTCTTTCCGGCCTCACCCTTCCGCTGTCATGTCTCCATCATGAAAAGCTATCTTTGCTATGAACTTTAACACACATGGGTATTCAAATAAATTAACAACCATTACTATGTCATATAAGACCCCTAATTACAGACTGTTCACTAAAAACCGTCTATGATATACATCATCACAAACGGATTTTATCAAAATTGACATCATAGACGGTTCTTTTTAAAAACCGTCTGTGATGAGTAGGTCATCACTACTCATCACAGACGGTTTTTTTTAAAAACCACCTATAATAACATTATAGACGGTTCTTTTAAAAAACCGCATGAAATAACTAGTGTATCACAGCCGGTTTTAAGGAAAACCGCCTATGAAATGACCCGGCCCACATCAACTACGTATCATCCGGTGGCCCAAACCAACAAATCCCGAAACCCTAACTCTCTCGAGCAGCGACATCTCTATTCTTCTCCCTTTCACTGTCTCAAGCGGCGACATCTCTCCCCTTTTCTTCTTTGCCATCACTTCTCCCTAATCCACTCCCTCCACCGCATGTAGCTCAAGCTCTCGTACGTCCTCAAGCGCCTCTCAGCCGGCCGAGCAGCACCAGCACGGTATCCTCCGCCGTCGGCACCAGCACGGCATCCTCCGCCATTGGCACCAGCACGGCTTCCTCCGCCGTCGACACCAGCATCACATCCTCCGTCGTCGACACCAGCACCGCATCCTCCGCCGTCGGCACCAAGGTTTCTTCCACCGCATCTCAGGCTCTCGTGTGTAGCGACCCTGCACACCACTGCACGGTGTAGTGTGCCAGTCTTTGATATAATATAACAAAATCTCATCTCATTATATTACATCGATCAGAGTGTACAACAGAAACATTGATGGTCCAACAACTATATATATTACAGACTTCCAAAATATACATAAGTTATTACAGAAATACAGTAAGTTAAGTTCAACTGGAAACAGCAACAAAAATATAGAACTGAAGATTAAAGTGCAGGAAAGTAAAGCTGATATTTTATTCTTATACTAGACTAGACTACTCTTGCTCTGGCTCTGCCCCGTCTTGCTCTCCATAGTCGATATAGTAATCGACTTCTTCGATCCCTCCGGTCAGGTCCGGCTCCTCCTTCCCCTCTTGGACTTCAACTTCCTCATACTCAACCTCTAACGACTCAGAGTCTAACAAAGGAAAGATTTACGTAGGGGATGAGTACAGAAGGTACTCAACAAGTTCATAATAACAACAGGTGTTTGAATGACTATTTCTACTAGGACAAGGTCCTCAAAGGATATGCATGAATTCAATATCATTCCTGGAGAATCAATTTTTAATTTAGCTATGTTCAGAAGGCTTCACGGGTTGTTAGAACCTCCGATGGTTCCTTTCCAGCCACGATCGCAGTTCATACCCAGAACAGGGAGTGACAATGCCACACTTCAATACACTCTGCAGAGGTGCGCTACTTTACCCACAAGTGGTACTTAGCCTTTAGCCGGGTACGAGACCCATCACACTCCCATCGGTGCGTGGCCAGGTCTAAGGTTCCGAGTCATTTTCACCCTTCCCTTTGGCAATATCTCCCCTTATGTAGTCGATCCAGCACCGACTACCCACCTCGTCATTATAGCGTACTTTTCTGTATATTCAGGGACATAACGCCTCCCAAAGCGGAAATTCAGGGTTTATCGCTCCCCTGGGCGAGGGACTTAACACTTCCCCAGGCGTTACTTTACATACGTTCCTGGGAGATATGCACTGAGAAGGTATTACTTGACTCGCCTGTCCCATAACAGGTCTTGCGGTTAACGCTATCTTTACGGCGTAAGAATGCCAACTGACAGTTGTTATTAACCTTATGATGATACCATATGCAATGGAACCCTAACCACCCCACAAGTTCCAAACCGGGGTTCCACTGCCCACCAATATATGATTCAGCGAATCATAATGCAGTTCATTTATTAATCATCACAGGTGATAAGGACTATTTCCGAAGAATAGCAATTTATGGATGTATGCATGCTTATGATGATGAGGTTGATTTACGAAAATTGTATTGATGTGGACTACCTTATCGAAGACAATGCAATTAATTTTTGATGTGGACTACCTTGTCGAAGACAATGCAATAGATGATATTTTTATTAATTTTCTTGATTTTTTATCTGCTCTATCTTTTGAACTTATAAAATTTACTATCAAAATTTTTGTGGTGTGGTGAAGTTATTATTAATTAGTTGGAATTTGTGAATTTCAAGGCAATTATACAAAAATTCTGAATTCTGAATTTGCAAGAATTTATAAAAAAATATATTAAGTCTTCTTTTAAAAGAATGCATATGTGTATATGTATACATTATTTAAATTTAGAAAGAATTTCTCATAAATTGTGGTATTAGAATTTCAATTTGGTTTGGGGTATTGTTGTTTGGATTAAAGAATTTTCACAAGTTATTTGGATTCTAAATCATCTAGGTTGATTTGAATAGTTTTATAATTGTTGAAGAAAATCTTTAAATTATGGGAGATACTCAAATGACAAAGAGAAAGAAAGAAAAATTTTCTATTCTGCTATAGGGCTGGCTGGAGCCCTAACTCTTTTTGCCCAAGGCTTACTCAGCCCTAATCCGGCCCACTTGGTCCGTTCGGAATGCCCTAAACCTAACCGGCCTCCCCCTACTCCTCACGCATCGCCGCCCCCTTCACACCCTCTCTCTCTCCTCTCCTTTGTTCCCAACCTTCCCCAAACCCCTAAATCCCCCATGCTGGCCCTCAAGCTCCTGCCCAAATCACCTCTCTGGTTCTTCTCCATGGTCGTCGCCCCTTGCTCCTTCCGGTCGCCGCCGGTCTCCCTCTGCTCTGCCGCCGAATCTCCGGCCTTCTCCCTCTCTCACCAGCCGCCGGATCCTCCGTTGCCCCGCCGCCGGTCTCTCCTCCGCCTCTAGCGCCGCCCTGGCTCTCCTCGGCCTTGTCGGCCGGCCCCGCTCCGGTCGCCTTGGCCTCCTCCCGTGGCCTTGGACAACGCCGCCGCCTCGGTCCCTCGGCCCGGCCTCCAACCGCCTCTGCCGCCTCCGCTGATGCGCCTCGGCCGCCGCCCGGGTTGGCCGTGGCCGGCGTCGCAGCTCCGCCCCGGAGCTCCGTCGGCCCGCCTCTCGCTGGTGGCGCGCCGCTGTGCTCGGTCGCCGACTTCCCCTTAAACCGGTAAGTCCCCTTCCTCCAATTCTCATCCTCCGTTCTCCCCCCAAATCTGCTCTAGGGTTCATATCAATTGTTGGTTTGATTTGGGGATTTAGCATTGGCTATACTGATCAATTTGGTTAGTCTAAGGTTTAATTTATTGGACTTGGCAAGATCTTGATGCTACATGTGTGCTCAAATCCTGTCGGACGGCATGGTTTGCTTTGGTTTAACCCTAATTGAGAAAAAGGATGGCCTTAGCTAATGTCAGATGTTGCGTTCTTGATTTTTAAATCTCTCCCTACTAGTTCTAGGTATATATACTTTTCTTGTATTTGTCAAAGTTTAAAGAACAAGTATTAGCCTGACCTTTAGTCATTTTCTAATTCTTTCATATCTGTGCCTATCTATACTAATTCAATAAGCTGAAGAGCAGATACTTGCTTGATTTCTAAGCATTGTTCTACTGAAATCTTTGTGATTACAATCTTTTATGCTCGAATTGAAAAAAAAACAGATTACTGCCTAGCTTATGCATTTTTACTGCTATGGATGATTCTCTGGCTTGAACGATTTCTCTTACATTATGGACATATTGTTTATAGATTCCTTTAACTTATGCTTCATGATCAATTGTGTAGTATACTTATACTTGAGCTTGTACAAGCATATGTTACTCCTGATCTTAGTTATTCTCCCTTCCATATCTGATTTCAGAACAGATTCTATTCTTAACCTATCTTTTTCTTGAATTGATAAGAACAGATTACTATATCCTTTTCTCCTTCTCATCTTAATTTGACAAGAACATATTTCTTACACTTCCCTTCTCCCTGTTCCTGATTATAAACTGATAAGAGCAGATGCTATTTCTTCTTATCTCCCTCTCCAATTTGCTAAAAACATATTCACTTGATTTTAGAGAAAGGTTTATTTTAGTCTAACGCAGAATATCTCCTGCGGATCTTAAACACTTCTCCTTTCTTTTTTTCTAATTCCTTCTATCTCCTCTATTGTACCTTAAGCCAACTGTAGCTTGTTCTTGTGGTAATCTGAACCCTTCTTCTTCAGGCTACGCCTCCTCCTCCTCGCTACCTTGCTTGCTTCTCAGCTCTCTAACTCTTGCCCCTTTGATTTGGTGCTGTTTTGGGTTGGTGTTGAGGTGAAAATGAAGTACATATGGTCCTATTTATAGGTGTTTGGGGGCTGGTGTGCTGAGATTTCGAAAATGGCTAGTCTTGACACCTAATGGGTGACTCATCTTTTGGTTTGGTGAGTATGCAGCTTACTTGGCAGCCTCTAGTTAATCCTCATCCTCTTCTTGAGCTTGAGGTGGCAAGGCAATGCCACCAGCTGCTTGGGCATGGTTCCACCCCTTTGGACAGCATTTTCAAGGTTTTGGAAGGTTGCCTAGTATGGAAACTATCGGCTGTTGCAAGTTTGGCTGTTGCTAGACTTTAAAAGCTTGATGCTATGTTGCCTAGGTTTTGCTGGATTTAAACATGAAAGCAAACCATAATCCATGTTTAACATAAATTGGTTGCCTAATGGAGGTTAGTTTAATTAAAATGGACTTAGAGCTTAATCTGTTGCCTTGTTGCTTACATGGGGTCAGCTGCCTATGCACTTGTTGCCTATTCGATTTCAATTACTTGATGCCTTGTGATATGTTGCCTCATGAGTCATTCTTGCTGCCTTTAAAGATTGTTGCCTATTGCCTTAATTCGAAAATTAACTCTAAGTCAAACTTTAAATCTTATCTGAATCCAGAACTAGTTCTTTGGATTCACAAAACTAGCCTCCTAAACAAACGCGTTTCCAAAATGGAAATGCAACATTTTAATCCTAACCCAATTCTTCTTCTTGTAGTATTTTGCCCTTTTTGTTTATGTGCAGGTTGAACAAGAATTGGAGATGAGAAAAGGATTGAAGAATTGAAGAAGAAGACAATGGATAGATTCTTATTATAAATTTTTGTAATGTTTGTAATAGACATGGATTGTAATATTTGAACCTTTTGTATATATAATTTTTGGATATCTGTAATGTATTCGAACCATTTGAATGTATATATGTATATATATAAATGAACTCTCTTTTGTATATATATATGTTTGAGACTTCATCTCTTTTGCACATATATATAGATACTTCTCTATGCAACTTGTCTATTCAAGAAATTTTTTTTAAATTTTCCTCAAATTTGCTATGCATGAATGACATGTATGAATAAAGTCGTTAAATCCTAACGTTTAGATTGTTAGAAAATACGAGTTCTCACATCGTGCGTCCTCAAGCGCCCCCTACAGCCGGCCAAGCAGCACCAGCACGGCTTCCTCCGCCGTCGGCACCAGATCTGGCCGCCTCCTCCTATAGATCAAGCTCCACCGACGACCCTAGGCCTTCTCCCTCCTGTAGATCGAGCTCATCGACAACCCGCTCCTCCAAATCCAGATCGAGCTCCACTGGCCGTGTAATTTCTTTCATGTGTAATTTCTATTATTGTCTTGTCCGAAATCGATTGATTATGTGTTTATGTGTGTTGATTTCTGATTTTGAGAAGTGTCCAAAATTGATTGATCATGTGTTCCTTTCTGTTGTGCGATGATTAATTAGGGAAATATTTTCTTTTTTGTGCAATTGAAAAACCAATCCCAGGCGGTTTTGAAAATCAACTCTAGAACCGTCTGAGATGTGCAAAGGTCATCACAGACCTATGATCACAGGTGGTTCTGCTTTCTGTAGTAATGAATTGACATTTCCCCTCACAAAGCTCATAATAATATGCATGTTTTGTTTCCCTCCTATGGAAGTCCTCACACAAGATTGCATACATCTACTCATTTCTATTTAACACGGACCTACTGGGTGAGCTGCTGGGGCGGGATCAAAGGTACCCTTGGTAACAAAACATCTAATATATAGGGCTATGGTTTCAAGCCCAAGTGAGTCTAGAGGTATATGAAGCCTACGCGTACACCACTCGGTTTTTTTTTCTGTCAACGATCATAAAATGTAGTTATCTCATATAGAGCAACGGTAATACAAGGCTCTCCCGACCTCTTGGTAGATCTGTCCCTACTCGCTCCTCTCTGCAAGCAACTCGTGGGGGCGATATTCTTGAAGCGGGTAAATTAATATGTGTAAGAGTATACATCTGATCTACTACCATTAGAACCTCCAAAATGATGGAGAGGTAGTAACATCATGCAAATCGGAAATCGCGGCTTCCTTGTAATGCTGCATTTAAGTGCCACGATCTCCTCGTCCTTATTTCTTCGATACCACTCTAATTGTCTTTTTTACAGTCGATTTATTGGGACAGTAATCAGAAGCCTAAAGAAAGACGGCCACATTCATGTCAGGTTAGCAATAATTCTGCTTTTAAGTAGTACAGCATAGTAGTAGTAGTACTCGCAGCACGTAGAACGTACCAAGTGTGCGTGCTCCTTTTAAGTAGCGATCGATCGGTCTGTCTCGCTCGCTATTTTGCCCGTGAAGAAGTATATCAAGAATCTCGCGACCGCGAAAGCAACAACCTTACGTATGTACGCACACGCGGAGTCAGTTACTCGCACGGTAAAAAGATATAGCAAAGCATAACGAGTTATTTTTTACGGGTCCCTCCTAGTCCAGAGATGATAAATCTCAATCACATATGCATATATATTTTTATCGTCTAATAGTTTTTTCTTCTTCTCTTTTTTATCACCATCATCATTTTTCAAGCCTAACAAGATTACCACCAGATCAAACATTTTCCTCTAAACCCTCGTCCCTCCTCCTCCAGCTTGAACTTTCAAACCCTAATCACCCCCAACCATAACCGTTAACCATTTTAGAAAGATTTCCTCTCTCAGCTTCAGCAACGTTACTGCTCACATATCACCGATGGTTTCTCCTTGTGATCTTAATACGATTGATGCGACCGGATAGCTGCACAGTTTACCCAATATCTAAGATAACTGTGCGCTAATAAATCTTTTTTATACACAGAGAAGCAACAGGAGTACACCAGTACCGTGCAGTTAACTCTTTTCTACTCCAAGCAGTACGTACGTGCGTGCAGTTAAAACGGTACAGTTGCGTACGCACGTGAGAGGTTGGAGGTCAAGGGGAGGCAATCGGGTGGAGGACGGACGTGAGTCCATCACACTCTGACACTGCGTCCCACTGACTCCACACTCCAGTACTCGACTTGTCAGGAACCCAGAACAGCTTTTTTCGTAGCTTTGCCGCTGTACTCTCTGCTTGTATTTACCGGGGTATTCAACTCGCCTGATGTAGCCTTTTAGAGCGAGAGTTAAGAACCTGGAGTTAATAGTGGCCGGAGTGGCAGGGAGCAGCAGGGTCAAAAAGCGGTCTCCTGCATGGTCTCTCATGCATGTAACACGTATTTATGAGCACATGCTTTTCTCTTTCTTTCTTTCTACCGGTTCCATTCATCGGTTCTTGCACCAGCGTGGTAAATGTGGACAGGTTCAGGTTCCCAAGTCGAAGCTGGGGTTCTCATTTCCAAAAACGAAGAAGTTGATGTTGGGGTTTTCATTTCGAAACTTATTTCATGGTATTATTTCGAAAAATACAGTTATTTCATAGTACTAGTAAGAATCAGGGGAACTATGTTCTCTTATGTGAATTTTTTATGTAATAGACTTTGAACTTGTTTTGGCTGTGAATAATTTTTTGACTGCGTGCATTGCATCATGCAAAGGCCAGGGTGTAACCTCCTCCATCTAAAAAGTAAGAACCAGGAGAAAAATTACTGGGAAAATAGTGTGTGTTTTCCTAATCACGCATCCCGAAAAGGTTCTAATACTGGGCACATTTTATATCTCTGTTTTTTTCATTGTATAACTCTTTATTTTTTTCTTAATCAATGAAATATAAGGCAAAAAATTGGAAATCTGACAATCTGCATCTTTAACACAGTGGAACATGTAGCACTAATAGCGGTTGTTGTGCTACGTGCAAGAAATTAAATTCCGGTTTGTACTTTGCGGGGTGTCCTATCACAGTCGCATGTTGTAGCAGGTGCAAGCCTGCAGGTGGGACCGCGGCGGTGCGCGCCAACGGGGGCTTGAGTGGGGTAAAGATTCCGGCGAGCCCTGGGGAAGATTCCGCACTCAATACCGCGTGTACTTTGACATGTGGGACCCGCTGCGTGCCGTGCGCTAAGCACGTCAGCTTCACCCCCCCAAAACTAGCTCCCCACGTTTCCACCAACCATTGGCTCCCTAGTTTCTTGCGGCTACGCTCACGCCTCCAAGGCTCCACAGCTTGTGAATTTCTACACTACATTCTTACTTGATGCATGAGAGTTTTATGTTCTCCTCGCAAGAACAAATCGATCATGTTTGCCTTATACAAGCACTTTGAAATGAGGCGATCTCGTTCTGTCCTAATAAGAGAGACCTCCTTTTTGTTCAATATTTTTTATTTTGAGCCAGAACTCATCTGATTGATATTTTAAGTATTTGGTTAAGCACGACTACAAGTGTCTGGGGCGTCCAAGAAGGAGTGTGTGCCAATTGGTGTTTACTACTCCCTTTTAGTTTACTCTTCGATGCCCTTGCCATACGGAAGACACAAGAAGCATTCTCTCTCACGTTGTATTAGGGAGATAGATAGTTTTTTTGTGTATGTGATTGCTTGCTTCCCATGCGAATCCATCGTGGTGGGTTTCATCTCCATCCGTCTTGTAACCGGTCGTCATATGTTTTGTCCCACATGAACAGGTGATTGTGTATGTGTGTGCTTCTCGTGTCCCACTTTTCACTAGCAAACATACAATTATTCGACTGTACCACCGGAACTTTAGTGGCATATAATTGGGACGAGCACCTACCACTCAAGCATGTTCACAAGGAGAGTGCTAAAAGTACTGGACGTAATTCTAACACACGTTGGGTACAGCAATATTTGGCATAGAGAAAATGAAGTATAGTTCGCAACAAAAAAAAGTTTGGCAAATAACACCTGCCAAGATTGAGAGTCTTTCGTAAAAGCTTTTTATCGCAGTTTTGGAGGATTATGATTTTTAGAAATTTTCTCTATATGGGCTGTTTGACTTGTAGCATTGTGATCCATGTGAACTTATTCTATAGTCTATTTTGCACTCTTTCATAGATTTTCACCGACTAATATCTTTTCAGAAAATTGAATCAAACATTATTTCAGTCCTTTAGGATTGACACTGTAACTTATCCTATTTTTTTCTGAATTTTTTCTGAATCCTACTAACTAAAGAGTCCATTGCATCGGAACAGATAAAAATAAGGAGTGTTATTTATAAATTGTCTGAAAAAATTATATCCCAGTCGTCTTTTAAGCTAATGGATCAACATTTAAATACTACCATCCCCACCTTATTCCATATATAACCTACAAACTAAAAATTACAATAAGTTTTTACTAAAGTTATACACTTTTAAAACTATAATTTTAAATTAAGTAATATATAATTTTAGAAACAAAGCTGTGTTAAAAACAAAACTACTATTACCTGCTCAACAGTACCAATCGAGACCTCTCCTCGTTTACAGGAAAAAACTTGAGATAGCCGCCGCTAGCGTGTAGTCACGGTAAAGTTGCCGGCTTGCTCCTTTCCAATAAGCAATGATGGTGTAGTCACGGTATTTACGCTGAAGCCTCCACAGAAGCTGCTGCATTTACCACAGCTGCAATCATTAGTAGCCTCGGTCCAACGGATCCCAAGCTACAGGCACGAATCTCCATGCCACGTCGGAGCTGCAGACTTAACAAAGATTATTTGAAGGTGGTGACTGCACGGCGCCACCTCTGCACGAGTAATTTTCAGTTTCGTTTCTCTGCTTTCGCGCTGGACTGGATCATGGGAAGAGAACCGCACATGTTGCAATGTTAGATTATGTGAACCGCACATGCATGTTGCAATATAGCTAGGTGGATTAGTACTTTGCTTCGCATGATACACGCATTCGAATTGCCAGATGTTCTTGTTTACGTCGGGAGTAAGAAAGACAGTTGTTTGATTTGTGGACGAACCCATGTTTGCTCGATGCTTAGCACAATACGTACGTCTTTATCCTCGCTTCTTTTAAAAGGTTATTAATTCAGAAGTACCGAGTTTACATCCAAACTGCATTACAACTCAACACTAAACTTTCAATGTCACGGGGCACTACAACTCCACTTGCCGCATCAGCCACCACTACAAACTGGCGAGATAACACGAGAAATTAGGAGTTGACCACGGGCTAGCTAGCCACCAACGTTGAAACTAGCCAGTTGGCTGCAGAAAACTTTCTCAGCATGATACGTCACTACGGATAGCTCTGGTAATTTGTTTTATCTCTGACAGTTTTATCACTATTTATAGACTTCTATTTATGATGATATTGATCATCACAAGCAAACGGATAACCGTCAGTGATACTACTCATCACTAACGGGTCTCCAATAATGCACGTCTATGAGATGCCTCATTATAAACAGGGTATTATAGGGGACCCGTCAACAATGAGCGCTTATCACTGACGATTGTTAGGTGACTCCATCCACCACGGCTCCGTACTCCTCCACCAATGTCATCAACAAGCGCCCTGCAGCTCTTGCACTACGATAGAAGCCGGCGCAACTATAGCTAGTTGTTGGGTCATGCACCAAGCCTAGGCTGCCGAGGCGAGCAAAGTAGCATGGTGGTGGGTGGGTACGTGAGGGCGAAGTAGAAGGAGATGAGGAGACAAACCGACCATGGATGTCAGCATGAAAGGGGTATTGGCGGTGAGGCTAGAGTGGAGGCAGAAGAAGTGCCTGTCATAACCTACGAGTGGCGACGTGTGAGTTACGGGGAATTCTTTCCACGAGTCAAGTGGTGTTTTTTTTCCCCTAGGATTTGACCTTTAAGGATGGGCTGTGACTTGCCCAAATGACCCAGCAGGCAAATCTGGGATGATTTTCTATGGACAAAAGTTTCCTAGGCATTAGATAGGGATCCTCACCATTTCACCTGCTTCCAAATGAGGCCTTAGACTATTTATAATATGTTATTCTATAAAATATTTTTTATTTTTCACATCTTTTCTTCTCTCCCTTCTCCTATCTTTCCTCCCTTCTAAGGGATCTACCTACCATTCTCCTCTCCCCATCAACTCTCTATTCCAAAACATAAGTCATGAGTGTTTGACTTTTTATAGTCTCTGATATAAGACTTTGACTACAATTTTCAATTGTAATGTGCTATCGAAAATAGTAAAAAGATATAATATAACATAAAAGAATTTCATAAGATAAATACAATGATATTATTTTCACATGCTCAATCTATATACTTCTGCATACATTAGTGTTTAAAATCTTAAACAGTTGACTACACATATAGTAATATGTCTTATATTCTCGGAGTGAGAAAGTAATTTTTCTGGTACACATGTTAAGCGGAGCCATCCCATGCTTGTCTCTCTGTTTCATGTCATGGTCACATGCATGCTTTGGTGGAGTAGCAAGAAACTACGTACAAAATGGCTGACACGGCATCGCTGGACATGTTAGTAATTCATGGTAGAATTAGGTAAACTTAGGTCACTACAAACTCCTAATGCAAGTGCAACTCCACCTTGATCCAAAAAGCACACATTCTGAACAGCCATACTCCTGTTTTATATTACCCAGGAAGTCTGGTAAAACAACACCATACATGGATGGATGCTCGCACAGCTTTTACCAAAGCCCAACAAGGACCAGCAAGTATAATCCACTATGTACCGCCCATGCATTCTCCCATTTCATACATGGCTGGAAAAGCCTTCGCCTTTTTCCATCCTTTTCATAACAGTCTTTGACAATTGGCGTTCCGTTGCGCTGCATGCTGCAGAAAATAGGTAAACGCGAAGGCTTTTTCAGCCGAGCTGAGCAGGATATGCGCCTAAAAAGGGCCGGAAAGAGGTGCCGTTGCTTTGCCGAAGGGAGGGGTTGGAGGAGTTCGCTTTGCAGCCTTGCAGTGCAGGTCCCGAGCTCAAGTGATTCCGAGCGAGGAATCAGCATCTTTCTTTCTTTTTGGTTCCCTTTCTCTGTAACCCTGTTTTTGTTAAACAATTCTAAATGGAGTACAGTTTACCGTAATTTCTGAGAAGTCAGTGATATCGATGCACCTCTGTTCTGTTCTCCCTGCTAAGTTCAGTTCCATCTCAAGTTTTTACTTGTTCCTCCAAGTCCAATCGGATGCAACATTGCAAAGACAAACATGCAGCTCAGGGACAACAATGTAGTGCATATTATCTACTGATTGGGTTTCCAAAAAAAATAAAAACTTGCAGAATTGTAAAGTTGACAACACCAAATTCTGTAAATCTGCCCCACTAACTGTCCCACGTTCCAATTTGTAGAGGAACTCCCTCGCAAAACATAACAATAAAAATCTAGAGGAACTGAAAACATATGGTCCAGCCCAAACATAAATATGGGTTGGGCCTAGAACCAACATAAATTGAAAGAGCAGACTATAGACAGGGCCTAAAAGCCCAAAACTAAACTAGTTTTGGTTGGGTCTCGTAAGCCTTTTTCTTTGCCTTGGGACCTTATTTTCTACTACTACTACTACGTAGGTTTTTCCTTGCATCACTCGGACCAGATAAACTAACATCGAATCACGTCGCTCGCAGAAATGTCAAACGAAATCTACCATGATGACACAGAGATCCCAACATATTGCTTGGTTCCTGCCCTGTTAAATTACTAATTTACTACGTGCTGTGTTATTTGAAGGAGTTAGTTTCTTGCAAGCATGGAAGAGTGAGCAGATGTGGATCGGTTAATCCAAAGCTGCTCGATCTGACAAAGACGAGCGCCGGTTAGTTGCTTGCGAGTGTAAAAATAAAAAAATTCTATGCTAATAGAGTGTTTAATTATTATTGTATTGCACTTACATAAATAAAATTGTAAGTCTCTGTCTAAAAAGCAGGAGAGAGAAAAACGTATCTCTCTCTCTCTACGTACGTAAGAGAGCATGCGCACGAGCGTTTCTTCCATAAGATTGCCATGGATTCCTTTTTTCTCTTGAGAACACTTAGATTGACATGCATCATTTACTTATATTAGTTTATAGCTTTCATAACCCTCTTGTCAACTGTTGACACAAAAGTATCTGCATGTGCGTGTGCGTGTCAGTGACTCGGTGCAAGCTGAAAATGTAAACTGGACAGATCGACTGAATGCACATATATATGCATGTGACCCTTCTGATGATCAAATCATCTTCCTAAAAGATCACAAGATCAATTGCCGAAGAACTCGTAAAACGTAATGCGAAATTAGTCGTTGTTTCGTCATCCAGACAGATGCAGTTCCCTTAATTTAGCTCGATTCTACTTTTGTTTTCGAACTATTTCTTTCAAACAACAAATAAGATGGTATTAAATCAAGATGAGTCAATTCGAGCAAAAAGCTCGACTATAGTGAACCTTACTCGATTTCCAACCGTAGCATAATGATTCGCAATTCGAACAATAAACTTTGAGAAGCATCTGTACGCATCGATCAGAACATTAGGAAAGCAAAAACAAAATTATGTCCATGTATCGTGAATCCACGGTCGGTCACAGCTTCAGCGTCAGGTCAAGCTTAGGAACTTGATCTTCTCCATTCCCACGGTGGTGGTCAACATTTCCGCCACCCCACCGCCGCTCGCCGCCGTCGCAGGCCATCGCCACCGCCGTCGACTGGACGTCCAATACACGCTGCAGCCATCCCGGCGCCGCCGATGAGGCCGCACCGAACGACGCGCCGTGGATGGCGAATGCGTAACCATGCACACCGGCGTGGCGCCTGGCGAGCGTGCGCTCGCGCTTGTGCGCGTTCTGGTGCCCGCCGAGCGCCTGCGAGCTGTAGAACTCGCGCCGGCAGTAGTGGCACGCGAACAGTTGCCGTGGCTCGGCATCCGCCTGCGCCGGCCGCGTCGGCACGTCAGCCGGGGCCGGCACGGCGCGCAGAGCCAGGCTCGGTGCCTCCGGAATAACCGCTCCTACGAGGCCGAGCTCCGCCTCCGCACCGACAGTCCCTATGAGGTCGAGCTCGACTAGCCGGGACACCGCGCCGACTGCGCCACGGTGGCCGTCGTCGCAGCCGGCGCTCACGAGCCCTGCAGCTCCGGGGCCTTCTCCTCCTCCCTTCGCAGGCTCTCCCATGTGCTGCTACGTGCAAGACATCCAATGCAGCACAAGCCTTTCTGGATGCCGTGTAAATAATATTGTAGGAATTGATCAGGCAATGATAGGAGCATGGCTTGTGTAAGGTGATAGCGACGTACTACATATCATGCAGTAGTTTTCTTCCTGCTCTTGTCAGTTGACATGCATGAACGCATTATCTTTAGTTTCTTGATATTCTTTGCCTCTGGCGGGCGGAAATATTGGTCGGCTGATGCAACAAAGATTGCCGTTCGCATGCGAGATTTCGTTTTCTATGCAGATGTCCGGAGATAAGTCAAGTGACGGGTACGTGCGACTATACATGAGATTAGGTCGTTGTGCAAGCGTGTGATCCCTGAGAAAAAGATA
The DNA here is from genome assembly GCA_019208055.1 of Stipa capillata. Classification (NCBI taxonomy): domain Eukaryota; kingdom Viridiplantae; phylum Streptophyta; class Magnoliopsida; order Poales; family Poaceae; genus Stipa; species Stipa capillata. The sequence goes on from JAGXJF010003719.1 coordinate 155,821, forward strand.
AGATTACCATATACATAGACCGCAGACAGGATAGGAATAGGACTGCTCTGGTTGGCAAGAATTTGTTGCTGTTTGCTAAGATAGAACAGGAGTTTCCCATAAATTCTGGAGGAACTACGCAGAATCCGCATTCCAAATGGGCCTCAGACAAAAACACATGTGACACAACACACATATGAATTGCCTGCAACTTTTTTTTGTAAGTGTACTGTAACAAAATACTCCCTCCATCCGGATATACATGGCGTATTTCGATTGGTTAACAAAACTTTGACCAATAATTACTTTATCAATACGTATTTTATGTGATATGAAATTGATGTCACTAGATTTGTATTCAAAACCACTTATGATTGTGATTTTGTATAACATAGACCATATATTAATATGGTAATTATTAGTCAAAACCTACATATCCGGATGGAGGGAGTACTCACAAAGGCACATAGGCTTTCATGTCAGTGCACGTCCAACTCCAAGCTGTAATCGAAAACAGAGACTAGTGTCTGGAGCAGAGAAAGATGAAACCAACAATCATATATCTTTGATGCTTCATGTTCATTAGTTTCGGAAGTAAATAAACCACACAGGTTTTAGCTCGAATGAACAACCTTCTACGTGATCTACGACTACAGGCGCAAACTCAGTCCATCCTTCCCTTGAGCACTCTCTCCTGAACTTCAGTGGGCGTTCTGCAACCAGGAAAACAAAGTTTCAGAATATGACAAAGGGATCCAAAGGTGTGAAGACTAAGCATCTTCGTCTGAACTGCGATGTGGTGCTACCTCGCAAAACTACTACTCTTATGGTGCATAGTGGCAGAACCATGCGGGCTGAATACTACTTGTTCATGGGGTTAGCAATTTCACCGGTGCAATTTTGAGCACCAAGTGCCCAAATAATGAATTACGTAAGTCATGTCAATCAGTAGAAAGGTGTTCATGCATATACAGTAACATATGTAAGAGTTTAAAAGATAGGTGGAACTTACACAAGGAGAACATAACCTCCCCAACCACTCAGGCAATCGCGATCAACAGAAGACAGCAGTGCTTGTGAGATTGTCTCAAATAGTTCTTCAGGTTCCTTTACCAAACAAAAAAATTGATTTAATAATTCTACAGTGTGAAAGAAACTAAATAAAAATATTACTGTTATGGCATCACATCATGCTGTACAAAGTTCTCATGTAAGGAAACTAACCATGTCTGGCTTATACATGGACTCACAAGCACCATATAGTGATTCCGAAGCAGTGCCCGAAACCACAAAATCTTTTGCAAGTTCCCTGCAGAAAGGAAACACTATTGATCAGATTAGATCATCCACAGGGGGGGGAAGGCAACATCGATCATTAGGAATGGAATGTACCCAAAGATTTGGCTTTGGATAGGAGCGCGTGGAAGTTAGCAATCCACATGCCAGAACCATGACCTAGAAATCATGCCTATTTTAATGGTTCTATATTACTTTTCATTATTGCCTTTGTGTGTGCGCACGCATGGGCGCGGTGTGTGTGTGTGACTGAAGGCTTTGTTGTTGTTGTTGTTTTATCAATGTTTATTATGTTATCAAGAGAGTTAACATCAAGGGTTGCAATTACACAAATGTACAGTTGGGAATAGTGTATGGTCATAATGTCTACATTAACAATACGACTTTGTAAGTTCCCTGGTGAACCATAAAACCAAGAGAACCCTTCCAAATCACCAATGTAATGATAGACCAGTATTTATTTGTTTGTAATGTTTTTTGTACCCTAAATTCCATCCTCTCAATTGCATGGTTCAATATTCATTCTCTGAAGGAAAGGTGCTCTCCGCACATCCCACACCTTATCCTTGCGCTCTGTTTGGTTCCTGATGTAAAATCTCTCCAAAATATTGCAGCAAACCATTTAAAAAAAATACTCAATCTTAACCAAGAAAAAAGTACATTCGAGGATTCTGACCAAGCCAAAAGTGTTAAAGAGGATATTATTCACTCCTACGGACATGATCAAGGGGGATATGCATCATACTTGGCAGTATCTGAATAAAATAGAGTGCACGACAATATTCAGATCAACTAGACTTTTGACAAGAAAGTAACACAACTTACAGAAAGAGTCACAGGAAGACAATAAGAACTGGTACATACTTGGCACCAATGCAGTCCATGGTACATATAAATGGCTGATTGTTCTCTCCTAGCCCAGCAATAATCGGTTGGCAGAAGTATGGCCCAAACCTATATCTCATGAAACAACTCTGTTAACTGTCTCCATAGTTCAGCAAATAGAAGGGGTGGGGGATAAGACTGAAAGACTAGTAAAGTAATAACAGCAACACTGTATCTACACAAATATCCTAGATATTTCAATTATTCAAACATAGGACTTACGAACCAGATACAACAATTAAGACACATAACAACCAGAAACAGGAATTGCACAATGGCATCAGCATAACTAAGAGACAAAGCTATAAAACATTGGCCCACAGATCAGAGGATAACATCAAACTGCCAGCCCTAATATAGCACCAGCCATCCATTATCATCTTTTTAATCAAGAATTCATGTGAGTTTTAACCCAATAGAAGGCACGCAAACATTATTTCGCACAGGGTCACCAGTCAGCACAATTCAGATAGCCAAATTTATTACCTATGCTCTGCAGTGGTTCATCTTTTCACATGAACCAATACTCTTAACATCATCACCGTTGCACGATGCCTACAAATTAAGTTACTGAAACTCGAAAATTCTCACCTTTTCTCGTAGAGGAGGGCAGAGACGAGGCTGGCGAAGGTCTCAGGCTTCATGTCCCTCTCCTCCCGCAGCTGGTACAGTTTGTGCCTAAACACCAGCCGCTGGTACCTACACACACATGACGCAGCACAAAAACGTCGAGAGGCAAACGTCACACCCAAACCCTAAACCGATTAAATCATTGAAATCAGGCGCGATCAACCAAGCAACCAAAATAACCAATCAAGAGCTCGAGACCCACAGCGTCTGGGCGTCGGTAGCGAGACCGGAGAGGCCGATGTAGAGCTTCTCGTGGATCTTGAACACCCTCTGGAAGTCGGTGGCGACGGTCTGCAGCTGTACGCCGAGGCGCCGGTCGCTGGCGATCGCGAAGCAGTTCTTCCCCACCATGGCCACCACGGCGCTCCCGTTGTACTCGAAGATCTGAGGGAGACGAAACGCACGGATCAGATGGGGGAACCGGGTAAAAGAGCTAGGGTTTGCGTGAGAAGGAAAACGAGGGGGAGGGATGCAGGGAGTCGGAGGCTCCAGTTCCGGAGGGCACCCACCGACATGGCCGGCGGCGCGGCGCTCGACGGCGGGGGAGCGAGAGGTGACGGCGGCGCGCAGCGGCTTCGGTTTAGTATCCGGCGAGGAAAAGGGAGGTGGCGAGTGTGCCGTGGAATTGGGTGGTTTGCTTGTACGGGTTGCCTAAGTGCGTAATTACACGGGCCCAGCGTCCATACGTGCAATATTTCATTAAATACACCGTCTTAATTTAGCGTTTAATAGAACAAATTATTAAATACTCTACTTTATTTAATGTTTGATAAAATGTCCTGTCATGTGTTATTGATATGTGGGGTCTGAGGCCACTTATCAGTGACATATGATGAAGCATCTATCAGGAGAGATTTGATAAAATGTCATGTTTTATTGATGTTTTATCAAGAGAAGTTTGATAAAATGTCACGTCTTAATTTAGTGTTTAATAAAATGCTCCGTTATAAATTTTTTTTAAACATACGTCGGAGTATAAGGATTCAGCAGCGGGCCACGGCAAGAAACTTATGGCCCAGCCCATTCCAGATGGGCATGGTTCGGTTCGATGGAGTAGTAGTTTGAGGCCCATTTTGTATGGGCCTGTTCAGTTCCATGAACTAGTGAGCCGAAACAATGGCACATTTTACTTGCGGCCCATTACAGAAAAATGTAACACGGAATACTCTGGAGGTTTTCTACAGTGCTAAGAGGCGATCTAGGTTTTCTTTCGGGGCTCTCCCTCCCGCCGGCGTCCCAGCCATTCTTCCCCGCCTCCGATGGCCCCCTTGGCCCTCGGATGTGCGGTGGATGGCGGCTCGTCGCCGGCGGGTGGGGTTTTCGTCCTCGTAGGTTAGGATTTTGGTCCCGTGCGAAGGCGGCGAAGCGGTGGCGTCGTCTCCGCGTCGGGCTTTTGTCCCCCTGCTCTGCCCCCGCTCCGGCGTTGCTCCTTTTGGCTCCGTCGAGAAGAGTATGGGGGTTGTCGGCCGCCGTTCCTCCTTCGGAGTTGATGGCGGCCCTTTTGGTCCTCTTCTTTGTTTCTCCGTTGCTGGCTTGGGTGTTCTCTCGGGTGTTTGTCTCTCTGCAGGATCTTCGTGCTCCGCTCGCCGGCAAGAAATGGTGGTTTTTTTCCCCAGCCAAGCTCGGGGTTCCGCCGTGGCCGATGTTCCTTCACCAGATGTCAAGATCTGCCTCCAGCGGCGGACTTCAAGTGTGGCCTTTTAACGGACTGTGTTCCTATCGAAGCCGGAGAAGGGCGCGTCTGGATTCCGGCGGGAGATGCACCTCCGCGATGCTTCCAATGGTGGCCGGCGAAACAAGGATGAAGACGGCCCTAGGGGCCTGTTTGTTATTTTCTGTTTCTGTAAGGTCGGATGTGCTTGTTTTCCTTAACTATTTTCAGAAATGGAAATGAAAATGCCTTCGGGTGTTTTCCTTCAAAAAAAAACAAAAAAAGAGAACACTCTTGAGGTGCTCCCTGTGCTCTCAGTTCTTAAAGGAAAACACTTTTAAGTGCCAAGAGGAATTTAGTTTTTTTAGAAAAACTATAGTAGCTAACTGACGCTTGTTCTCTCAATATTTTTTAATTAATTTAATATAATAACTGGGGCTCACAATCCTCAATCAGATACAAGTAATTGGCTGAAAACACTTGACATGATTCCACCTCCTTCATGTTCTGACTGCTATGGCTAAGCAAGCAACGAGCATTTCCCTTAGCCTTTAGCACTTGCGGGTTGTTGAAATACAAAAGAAAGAAAGTGGAGGGCTAAAGGTGTACCAATGGGGTACCTATGATCACTCGAGCATTTTAATGACTTCCTTTTGTGTGCAATCTATTTAGAAGACTTGACTACCACAAAAGGGATAAGACACACATGCATGCAACAAGGTAGCTTCCATTAGCTGAGAGGTACTCTACTGTGAAATGTAAACACATTCTTCGCATGCAGATTAAGTGGGAAAAGTATAGGACTAAATTAGCTGTCAATAAAAGCAGGACCTTGATGGGACCTAGCATGAACCACACTCACTTGCCTTTGAGGTCGAATAATATATTCCAGTGAAAGACCTGAGATCATTGTCTTAGACATTGAGCACGAGAACACAGCACCAGTGTTACATTATTCTACTGCTACTTGCTAAAGCTAGTATGAATGTGTGATCCCCAACTACCTGACGAGAATCTATCCATACGTATACAGACATGTCCCCAATGTCATTGCACAGAAGTTGCTGCATGACCTTTTCTTGACAATGTAACCATATGATACGATCTTAATTTCCTACCTAATATCCACATGGTCTGTTGCTGTTCTTGTTGCCTTAGTTTCCTAGAACTCGACTAACCTTCTAAGGTTCCTTTTTCTAAGGAAACCTTCTGAGATACCTGTTATACTACTAATCACATGGTTTTTTTAATAGGAAAACTACTATTCACAGGTTGATTCAGTAGCAGTCATTACACCTAACAATCAAGATTTGTCCGATCATGTGAGTGTGACTCAGTGGCAACAAAAAAGTCTCTCCACAAACCTGTCTGAGACGATAGTCTCGTTGAAAAAAGCACCTAAATTGCACTGAGGAATGAGAATTAAACCCAGGGAGAGTACCACTGCACTACTGCAGATAGATATATCAAACTGCAAGTTGTGCATAATGCATTTCTTGCAAGTTGGAGTATGTGATGGTAGGTAAGGTTACTACAAAGAAAATCACGTACAAGGGTAAAAAGATGTCTCTGGACCACGCAACTGACCTCATAATTCATTCTTCAAACGCTAACTCAACATAGTTATCGAGCTCAAAGTATAAAGCAAGCATAGTAGATAAGATAGTAATCATATGACGTGCCACGCTGACTGGAGCAAATGTTTCTTCAATGCTATTGAGTTACATTGTGTGGAAATCTTTAATCTACACAGCAGTTTTCAGATCCAAAAAAAAAGAGAAAGAACAAAAACAGATCAACTCTGTACACAACCAGGTAGATTTGTGATCATCTTTTTCGCAAACCCAAAAACTCGTATCAATTCAACCAAAAAGTATGTGTAGGTCACAAGGTTGGGGCACATGTCCTCACACAAACACCAGGAAAAGGCAGGCAATTGGAGCAAGAAACAGTAACCTGCACTCAACATCACAAGCTATCTGAACCATTTGGGTGATATAACCCATTGCATCACCGCATTCCAGTCGCATCTCTCATTTTTCTTTCTCAGCAGGGGAGGTGATTTTGAGTTGTGCAAGGCGATCCCGGGGCGATCCTCAGTGTTCCTCCAAGCTCCATGGGCACCAGGGGAATCAGAGAATGGAGTACATCTGTGATTATGGCCTGTAACTTGGTTCTGGCTGCACACAGAGCACAGCTACTGCAGCAACCTGCGAAAGCGCATTACGCCAATCTAGTTAGTTGAAGAGACAGATGTAACTGAAAAGAAACAATTATGAGTTTGATGATTAGATACTTGGTACAAGTGCTTCAGGTCCATCGTGTTCTTGATCACAGGGTCAATTATGGTTGGGAGCTTTGATCTGTCAATTAGCTGAGGCATGGCCTGCATTTGATTTCAAATATGTCAGATCTCAGCGGGTTAGGCAGTGCAACTTAGCTGCCTGGATTCAGGCAGTGAAAATCGGAAGTATTCTGACTATTATCCAGAATGTCAAATATCATCATATTGTTTACCCATGTAACAATTGACTGGCACTGAGATGGTGCTATCCTCTCAACAGGCCTCCTTCCCAACAGAAGCTCGAGAAGTACTACTCCAAATGCATATACATCGCTCTTCTCAGTCAACTTCCCTGAATTAATCACACTTGCACGTTACTAGAATAGGACATCACCATTGTGAATAAGTTTTAGTCTACAAAGAGGATCGCAAATGGGGTATAAAGAAAAAGGAGGACATACCATCTAATAAGTACTCAGGAGCTACATAACCCAAAGTGCCAGAAAGCTTCAGATTCCCTTTGCTGCGATTTCCACTGGTCACTGCAAGACCGAAATCTGAAATCTGCACACCAACAATAGATCAATGAACTGCACAAAGGATCAATGGACTGGCTTTTTTCTTTCAGTAATATGAGTTATGGTCAATAGTACTATTTTAATTGACCTGAAGTAAACTAAGCAACCGTACCTTAGCATTGAAGTCTGAATCTAAAAGTATGTTAGACGACTTCAGATCCCTATGGATAACTGGTGGGTTGCAGTGTTCATGAAGATACTCTAATCCCCTGGTTAGTTTAGTTAAGGATGCATATTATAATAACCAATCATAAGCATCTGATGAAGTTATTCATAAAAAGGTAAAGCAAAGACAAGATGGGAACCTTGCTGTGTCAAGAGCAATCTTCATCCGAATGTGCCAACTTAGAGTTGATGCATCTGATGGCCCTAGATGCAACCACAAAGATGAAGAAATCTTATCAATACTTCCAACATCATGCGCCTTCGGTGTTCTTCTTCTAATAGAAAATGATGCACACTTTTGTTGCGTGTTTGAGAAAAAAAATACTTCCAACATCTCAATTCAAGATAATTTCATAATGAACCCAATAATGGAAATTGATACTACCGTGAAGTTGTGTTTCCAATGATCCATTCTCCATTAGCTCATAAACAATGAAGCGGCTCTCCTCATGAATGCAGAAGCCCACAAGGGACACTATATTCGGATGCCGAATCCTCTGAAGCAAAACCAGCTCATTCTGCCAATCCAACAACAATCAAAGCATTTTCAGCAAGAACATACCCTCAGAACAGTGATTGGAGAACAACCATTGAGACAACACAATCATCACCTCAAATTCCTTCTCGCACTCCTGTCCTTCGCAGCCCAATCTCTTAACAGCAGCGTCAAACCGTCCATCAAAATTGGCCTTATACACACAGCCGAACCCACCGACTCCGAGCACATTGCTCTCACTGAACTTCTCCGTCGCCGACTCCAGCGAGGCGTACTCCATCATCGCCACAAGCCCCTTCTTGCTAGCCTTGAATGAGTTGAACTTGTTCAAGATTGGCACCAATGCTACCCTAGCAGTATCTGCACAATGCAAGTACACCAGTAGGCAGCAACTAGGCGACTTAAATGGACAACAGGGCAAGTCAACAAGGATTGCAAGAATCAACTAGAGCAAGAGAAAGGGTCAAGACCTGTGCTCTGGTTATCCTTGTAGTCCGGGGCTTGGCAATATCGCCGCCATACGATGCAGGCAAAAAGCGCGGCAAGGACGATCGTCACGCCGGCAATTGAGGCGAGGACGATGGCAATGATAAGCTCCCTGCGTAAATGGTGGTGCTTCTCCCCCACTGTGAGCACTGCAACACAGAGGCAAATTAATGGTGGGAGTTAGGCATAATTAGAGAAGACGCAGTTACTAGATTCGTTTGGGCGTTTTCAAATATCAACATTCTGAAACGAAGCTGAACTGAGTCAAATTGGAGCACCCCAAAAAAATGACAGTTTCTTTCCGCAACTCCAAAAGAAAGAACAATATTTTTATGCATTTAAACTTAATGCAACAATTTCACAGGATCCTTAATTTGCTTTCCACTAAGATTTTCACAAGTTTGGAGATACCAAAAGTATTTTTTTTTCAGCATTCCAAAAGAAAGAGCTGTTTTTTGGGACTATTTTCATATTGAAATTCACGAAAATAGCATTAAAGCTATGCCCTTTGTTCAAAAGATAAATGATCCCGAGATGCACTTTTCCCCACCATTCCCAATGAACCAATATGGCTTCCTCAAAATCAGCACTGAAATTTCTGAGAAACTAAGAAATAGGAGTAAACAAAAAGGAATTCCCCCATATTCAAAATTTTGCAAGAGGACACGAAATCGACCCAACGTGGCGGCACAGGACCCGGACGAAGAAACCCAGGAACAGCACCGCAAGAACACATTGAAAACCCAGAAGAAGGTAAAAAAAACCAAGTTTTGATCTAACTGCACTACTAGCTGCCAACCTACCAGAGGGAGCAGGCGCCGCAGCGGCAGGTGGCACAGCGACGCTGCCGTTCGAGGAGGAGATACTGCCGCCGACGGCAGCGGGTGAAGTCCCTGGAGAAGAAGGGGGAGAAGCCATGGGCGGTGGAGCCCCTCCTCCATTGGCCGCCAACGGGCAGCACGGGAGCAGCAGCAGCACGAAGAAGAAGAAGATGGAGGAGACAAGTGGCAATGGAGATGGCGGCATTGACCACATCCCAGTATCCCACTCTCTCTCTCTCTCTCTCTCTCTCTCTCTCTCTATCCTCTACTCTCTGCCTGGGGAGGAGCCAATGGCGACAACAACACAAAACTCTGTGCGCCCCTCTGACAAGATACCACCATCCCAGTCAGGGAATCCAAAGAGAGAAAAAAAGAATGCAGATATAGCAGCGGCAGTTAGAGCTCTTGTCTTCTCCCCTCCTCCCTTCTCCCTAGCTTGAGATCCTTGTGTGCACTCCTCCAATGGCTTGTGCAGCTTATATTAGCTGTTCTCGTTTGTTTGATTCTTCTGTTACTCTTCTTCTGGTATACTACCGCTTTCTTGATCTCCTGGATCAGTGTAGAGGAGGTGGAAATCTGGTGTCACAGACAACGCGGACACACGGAACGGGAGTGAGATCGGTGGTGTTTTTGTAGGGTTGGTTGATCAAGCAAAAAGCGGCAGTCATGTGGCAGTTGCCTAAAGGCACTTGTAGCTCTGGATGGTGATTACCCCAGAGAGAGACAGAGAGATGTGCATTGCTGTTGTTGTGGTACATATGTGCGGTGCAGGCAGGCAACACTGGCTTCAATTTTTCGTGCACCTCCATTTTCTCCGTGATTCCCTCCAATGCGACCCCATCAGTGCACACTGTGCTGGCCACAGACAGTTTTTGTTTGGAACACCAGACTTTGACAGGAATCACTTTGTTTACCCCAGGGACACTGAAAAATCAATGCGTGACTGCTCAGAAGTTTGGACTTGTCGGGCTGAATCAGGCCACGTATGGAGAGCAGTAAATTTTGAAGCAACTTTACAGAAAATATTTTCACTCAATACATGAGTCTGCAAAAGAAAGTGTTTTTTTCAATCAACAAGAATCAGAGAGTACCTCCGTTAGTAATTCACGCACGCCAAATGTGCGTGAAACGGAATTATGAAGTTAACCGATGGATCGATTCAGCATTGAATAGTTTCTGTCTCAGTCGAGAGAGATGTTTCATCTATCTCACCTCCATGTTGCATGACGAGCCAATCAAATTCGGCATGCATGGATTCCGTACGGACCCACCTGTCAGCGGAGACTCGAGAAGGGGTTTAATTAGAAAGGACCATTTTGTCGGTGCTTTCCCTCTCCCTATTGCACTGGCAAGCAACAGCAGCGCCTGAATTTAAACTGCGGTCCTGCAGATGGTTCAGCGAGAGGTTTGCGCAGGTACACGCTTAAAATACTGAACGCTCGTTTAGATCGCAGAAATTTCGCTCAGATATTTCATGGAATGGTCTCCGTCAATCTTCAGAGAACGTCTATTTCTAAGTTGATTGAAAATTTTTTACGTACATAAGTATAAGTTCTTTGTAGACTCTGATAAGGACAGTAACTTGTTGTAGTAGTAGCAAGTTGAGTGCCCCGCGCCCTTTGGCCTTCTCTACAGCAGCAGCTAGCTTCGCTGAATCTGAATAACGCCTCGATTTGATTGGCATGTATTGCTGTCCGATCGAAGGCGCATCCTGAGCCAGCACATGCAGGAGGCTGCAGCGATGGCCTAGCAGCTAGCTCCATCCATGGACCATGAGCTCAAGGCTGTAGTGATGGCCAGGTTTCTCGGAGCCGGATCGAATAATACTAGCATATGCATGCCAAACATATATTGGCGATCCAGCACGTGATGCACGCTAAGATCTCAGTGCTCACTTTTCAATTCAAGAATAAAAGAAGATCCTAGTGCTGACCTTTCAAAAAAAAAGTAGTGCTGGGTTCGGACAGGGTGAAGTTGAAGATGAAGATCCTTGCACATTGGCATGCATTTGAGCTGGCATCTGGCACTGACCGATAGATCGGTTGATCTGAGCCGTCGATCCGTATGGCACAACGGTTATGTGCACACGTGTATGCGCCGCGGGTCGATGACGTCCGGGAGCGAAGCGTCACGCCGTCGCGCCACACGGCGGGATAACTAATTAATTAAGCCGGAGGCTTGCACTTACACGCATGCATGGCGCGGTACTGCACGGCGACATGATTAATTAGGACCACGAGTACACTGTACACGTACGAGTCGCCGCCCAAAGCACGTCGCGTCAGTGAAACACGGTAAGCATGCATGCCAATGTGCCATCAGATTAATCGCTTCGCATGAGACTCCATTAGCGCGCCTGACACTCCTCCACACTATTTTCGTTTTAGTTCTTTCCCCAGGATTAAGCTTAGTTCTTGTAGCATATGCTGTATGCCCATGAGATAATAAATTCATCATTGAACTGCTCTGTTTGCTGAAGCAGTGTTGCACACTTGCACAGTAGTTGCACGTACGGGGATGAGATGAAGTGAGGTTGAATGCCGGAGTCCGTTCCGGAGGCTCTCACACGGGCCCACCAGCTCGTCGCCTCCGCCGTGGTTTCGTAGGTTCCGCAGAGCTGCGTTGGACTCCGGCCTACCAACGCAATGCTCTCGTGGTGGACTGACCTTTCCGGTTTGGGCTTTCGGTCCATGGGCTATGAAGCCACTAGACCATGCCACAAGCGTTTTCATTGCTTATTAGAAAAGATGATTATTAAGTTATTTTGTAACTGCCAAAAAAACACCCAGTACAACTTGCTAACGCACATAATAGATACACAACACCACATATGGGCCCTCATGCATCGCCTACTAAAGACTAGACTCATGTAGCTTGAAAATTGACAAAGTCATCACCTGCGCCTCTTTATCGCCGGGTGCACTACTTATCAATGAAAAAAATTCCAACACACAAGGAGCAAAGATATGGTCTAAAGGTACCATCATCTTTATTAACCATCTAAGTATCACCTTAGTCCTAATTTTCGCTGTTGTCATGCGGTACCAGAACATCAGTGAAAAGATTATTAATCTCTTTGATAAATTAGGTGTTGTTTTAGTTATTTTTACTCTCATCATTCCACTCGATTGTTTCTGTTATTCGAAATATATTTCCTTCTGCAGCATCTTTTTAAATAAAAAAGGCTATGTAGATAACAAAATACTGAAAGCGATTTGAAAGAAAACAGAGCCTTATGAGTTCAGGTCGGGTGGTTAATGCAGAGATCGAGACTGTTTGCGAAGCCGTGCACGTCCGTACTTACGGTACTCCAGTTAATTAATGCGAATCACGCCGGGATTGAATGAACGACGCGTCGTTTATTTGCGGCCGCGCTGCGTTCTTGATTCCCAGAAATAAATAAATTTACGGCTACTGTGAAAGGCAACAAGTGACAAGTGCAACTAGTTCAGCTCGTACGGCGAGATGAACTGGAAGTAAACACCCCGCCCGTCGCGTGCATAATAACAATCTCAGTGTATTACTCTTATATCATAAGTTATATATACACATTAAATATCTATTTGTATATTAATATATTTTAGAAATCTTAGTGTTGTATCTGAATAAACTATCATTTAATAAGTTTTATGAGACAAAAATAATTTATTTTAGGTTTCGTGCAAAAGTCATATCAAGATGAAGATATGGTATTTCTATATCAATATGTTAAGTAGGTGACATATTTAAAATAAATCACACGATAAGACTACCCTAATCGCGGGAAGGATTCGCGTGCCTGCGGGCCGGTCGGTCGGTCCTGGCGCGGCGCGGCGCCACCAGTTGAGACGTGAAGCATGCACGCACGTACGCCATTAACTGGGAGGCGCACGGACGGTGCCCGTCCTTGTGAGCGTCACCAACCGGCTTCAATTCCGGTCGTGGTCGTGCCCTACGCACTACTCGTACCACACATAATTGAGTCTTCTCCGATCGTCTCAAATAGCTACACATTGTCTTTTACTTCACAATGTGTGGTGATGCACGGGTAAATATGTTAGTATCATGTAGGATCTCATCAGAGAACAAAATACGCCAAAACAGTGGTGGATACAAAGGTGACGTGTTTTTCTTTTTCTTTTTTGTGAGCACAAAGGTGATGACGATTTGATTAAGAAACATGCAGTATGGAGTGCGCAGCCTGCGTGCAGAGTGGTAGCAGCTGACAGAAGGGCCGATCAGGACTGCACCTCTCGTGTGTCCTGGTTCGTGTCAAGGGCCCTCTTGGTACGCTGCGTTTTGGTCGCCGAGCCGCCCAACCGTCTAATCCAGGCAGTGTGGAATCGATGAGGACTCCGCACGGTCGATCAGGTACGCTGTTCTCGCCTGATGCTTGTTTCGTAGAGAAAGCCAGTTTTATGCTTTAATCTTTGATGTTAAATCCTGCGCTTGTATCTCAACAGTTAATCACAGTAACCTTTTTACAAACATGTTTGATATTATCTAAAATCTATAGTAATTTTTTGTGATTATTGGATTTGTATGGAGATCGACGAGACTTGTGTCTCAAAAAATATTTCAGTCTCGTATAGCGATCCTGCGAGAGAATATAATATAATACTACAACACCACATGCGTGGTTCCAGCTGCCGATTACTGTAACAAACACTGGGATTTGTAAGCACGTACTAAGTGACGTTTCTCAATGCACGCGCTCACCAGTCAACGCAGGAGACACTGGTGGTTGTTTGGTTAGACTTTTTAGTAGTTTTTTACTGGAAAAAGTTGTAGCCTAACTAAACGGTTAGCTTTTCAGCAACTTTTACCAACGATAGTTATGGACTTTGCAGTACAAATTTAGCTGTTTGGAAAAGCTGCCTTCTGCCAGCTTTTTGCAATGTGCTGAAGTTTCGGTGCTCATTTTCTAAAATGCTGTAGATAGTTTGGATCAACCAAAAGGCATATGTTTACTTTTTTACAATCATAGTAGTTTTTCTAGAAAGACAATTAACAATAGCTTTATCAATAGCCACAGCCTAATCAAATATACCCTACTTACGAAACCTTTTTCTTTGCAGCTAGATCGAGTTGACACGGCAACGATAGGTACTAGTCGTTCAAGGAAGATTGGTTCGTAGTTTCCTTGAGAAACAATTACCGGAGAACAATATCGGTACACAACTAAGGACGGACGATCAGTGATCCAACCGTATAAAAATTGAATTAATCAACGTTCAGTTTTGCTTCCTAACAATAATGCCACCGTTAAGCTTAATTATTAGATATTAAGAAGCTAGCTCGCGATATGGTCCACGTACTAGAGAGCTCTACTACTGCTACTACTGCTACTACTGCTGTACTATAGTAGTTTATGTCGCAGCTTAATTGGCTCCGTAAGAAAGAGATTAACCCCAGCTGATTTATAGTAACATGTAAAAGTGTCCATCGTCCAATGTAACCGTCACTTTATAAGAGTGAGAAAACATACATGCTCGTTTCTTTGTATGGGGTACTCGTGTGCTCACTATACAGGGAAGCGTCCAAACGAGACTGTAGCGGCCGTAATGTTGCTTTAGGATTAAATTCCGATATGCTAGTGATACGGAAATGACACCAAATAATATTAGTTATCGTGCCTGCCATAAACCGAGGACGGTTTATTTTAAAATAGGAAGGATAACGAGGGAGCATCAATAACAATTAACATTTATCCGTAGGCCTCACTCTTTAGGCTGAAAAAAAAATACTAAGCCTCGTTGATAAGTATTATTAGATAAATTTAATTGACACTTGTTTTATACATGTTGTACATAAAAATGCAAAGTTACTATTTTATTTGTATAATATATGCAAAACACTTATTAAGTTATATATGTCCAATATGAAGATGAGATGTGTTGGTGTCTAACGGAAGGAAAGAGAGGAAGGGCTACTGCACAACAGCATAGTCAAAATATTCAAAAAATCTACATACATATTTAGAAAGGATATCGGTAGTGCATGATTTGGAGCTTCCGAGATAAAGTTACAAGTGAACGCTACACAAGCTGATAATGAGAATAGATATACTTGAGGAGTCCGGGGTTTACGTCAAAGTATTGATGGAATCTAACTCCCCACAACCATCCAACGGTTCCCAATATCTTCCTTAGATGATTTCACTCGAACTTACGACAAAATAGGCAAGAAAACAGATGATAGAAAGAGTTAAGCTCGGTTTGGATTCGGTTGGGACAGTCAGGAGGTCTGAATTTGAAACCGTCATGGTTTCCTCACACAATCTCCAAATCAGGTAAATAAGTACTTGTTTGAAAGCTAATTCCTAGTACTTTCGAATGGGTATGCACCAAATCACAGATTTCTTTTGGTCTGTTTGTAATCATCACAATAAGTCATCGGTTGTTTTTGTAGGTTTTTAAGTAGAGTCCTGTAAATTTGGGAAGTTAGAGATAGGTTTGAATCTCGATCCAAACGCTAGGGTGAGTGCACTAGAGTCTTTATATACTGCTGTAATTCATGGCTTTTGACCCAAGACCATTTTATGCATAAGAATTGAAACGTAGCTATTGTTTGTTCTTATGTACTTGCGTTCATGCGAGGACAACTGAGAGAGGATTATGCAATCTTGTTTATTTTGCAATCTAAGGTTAAGTTGTCGTTCTGTTGGGAATTGAGAACTTGGCAATTATCGCTCGTGATCTCGTGACGATCATTCACCAGTCTGTTTAAGCTCTTTTAAAGAGTTAAGCGTTCGTGTATTAAAATGGATGTTCAGTTAGTAAAATCATCTACGTATATCATCTAATACGGTTTTCTCGGACGACACTGTATCAGCCAGCGTCACCTTGTTGATTGATCTCGAACGATGTCGCTACGCGCCACAAATAGCACATATCGCGTATATCACTGAGGGTGCATGTTTTGGCGTGAGATTCACGATAAAAACGGGCATATGCGCTTCGCTTTTCTTGTGGCCGATCTAAGAGCATCTCCAAGAGCCGCGCCATCACGCCCGCCATAGCCAAATAGCGCCTGTAGGGGAAAAAACGAGCTCCAACAGAGCCGCTATCACGCACGCCAAATTTGCAGGGCCTCCATCCCGGGCGCTGTCCACGCCAAAAATGGCGTGAGGTCCAGACGCGCTATCCCCCAACTCCTCTCTCCCCGGAGAAATCCCTCCCGCCAACTCCGAGCGCGCCGCTGCCCTGCTGGAGGTTGGTTCCGGCCCGTCGCTGCTCCCCCCGTCGCTGCTCCCCTCCCTCCTCGGCCCGCCGGCACATGCCGCACCGCCGGCCGCAGCTCGGCCCTCCACAAGCCGCACCGCCGACGACAGGTCCCCCGCCGCTCGCAGCCCGCCCGCAGCCCGTATGCCGCTAGCCCACGTCGCTCCAGATCTGGGAGCGGCGGCGCAGCCCAAGCCGGTCCCAGATCTGGCAGCCGGGGCGCCGGCGGAGGGGAGGGCTGCCGAGGGAGGGAGGGCGTTGGGTGAGGAGCTCGGGAGAGGGGGCTCAGGCGATGGGGCCGCCGGGGGAGGGGCAGCGTCCGGGAAGGGGCTCCACCTGCGGAGGGGGGCTGCGCCAGCGGACGAAGCGCCGGCGAGGGGAAGCTGGGAGGGAGGGCGTCAGTGGGTCGTCGGGCTCGGGATTTGGCGGTGCGGCGTTGTGTGTGTTAGGGAGCACCGGGGAGGAGCTGCGGCCTGCGGGGGAGATGAGGGAGGTCGGGGGGAGATGTTCGGGAGGACCAGCAGCGTATGAGGAGACGAGGGAGCTCGGGGGGAAATGGAGGTTATAGAATATTATTAAAATATAGGAAAGAGAATATGGAGGTTGAGATATGGATGTTCTTGTTGGAGTGGTGAGGTAATATGGAGGGTGAAGAAATATGGATGGCTAGCCATAATGAGATATGGAGGGTCATTTTTGACTAGTCTTTTGGAGTTGCTCTAATTAACAAGCATTCCAGCAACGTGTTACGTGTCTCCTCCTCCGTCTTACACGGCGCGCGTTACTTTTGTGTACGGCAATATACAAGCCGTCGATGCTCTTCGGCTCAACTTTTCCTGAGCGATTCGGGCACATGTGAACAGGCAATTACGCGAAGCACTTGCTTTGGTTTGCGAGGGAAGAGGAGTCAACGCACAATTCCTCTCGAGATGCTTGGATGCCGAACAGCTAGAATTTGTTAACGTTTGACCATCTGTATGCGTGCGAGGTGACACTATAAGTTTGAATTTTTACCGCTAACTAGTAAACAAGTTGAGTGGGTTTACTAGTATCCGTCCAGGTAATGTCGCATGGATCTCATTATTGTCAGTAAGATGAAAATTAACTACGTTTCCTAGACGGGTAGAAAACGAATCAAAGTCAAGCTTAGCTCGATCTAGCTCGACTTGCCCTATGCTGAACTACTTGATGGGCTTACTCGGAGTGTTGGTAGGTTTCTCAGGAAGTACCACGAAGTTACGTATGCTATCGCTTGCATCTATATGCAATACCTTTCAACCCAAGTTTATGGGTCAGCCATGCTGCGCGCCGGCCGAACTCCTGGCTAAGGCATGTGACCGGCCACTCATTTTCAACTGACCATCTGACGACTCGTGTCTTTTCACTCACATCTCTACAGTCGTCCTACGAACGTACGTGTGACATGCATACCCCTCCATGAAATTTCTACGCCCGTATACGCCCATGTGGCCATGTCCAACATGAAAACGAGAGAGGCGATCGGGGCGAGCGGTCAGTTGTTAGAAACAATTAAGTTTTACGTTTGTAACACATGAATTTCATGTTAACAAAAATTCATGTTAACAAAAATCTTAATCAAATATATCCAAATTTTACACAGTATCTATTGTTAGATTATCTATAAATATATGATATTATCTGACTCTTCATCATGTCACGTAGGATAAATATTGATATAGAAAAAAAAGAAAAGATAATCAAACTAGCTCTTTGTGAGGAGTTGGACTATAAACCAAAATAGAGACTCTAGAATCAACTATATTGTACTTATATGTTGCTGTATTTAGTGCTGACTCTTGTGCTTTGGTAGTAATTTAAGACCCAGAAAAACAGGTCGAATCAAATATCAAGATATATATATATCTTTCCACGTGATAGAGACCACGTGTAGTCTTTACCGACACCGGTAAAGCCGAAGGTGACGTGACCCACCTTAGTTCTTTTTTGTGGCAACGTAAGACTCAATTTCGTGTTGGCAGTATGGCAACGAGTGATTCAAGCCTGGCGATTCTTCATTGTCTAGATCAGGGATCGAGTCGCCAGCTAGCTTGATGGCAGGAATTATTCTATTTGCAGGAGAATTCAGATAAGACCCCGTTTGTAAAGCATACATTTTACTGGTTTGCGTCGCGATCGAGTTATCTCCAATGAAAATTCTCTTCTCCTCCAGACAGGACCTAAACTGAAGTGCCCGCGAATTACCGAGAAAATCCAACTCGTCCGGAGCTTCCTATTTTCTCTACTGGGCCACGGCCGCTGGCAGAAGGGCCCCAGTCCAGACCGAGAGACCCACGAATGGCGGCCGCTGTTGGCCTTGCCGGCTTGCGTGGGAATGTGCGCAGTCAGCAGAGCAGAGCAGGAGGCAGGACGAGAGAGAGAGAGAGAGAGAGAGAACTTCACAAGCAAGCTCCTACTTATTATTTTCTTCTTCGGAAAAGAAAAAGAAACCGAAACATTTTTACTCCCTCGGCACACCGCGCAGCGGAGGCAGGCAGGCAGGCAGGCAGGCGCGCAGGCGCTTTCCGTCCTTGTCGTCACAGGGAGCCCGAATCCCGCCCACTGACACGCTCTTCTTCCATTCCACTGCTCCGCCTCCCACCCCCCCCCTTTTCCACCCTGCGTCCTACGCCTCGCGCTTTCCCCGAAACCACCCCCGCCCCCTACACCCGCTGACATCCGGACCCACCCTCGCAATACTGTCATTCTCCTCTGGCGCGCAAAGGCTCCCCTGGTCGGGTCGCTGACCCTCCCCCAGTTCACCGTGGGGTCGTCCCCCTCTGAAATGTGGGCCCGCCGTACTGTGGGTCCTCCCTGTCGGGTGCTGTGATGTGGCGAGGCCGGTGGGGCTTGCTCTCGTATGGTGGGGTGTGTGGCGTGTGGGGGTGGGTCAGGTGTGGATTATTTTAGTCCGCGGTTTTATTCCGCCATTTATTAGCCCCGGCTGCCACCACGCCGTGGCCTTGGCTCGCCTCCACGCCCCATCTTTCCCATTCCTTTTCCTTCCCTGCTCCCACCCACATCTCCACCTCCACCTCCACCTCCACCTCCACCTCCTTCTCCTCCTCTCTCTGGAGCCCCTCTCCGTTGCCTTGTCTCTGCTGTGGTTTACTTTCCCTAGCTGTGGTGAGCTGCGACGCCATGGCCGCCGCCGCCGCTGCCGACGACGCGGTCGCCGCCGACATCATCTGCTCTCTCCGCGGGGCCGACCTCGCCGGGTGGACGCCGCCGTGGCGCAGGCACTTGCGGGCGAGTGAGGAGGAGGCGGTGGCGGGGGAGCTGTCCTGGCCGGCCGTGGCGCGGGGGAAGCGGTCTCGCCGCCGCTCGCCGTCGGCGTCGGCGGCCGCGGGTAAGGGGAGGTGTACCGCCCGCTCCAGCCCGGCCTCCCCGCTCGACTACAGCGGCGGCTCGGGCTCCTTCCGCTCCGGCGCGTCCACCAGCGGCGGCGAGGACGGCGGCTTCTGCTCGCCGTGGCAGCGCGGCGCGTTCACCGCGCCGGCGGCGACAAAGGTTCGTGCGTATACACGCATCTCTCTCTCTCTCTCTCTCTCTCTCTCGTGTTGCTGCCGCCGCTGCTTTGGGTTCTTCTCCCTCCCCCACCACCAGTACTTCTCTCTCCTATCCCTGCGCTCTTTTTTGAGTTTCTTTTTGCTCTTTCCCAAAAAAGAAAATAATAATTCTGCGTGACAAGAGTGCCCCTATTGGTCAGCAGCAAAGATCCCTTCCCTTGATGATCTGAGCACCGCCTTTTCCAGCTCTCACTCCCATCTCATCTTCTCATCGTCTTTTAAATTAGATTTATTGCCTTTTTCTTGCTACGGCCGTCACGTTTCGAACCCTGTTTCTGCTTGGCAGATCCGCATTGTTTTGCGTCATTCTTCGGTTCTCCCCCATGCTTCCGAATTCCTACGTCCTAGTCGCAAATTACTACTAACAAATATCAAAATTTTATCGTTTTCCATAGTGCGTGTGGATTTGTTTGTTTATAATGCTTGTGGTTGACTCCCACTGGGAAGGGATAGTTCGGGAAACTCGCAGCAGCCGGTGGGTGTGGCTTCAATGGCTCCATGCGGCCATGCCCCCTGCTGTGTTTCCCGAGCTACCCCTCACCTCGCACAGCCTCGGAGCATTAAACTGACAGCGCTCTGTACTCACCTTGTGGGGTAGATGGTCATTTTCGCCGTCCTTTATCCCCCGGTGCAATTGCTCGTGCGGTGGGAGCGTGCAGGGCGTGGGCCCCATCCCCTCCGGTGTGAGTGTAGGCAGAGTCAAAAGCGCGAGTTAAAACCCGGGATCCAAGTGGCGGCATCAAGGCTTGGAGACGGCGTAGGCGCGCGCGCGCGCCGGAGCCGAGCTAATCCCGGGTTGCCTTTTGCCTTTTGCGGGAAGGGGCCGTAGCGCGGGACTCACCGTGGAGTGGCCTTCCTGGATGTGATGCCGATTTGCCGAATGGGGACCTGAGCTTTCTTCCATTATGGCGTTGCGTCGAGTGGTGGTTCGGCAGGTGGATGTGTTCCTTGCCTAACTAGAAATGGGCCATATATTCATGTATATACAGATACATCGATGGGGACAACAAAGAAATAATAAAATATTTGCTGCTATGGTTGGTCTCTCGCGTGCCTCATCAATTTTTTGGGAGCAATTGTGTGCCTCGTGTTGTTGCGTGATTGGTGAGTAGGGTGTTCTTGTTTCTGGCTGAGTGTCAGGGAGGGTCGGAGGGAGGAACTTCACACCTCCTCAGCATGGTTATGTTGTGCGTTTGTTTGCTGTAATGAGTGATTTCTGTGTCCGTGATGTGGGTGCGCTCCAGTGGAGTGCGATTTGTTGGATGTGGTTGTTCATTGATTGTTTAGTAGCTTACGGTTGCTTACTTTCACTGCAGGTGGGCTCCACCGGACGGCCACAGTTGACCTTTCCAGCCGCACCTCCGCGGCCCACCGGTCAGAGGCACCGGAAGAAAATGGTGAGCTCCTTGCTCTCACAAGGCATACATACTCGTTTCTTGCAGTAGAGAAGTAGTGTGCGCTCTCATTGCTACTTGCCTCGGCAAAAGAGAGCCTTGACCCGGTGGGAGTGGGTCCCCCCTGGGTCCGGTCACAAGAAAAAGGCTGTTCTTGTGGTGGTTGAACTACATCTATACCTGTAGTTTTTAGAATAAAGCTGCAGCTGCTACATCCCAGCCTGCCGTTTCAAAGGGTGTGAAGCTGAATAAGAAAGTGGAATCTTAGGACAAAAGTCACAAACTTGTACGAGCCAATATAGTCCTGTGACCATAAAGCTCAAGATCTAGTAAAACTAGAGGGGGTAATTTGTGTCTGTTCCATGTCTAATGCTTGGTTACTGCGGTGATATGCAGAGGCTACCGGAGGTCCAGCAGCTGGTGCGATCTCTCGCGGTGGAGAACGAGAGCCTTCATGAGGTGATACGCATATTCTTTGATTTATATTTTTCTCAATTCATTCTTTCTACTGCCAATTTAAGAACAGGTGTTGCAACTTTGTTTTGGCTGTGACAGGAGATGCGGGCTTTGCAGAAAGCTTGCACCGCGCTGTCCAAAGAGAACGACAAGCTTGAGGTAACAATGGTCTTGATCCGTTTCTCCTTTTCTTTTCTGTCCTAATTAGGTATGTGTGTGGGCCACCCAATGGTATCTATCGGGCGGAATGGCTTATGAAAAAGTTGTCTTCTTTGTTTTAGCTTAAAGCATAAGTCAGATGTTTTAAATTGCTAACAAGTGAGTTCTTTAAGCCTCCAAAGTTAGTGGTCCATATAGTGCATTGATCTTTTTGTAGGCACTTTAGTTTGTAGGCTATCTGCGCCTAAGATGCTATCCGGTGTACAGTGTGGTGGCTAGTGTCATTTTTTTCCTTCTGTTTACCATTTTGTGGCGATGTTAGATGTAGATTTCTCTAGTTTTTGGCAAACATCTGAAGAAATGGTGTGTCTGGGCTGTAGGCCAATGGACTGGTCAGTTAATAACTACATATCAAACCAGCAACAACTCATTAGAGGCGTCATTTACTAAAGAAAGTCCATGTAGTTTGACAACAACTGGCTTTGCTGATGTTGGAAGCCCTTATCTGTGCTTAATTTAACTTCCTGAAACCTATACAGAACATTCCCAACTACATGTCACACCAAACGAGCCAGAAATTCTAGAAATGGTAATCATGCGGCCTTCACCTTCTTTCATGATGTTTGCGATTGCGACACACTACCATTAAAAGGAATCATTTTTTCAAAACTCTAGATACCAATACTAAAATAGCTGCTCTCCTAACCCCATTTGATTCAGATAGTTGCAATCCACCCGCTGACTTCAATTTTAATGATATTTTTGCCCCTTTCCTAGTTTTCCTGCCATGAGGTAGTGCCAGTTCCGCCCATTATAATAAGAGAAAACTATTTATCAACCACCGAAAGATTTCCACGTTTTTATATATACCATCATAAGTTCCCTTGAAAACAAACATTCAGGATCTGTTGAGGTGCCGATTAATTCCTGGAAGTGCATGTTCATCTTGGGGGGACCAGTGACCATCTTATTTTCTCAGCTTTGGCAATATGGTGGGTGTGGGGTCCCCCTCCCCCTCCCTAGTACATGAATCATTGCAACTTCACGTATGTATTTGCAATAAATAATAACACGTGTTATTTGCAATAAATAAAAGGGGAAAATAATTTTGATTCAAAAACTCAACGTGGATACATTTGAGTAAGATGTATGGCTCCAATTTTCATTGTTTTTGTATTGTTCTCGCATTACTTTTGATAAGTTCTTACATAGTACATGTAATAGCAGATTTTGTTGTGAAGATACCTCTATATAAGATTTTCCCCTTTTCTCCTTATTTCTGTCACTGTTGATTTTGGACAATAGACAGGGAAACTCAAACCTAACAAAACCTTTGTTGGCATTATGCAGACAAGAGTCGAGCGATCCAACTTGCGGAATGAAACTCCATCAACGGAGCAGAAAGGAAAGCAACAGCTTGATCAGCAGTCCCCACAGGACAGCTTCACGCTACCGGATCTCAACCTTCCTGCACAGGACATTGCTGATGGATCAGTCCATTGAGCTGAGCGCTCAAGATCAGTGCAGCTTTGCTAACCGAATAACAAGTGTAAATGGAGGAAGCAGGCTAGCTAGATGGGGGCACTGCAGCGTCATGCAAGAAGAGGATGACACATATTTGATAAGTTGTTAGAATTTACAGGGTCTAGTTCCACTGTAGTCCTAAGTGATAAGTCAGGTCGTAGCTAAACGAAATGACTAATTTAGCTCATCTGATATTGTTTTACCTAGTGATTCTATATTTCATAGAGCTGAAGGGCGTTACAGCTCAAAACTGATTCACAATGTGTAGGGGGTTTAGATGAATTTATTCATGTTATTTTGTTCAGTTAAGTGACATGTTACCTGTGCAGATTTGGTTACGGAGTGGACATATTATCATTTATTTATCTTTTATTTGAGACTTGAGACCTGTGTTTTTCTCAAGAGAGAAAGCAACTCACTGTTGCATCTTTCTGTTTTTGGCAAATAGCCGAAAGTATGTGACCTAGGGGAACGTGGTGATTGCAATGCCAAATTAAGAAGTGTGTATTTTTTGTCACAACAATTTCTACGGCAAAGCACCACAGTTGCATTCCTAAGCGGCACAACGGAAGAACAAATGCATACAGACGATAGATTGTATTACAAGATACGTGGAGATTGCATTCATATCCCTTTTCAAGACTCAGCCTGTTTCTTGCATAGAACAACCAAAAATAATAATCCTGCGGAGAAACGAAACCGTATCTTAGCAAGCATAGTATGCTCAATGATTCAATCATCATATTCCGCATTCTCAATGCAAGAGGAACGCTCAAAAGCGTTCTCAATACGCATCATGGAACCCTTGAAGCATTTGTTCTTGCTGTAATTCGTCGGACAGTTCAGAACCCGGCTCCTTGAAGGTGTAGATGGAGAGCAGCTGAATGATCGTGATTCGTGAAAGGAGGCGAAGCCACAGCCCTGTACTGAAAGACAGGATTTATACAAAATCTAAGGCTCCAATGGTACTCTCTTCGTTCCTTCGTACTCATCCTCGAATTCATACACGTTGATGCGGGTGGATAAATAGCTAAGTTGGCTTGACTTGACTCGAACTTGTTTAGCTCAAACTTTTAAAAATACAAGAGCCGGAGGGCCCAACCAGAACACCAGTAAAACGAGGGGAAAACGAACATGGTACCTATCCATACGCTTAAAAGCGTATCGACAGGTGTTCCTTAGTGCTGAAAGGCATGAAGTCAACACCAATTGCAAACACCAATATAACAAAAACACACGCACATGTCTAGCTACACCTACACAAAGGGGACTAGGGTAGATTTGGCATGCCTTGACTACTCGACCCATTTCTGGGTCGGTGGCTTGGGCGAAATAATTTCGGCGCAGGGCCTTCGTTCTCTGAGGGGGTGGGAGGCTCTGAGGGGTGACAGCGTTCCTGTGGCGTTGAGTGCTTTCTCCAGTTGCTGGTACCCTTGACAAAGGTTGCTCTTTGATATCCGGGACACGAGCAAATGTCGCCGAGGGAATACTAGAAAAGAGTTGGGGGAAATAGGGGAACGTTGGTTCCTTGCACCAGGATCCAAGAATCCACTAGCTGGGTAAGCAGGTCATGCTGGGCTGCAATGTATTGAGTGAGGTGGATCACCGTGACATCTTCTTCTTGGTGAGAGTTGGTTATGTGGTCTCTTCTCCAGGAGCACAGCTGGGATAGAAGAGAAAATGTCTTTGATTCATGCCTGGAACCAGGTGGCGAAGACGAGAGACGGCTTCCCATGCGACCAATTGAATAGCCATCATCGAGGTAGGCATGGTCCTTCTGATGAAACAAAGTGGCATGTCGGCTGGGTAGACGTGTACCGCTGCCTAGAATTCGTGCAGAGAGCTAGGGGCATCTCCAAGGTACACACGGTACTTGGGGCGTAGGGTCGCTTCAAGGGTTTGTTGGGCTACGATCCACAGGATGCTGGTGAACCCGCGAGTTCATTAGCGGTGGTCTCCTGATATAAAGCGTCATAAAGCATCGTGCTCACGAACGAACAAGGAAAGAAATGCATAGGAGTGAAAGGCGCTTCTAGTGAGAAGGGCGGTGTGGGTGAGGGGAAAATGACACGGTGCTGAGGTGCCAAAACACAGATGGGGCTTTATATAGCCGCTCGATGGCTTGACGATCAATAGAAAATTCAAGGAAAGTAGTTTTAGGATAAGACAGAGGCTTACATCTTGTAACTCGAACTCAATTGCTAGATCAGTGACGGGGGCCTCTGGATTGGAAGCCGAAGAACAGTGACGGGCCGGAGTCAAAGTTGAGGCTGAGGTGGAGGTGCGACCCTTGCTCGAGCGATTCGACTCGGCAGAAGAGGATGTGTTTTGTTCTGCAGTGCCGTCAAACATGGTGGCGTCGATCTTGGTGGCCTCCTCAGCGGCGGCCCTCGCCGTGGGCGGCGCAGATGTGCATCACTGCTCCCCCGGGTGGTCCTCCCTGGCGAATGACTTGAAGCTCCTCGGCAGCGGGTAGGGAGGGCGGTGGCCGAAGTTGTAGGAGACAGACGGAGGAGGCGAGGGTGGCGGGATGCGAGCGTGGGGGCGGCAGCGAGGCACAACAGAGGTCGCTGTCAGCGCCAGGAGGGATGAGGGAGGGGACGGCAGAGGGTACGGCAGGAAGGAGCACAACGGAAGAGACGGGTTTGAAGGCAGTTAGGTGGATATGAGAGAAAAATACCCTAAGAGTTGATATTACAAACGAGTGGCAAGTGTGGGTAAATAGTATAGAACTTCGAGGTCAAATTCATATCTAGGGGTCTGATAAGTTCGGGAAGCCTCTCCTTTGAGGCTTCTAGCTAGCAATGGGAAAAAGAGCTGCTTAAATTTTAAGTCTAAGCTAAGCTTTGCCCTTCTAAACAGCTTATGGCTTCCTGGGCCATAAGCTTGCCCATAAACTGTCCAAAAGGGGGCCTAAATTAGATTTGTTCTTCTTCCATGATCTAGATCCCTTGAATTAGTTCCATGCTCTATATCAATTTTATTAATGATATCATTTTTATCAAAAATTCGGTTAACGAATTATTGATGTCATGATCCGATTTCTTTGGTGTTGTTTATGTCCTACTGTTTGTGATTGTCATTATCTGATTTTCATTAACCGTGGAACAAAAAAATCCAGAGAATGTTGTCATGAATACAAATAAGCGTCCCAAAATCACTTCCCTGAAGAGAGAGGGAGAGGGGAGGACTGGGTAATGAGAGGGCTTGAAGTTGCGGGGTTGTTTTCGCAAAGATTCAACACGAATCTTAAAGCAATGTGGATAGTGGAGATAAGCCTGAGATGTCCGACTAGATGTGGAATTGCATTTTCATATAGTTTGTTATGAGCATACATATATACAATCCAACTAAAACCGAAGTAATATCGAGTGTTCACAAAAACAAACTTAAATGACCACAATATAGCTTAAGTAGTAAATAGTTATTAGCCTGGACCACAATAAAGCTTGAAAGGGGATATATATGTTGAGGTTTTTTATGAGCCAAATGAGCTTAATAAGTACTCGTTAAGATATGAGTTCAAGTTGAACCGAGCTGAGTTTTTGAGTATTATTAAGCTCGTGAGTTTTTAGTTTTTTATTCATCCTTACGTGTAAATGTTATTTTTTGAGGAAACAACTAGAACAAACTATTTATTGTTAAAGATGGTCGGGCAAGATTCAACCAGGAGAATTCAAATTGAAAACACGAAAACAAAACAAAGATGCTGCCGTCGCCGATGCTGTTCACAGGCTCCAGCGCATTTCGTTCGATGTCTGCGCTGCTGGAGCTTGAAGATGACCAACGTTTCTCCGGCAGATTCCACCAGGAAACAACGGTCGATAGGTAAATCGTCAGCGATCGATCCAACGGCTTCATCGGACCAAGGCGCGCGCCCCCGACGGTGAAGACGGTGTCGCGCGTTCTTGCCCAATCCTGCCACGCGAGCGACCTGCGCGTATGCCATCGAGTACACATGCCAGACATGTTCGCCGTGTCCGACGTCGTTGGCCGGCTCGGCCTCGACGTGGAGCAGCGCTCACTCAGTGAGCTCGACGAGAAGCCCGAGGACGCCGATCGAGGTCGGGGATGCCTCCTTGGGGATGAAGACGAGGCCGCCGCGGCAGACCGGCGCATCACGGAGTTGCTCTTTCCTCTTGGTTGTCCTGCGTGACGAGCAGCTTGGCCGTGCCGGCGAGGACTGGCGCGAAGTTTTACCAACGAAGATTCGGTAACCAAGTCGAGAACCTTTCATCTGTGGTTCCATGATCCGTGTACTCTGTCTGAAACACGTCGCAATCGAGCTCTTCTTTTATGAAAAGTATAAGAACAGAAAAGGAGAGGCCGATGTGGCAACTCCTCGAGGAAAATATCTCTTTATTCTGTAGCCTATCTGTCGATGTATAGTGTATGGGGGTACTGATAAGTGTACTCGTACAACACGGATTTACGGATTTATACGGTAGCGGGGCGATAACTTAGATCAACTTGATCCTGCAATACCGATATACCCAGGTTCAGCCCCCGAGTTGAGTAATAGCCATACGTCCTGCTATGATTGGATTGATGTGCGGTACGGAGTACAGGTGACTACAAAAAGAACTCGACGAGTAGGGAGTTCGGCGAGATTGATTCTGAAGCTGAGGGATCTCGAAGGTGGCTAGTCGACTAAGGCTTTCCGATCTAATCTAACTTGTCCCCTCTTCGAAGGGTTTGTGCTCCTTATATAGGCGGAATAAGACGATATCCTCATCTTGAGTCCCCGTCGTACACGAGTCGGATTCCTCTTTAACGGCATATCTTGAGTCCTCGTAGTACACGAGTTGGACTTCTCCCCGAAGGCACGCCAAGGGTTGTTCTCCGATTCTGGTCGGGACTCACCTGACTTGGGACCCATGCCTCCTCCTAATCGGGCCTTCGGGCCATGGCTTCTCTTTGGGGGCCCACTGGAAAGTTTACGGGCCTTGAGGGGGCCGCTAAGGCGCCGACAGGCGAGGTTTCGTCTGTCGTTACGGCGATTAGGGATCCGGCCCGCGGCAAGGCTCTGGCGACGGAAGATTCAGGCCGGCTCGGTCAAAGGCATCGTCGGCCACTGCGGGAGGCGGAGTGAGTTCTGGCCCGAGAATGGCTGGGTTGCCACCCTCCCGTGTCACTCTGGAGGATCTTTCGCGCATGGTGCGCGAGGGAGAGTTGCCCGAGTCGGTGGCTTTTCAATCTCCCGCCAATCGGACCTCGCCGTTCTCCCCCGAGGATGACCTGGTCGTCTTCCTCGACTTCTTCAAGTGCGGGCTCGGGCTTCTAATGTCCAAGTTCTTGCGGGATGTCTTGTCCTTTTTTGAGATCAGCTGGTAAACCTTCCGCTGAACTCGATCTTTTTCCCTGCTATCTTTGCACACCTTTGTGTCACACCCCGATTTTCCAAAACCCGAAAATTACGGCTAACAAATTTTTTTTGTTAATGAAACCAACCAAAAATACATCTAACTAAACTTCAGTTCAAATCACGACTGAGCTATATACCAAAACACAAAAAACCCTTGCTCCTATTTTCTCGATCTCCGTTTTTGTCGAAACCCTAATTCTCCAAACTGCGTCCGACGATGCGGGCAACCCTGTTCAACACCTCGTCTCCATACATGGCTGCTCACTGTTGCATTCCCGCCACAAACATACGCTCGGCACCCTTTCTCCTTTTCCTAATCGGTGTAACCTAGACCGACATCTATAGCTACGTACCCACACGGCACCCTTGTAAAATTGAAGCATATATATGCCTTGAATCTTTTCCGAGTGACGTGATCTTCCGCCATCTACCTCGCCACATCCTATCATGCGTGTGTGCACATATATACTGCTTTTGTATATACGCACATACGCAAAACCCTAAACTCTATCTCCCGAGTCAAGGATCAAAACCCTACCTCCTCGTTCGTGCTGCCGCAAACCTGTGCATCTATTTGAGTATACCAGCAAAACTTTCCCAAGTCCTAACTCCCATGACTTCCTATCATAACGCCAACCCCGTCGCCACCATATATACGCTTGAATTTTCGAGTGTATGTGGGCACATACACTCTGAACTTGGCTTGCTTCTTCCGAGCAGGAGTAAACTCCATCACCCTGGCTACCGTATGACTGCCCGCATATACCCCGTATATGCTCATGGCTATCCCATATCTACACCCTTCGTTCCGGTGCGTCCAGGTGCCTGGCGATGCATATTCCTCGACGTACTGTTTTATCTGTACCTGTCGAAACCTCGACCTTTGACACTCCGTATTCCTCTCCTTCTCGGTTTCCCTCAGCATCATCTAGAGCAAAACTTCTAAAGATATCTAAAATCCTACCACCTCCGCTCAGGTATATTTCCGCTTAAAATCAGGTGACACCCTAGCAAGATATCTCCCTAAATTCCCAATTGCACCGAGACACATCATCTCGACTTCTGAAATCGGTGCCAAACTAACCATGTGCTTCAACAGCGCCTGCAGTCTACTTCCCTCACTCCCATTTAAACCCTGGTGTTCATTTCCCGAATTATTTCTGCAATAAAATCCTACCTATAATTACTTACTGTCACATTGGGCGTTGGAGCATAGGATCAAACAATATGCATTGATTTTCCCCCTGTGCATCCTCCTTTCTTTGCTACAACTACCCCTGTGTACCAACCGACCACCTAAGAAGCCTCCTCCAGGTGGACCCCGGCCCCCGCGCGTTAGCCCTTCTTTTCCCTTGTCTCCTTCCTGCTCCAACTCCCTCCTCTCCCTTTTCTTCAATGCCGACCGCTGTTTCTCTTCACAGCTCAACAGCAAGTGGTAGCCACTCTTACCCTTCTGCAGCACTAGCGCCTAACTCCTCCATCTCTACAGTAGGCGACGCCTACTTATCCTACCACCGGCCCCACCGCTTTAACCATGCTCGTCGGCTTCCCAATTTAACTCCGCTCTCAAGCTGTCGAGCCACACTCCCTTCTCCCTCTTGCTACCTCACCCGAGCAGCCACTCATCTCCCTCCCCTGGTTTGCCACCCGAGCTCAGCCCTGCCAGTCCTCCTCCCCGTTTCCTTCCCTCCCCACTTCATCGAGCTACTCCAGAGCTCCGTGAGCTCCCGACGCCACCGCTCGTCACCCTCCAGTCCGGGAACAGCAGCTGCCGTGAGTCCCATTATCCCTTCCTTCTCAGCTCTTTCTTCTACCTCAGAGCAACCAGAGCTTCCATAGCTATTCCCCGAGCTGCTATTCCTTCTCCACCTCTACCGCGAATAGCTCCTCTTTCCCCCGGGCAGCACCTCAAGCCCTCACCCAGCTTCTCAAGCTCATCCTCTGCTATGTCCTCCCTACTATTCTCCATCCCTCACCGACTCCATTCCTTCACTCACCACAGCGTCCAAGCTCACAGGCTCCCGAATCTCCTTCGACACGAGCTCCTTTCCCGGTGCTATCTTGGAGGTCGCCGCCCACCTCAGCAACACCAGCAACCATCGAGCTCACCGACGGCGAACTCGCGCCACCTTTCCATTTTCCAATTTCCTTGTCCGGCCACAAAAATCCTGCTCTCCCTCATCCGATTCCATGTGCCCAGAGCCTCCCCCTCCCCACCTAATACTCGTTTCTGTCGCAAGCTCTTGAGAAGAGGCGCCGCCGGCGAAGACCCCAACGAAACGTTGCCGCCACGCCTCGGGAGCCCGCGCAGCTACAGCCCCGGTCGCCACCAACTGCTGCCGCCGTGCTATCAAACCACCGCCACCTACACCGCTACCGAGGCCACAGTAGCTCTTCTCCTCACCTCAACAGCTACACCGCCCTCCGCTGCCGGTAAACAACGCCGTCGCCCGAGCCACAGTGAGCCGCTCCTCCAACGCTTGCCCCGGCTAGCCGCTCCTTCTTGCCGCCGAACACCCGCCGCCCTGCCGTGAAGCTCTGCAGGCTTCACCCCAGCGCCGCCGACGGGAGAAGTTGTTTTCCCCAAACGCCGCTTTCGGTGAGCGCCCTCGCGCCGCCCCCTTGGAGCCACCCGTCCACCGCCGTTCCCATTGACAAATCAGTGGTCGCCTCAGTGCCCGCCGCTCATGTCGCTGCCACCCCGGGCCCGCAAGACCTTTTAACCTGCATGACCCGCAGCTTAAGGGGGAAAGTAATTCTCGGAATACGCTTCTCTGCTCTGAACGCGTTTTTCCTCTCCCAACTTCAGAAGAATGTGTTTTCTCCCCTGGGAAGCGCAAATCATCCCGTAACTCTTCTATTTTCGTTCTCCTGAGCCAAAGGTGCATTTCAAGTTATGTTTTCCCTACCACCAGCTTCCCCTCTCGGAGGGAAACTTTCCCCTCTTAGTTCTCTCCCGACAAACCTTCGGATGTCCATATCTCCTCCGTTTAACTCCGATCCACCTGATTTTTCTTTCTAAATTCATCTAAATTCAAAATCTATCTAATGACACCAGTTTCATAAATTTTGAAAATCATTTGAAATCCAAATTTGAATTTAAATCAAATATCACTTCAGTATATATATGCATATCTTTCGTAAGTCACTTCCATAGGAAATGATTCTTTTCCAAATGTCACCTAAAATATCATGCAACATTTCAAATCCCGTATGTCAATGGAACTAATAGATCATTCCGTATACTAACCCCATAAAATAGCCGAAACCCTAATCCGTTCGGCATCCCTTGTACTAGACCCTTACTGCAACATATAGCCAAATATTTTGAGCAAGATTCTTCTAGGAACACTTAACAGAGTAACATGACCTCCAAGCTCGATTGAACTATGGGAAACCGTGATCAACTTAAGTGTTAGTATGTATCCAATCAGACAACTAGGGTTTCCGGTTCTAAGAGAAACCCTTATTTCATGTGAGATAGAGCTCTCCTCGTCTCTTTAAAAACCTTCTAATAAACATTTAAGTCCAGATCATGTATTCTAAGAATTCATAAGTGTATATTTGATTCTTGTTTGGATCTTTTCGCATCGTTGTTTATTCAATGCTTTCCGATGTGTAGATACGACGTTAGGAGATATCGCGCGAAGGATCTCGAACAATTGTCGAATCGAGTTCAAGACCGAGCCCCGGACAATTTGCCAGGCAAGCATTCTCACCTTGATCATGTTGAATCCCATATGTGTGAAATCTAATTATTTTATTTGTGAAACTTGCATGCTATGTGGAAATCAACAGTATTTTATGTAGACATAGTTATGCCCTATAGTTGCATACAACTTAGGTCCAAAAATCTGACCCTTGTAAACCTAGACATTCTAGTCGGTTGATATTCGACCGACAAAATAATAAGGATATAGGCATTAGCCACGCTTAGACCTGCTGTAGATAAAAACTAAATTTTCGTTCGGTTTAAACGAACTCCTTTGGAACATGGGAATAAAACCCTCTAATAGTATGTGCTTTCCGAGGCGACTTTTTCGGAAGAAATGTTTGCCAAAACCCCAAATAAAATAAAGGAGGATTTTGATTCGGGTGAGAATGGTAAGGGCAGCCGGGGTTGTAAAGTACCTGATGGTGGCATGGTCGTCGAAGACAAAAATGGAGTCTTGCTCGAATCAATCAAGGACCGAGCCTAAGTGCCGCTAAACCAGTTCCTCACCGTACATCCACATGTCCTTTATGGGAAGGACTTGGCTTATTAACCCGGCAAGTACTAGAGTATGGACCCGTGGGAAGTAGAAAGTATGTGACTAGGTGGTTAAAGTCCTAGAGATCCACCATCGCTGGGCGTTGGTGTTGATGCGACACAAAGATGGGGAGTCCCATTTTTGGTCCGGGACGCAAAAGTTGGGTTACCCACCTAGCGGGTCCAGCTCTAGTATGAAAGCGGGCGAAGGTCTCGTTGTAATAACCCTGCCGGCACTCCTCATGAAGAGTGCTCATTTGGCCATGGCAATAAGGGGGACTTACATCTTGTGGGTAAAGCCGTACAACATCTGCAGAGTGTTAAAAACTATTCGAATAGCCGCGTCCTCGGTTATGGACTTGAACTGGTTAGGCCACACATTGGTTAGACTGAGTTTTGTTTGTGAAAGCCTGGGAAAGGGACTAAAGATGTGGGCATGATGTGTCCACAGGGTGCAATTTATGCTACACGGCTGGTAGCAAGGAATTGCAGGAGAAGGAGGCTAGCCGTACTACCCGGAGTAGTACGGGTTGAGCATTGAGTTAAGCGGAAGCTAGCCGTACTACCTGGGGTAGTATGGGCTGAGCATCGAGTTAAGCAGTGATAGACGGAGCTATCACTTGAGTTGAGGAAAGGAGGTAGCTAGGTCTACCTCAAGAGAAGTTTTGTTGCTTTGAATTGCTCTGGTTTACAAAACTGCTTTGAAATCTACTATTCTCGTATTTAAATTGAAAACTTATATTTCCGCACAACATGCAACTTAGGATAGAGCTATTCCTTGAAGTACACCTTGCATGAAATATTGCCATACAATTCTCCTGTGGGAATAGCTTGCGAGTACATTCAAAGTACTCACCTGGCTTGTTGATTTGGCCAGACGAAAGAGATGCCAATTCCGAGGATACGATTATGAACGCGAAAGCTAGGGCATAACCCCAGTCGGTTGCCTGTTGGGTGTGGCTTATTGATGGGCCGCATCACCGCTTGTTTTTCCGCTGCAAGTTTATAGCTGATGGGCTACAGGTATCAGACAATCAACCTTGGCGGTCTATTTACATAGCGTATACTGTTATTCGTATGTATGACAATGATATACAGGTTAACTTCTGTGTGCCGGCTACTGATCCAGGGATCGGTACAGTAATCAAAAGGGGGTATCCGGTGTTAAAACCGGGTACGCCACACTTTGTGAGGCCTTCGTCGGAACGAAACTGGATGCCGAGTCATTCCGGTACTTCTACACGCTGAAGGTGTCGATGGCGGGTCAAGTCTACAATGCATGCCATTTCTCCCTCCGTGATGACGCCAAGGCGAGTTATATTCCCTTCTCCCCTAAGGATTCGTGGGGGAAGTGGGCTTCCAACTGGGCCATCTGTACCCGGTCGGAACACGACCCGGCGACGCGATGCGAGATTCTGGCCCCTCGGGACTTGTGGAAGGATCACCCGCGTCTGACGGGACGGACTCGGGCCGTGAAGGATCGTATCGCCGAGTTGCGTCGGGGGGGGCCTAACGGCGGTGCACGTAGTCGGCGACTTCATCACCCGCCGTATGGCGCTGTTAGGGGCACGGCAACTTCCCGGGTGGTCAGACGAAGTCGATTCTTTGCCGGCTGATGATGGTGTGTTCTTTCGCCCCTTCTCTTTTTCTTTGACAACTTGAGCTGTTGTTGGTCTTTTCGGGTCCTCACGCCTTTCGTTTTGCAACAGAGGTGGTTCGGAGCCGAGTTGATGTCCTCTTCAAGGCCGAGCGGAGTGATGATGATGTCCGGGCTTCGCCCTGGGAGTCCCGAGTTCACCCGGAAATGAATAGCTTGCCTACCTGGATGAGATGGCCAGAGCCAGAATCATCTCAGTGAGTGTTTTCTCAACGTGTTTCTCTAGTTGTTCATTCTAGTCTTTGGGGGGTTGATTACTATGGAATTAACTCTTTTTGGCTCACACTCAGCGTCCCTTCTTGGGAACCGGCCCGTGGGAAGGCGCTGAGGTCGTCGTAGAAGAGTCAACGGGTGTCGAGGCGATTCGGACCCGGAAGATCCCGAATTATAAGGGAAAGAAGTCGGTCACAGCGTCCACCGGGAGGGGTCAACCTGTCCCAGTGAGTTTTTCCTTTGTTTTTTTCCTTTGACGAAGTCGGATATCAAGTTGCGTTGACCAGGTTATTGACCTCGAGTTCTGACCTCTGACAACGGTATACCCTTAAGCGGCCCTCCAGCTCCTCGTCTCTCTAGGGACCGTCGAAGAGGGCGGCGCTGCCGAGCTCGAGGTAGGGTTTTCCGCACCTTTTATCTTGAGTCCCTTCTTTCTCTTTGCCGTTCTTTTGAATTATACGCCCTGAATTTCAGCCCTGCGCCCATTCCCGTTGCCTCATCGTCACGTTTCCCCTCCGAGTGCCAGGATCTTATGGTGATTCCAGAGGTGGAGTTTGGCGGCGCCGGGGTGCATTCGGGGGAAGGCGCCGGATCTTCCAGCGGCAACCCTCCCGCGGGAACGTCTCGGGACTTGGTAGCTTCTGCTGCTGGCGTGAGGGAACCGAAACTCGCCAGCCCGGAGGCCGTTCCCGAAGTAGATGATGGCGAGTTGAAGCGTCCGCTACCTCGTAGCGAGTACTGAATGTATATCGACTACGCCTTGACGTGGATGAGGGTGAGTGGTACCCTTCTTGGCCTGCGACTCTTTCTTGTTGTTATTGCTTTTCAGAATACCTCAATTATGCTTTGTGTCCCACGGTAGCACGCGACTTCTGCAGCAACCGCCAAGGAAGAAGCACTCCTTAACCGGATTCGCGGGAGTGAAGAGGAGGCCTCGCGGCTGCGGGCTGCTAACGCCGAGTTGGTAGTTCAGCTAATGGCTGCAACCAATCGTGCGGAAGAGGCCGAAGCTCGAGCCGGGCAGGCCGAGGAACTTGAGGCATTGAGGGTGGCCAATGTTGAGTTAAAGGAGCAACTTGCCTCGGTCTCGGTCCGTGCGGAGACGGCTACAGCGGTGGCCAAGTCGGCGACCGATCTTCAGCGGCTTATCAGTCAGGAGCTCGAGGGGGTGAAGAAGGATGCCAGAGCTATCCCGTGGACGGTTGCAGGTGCAGACTCGAGCTACCACGGAGGCGTGCTCTCTCCTTGACCAAGTCATGGTGAGCCTGAAGTTCAATCACCGTCCCGACTTTATGAAGTTTGCTCCGGATGACTTGCCGAAAGCCGTGGCTGAGTATCAGGCCTGTCGGAGCGACTTCGTCACCTTCGTCAAGGAGGACGCGGCCATGCGGGCGAAAGGCATGGCCACCGTGGCCATATCCTATGCGCTGGCCCTGGCAAAGGACTTGGCGCCGGAGCTTCCTGCTAACTTGTTGGAGCGGGAGCTTAGCGAGTTTGTGCCGCGACAACCCGGAGTGGAGGATACGCGGATCGACGACTGGCGTGAGTCGATGGAGAAGTTCATCGGTGAAGCCGGGTTTGAGGCGGTGGAGGACGCGCCCGCTGCTCCTGAAGATAGCGAGGGTGATTATATGTCCGGGGGCAGTGATACCGCAGGGAAGGAGGACTAGGTCCCTATTCTGTTGATTGTACCCCTTCCTTTTGTACTGCCGGAGAACTTTGACCCAAGTAATATAAGGCCCATGGCTTTTGCTATCTCATTTTAGATGTGGCAAACTCTTTTGTTTTTCTAAGTAACCGTATCGTCGTAAGATTGCGTAGTGTAGTATATGCCTCCCAGCCCCCGACTGGTTGTACGAGTTACAATGAGGTTTGTACTCGGGCCTCGGGGTAGGTTGCCGTAGTCGAGGAGGCGAAACAAATTGAGGAACTTGTGCCGTGTCTGGCCCCGCGCAGATGCAAGGTAGCTGTCCGCTGTTGCATTTGTGAAGAGGCGAAATGAGTTAAGAAACGTTGGTTACTCGCCAGTCTTGGATAGATGCAAGGCGCTGGTGCCACCGTACCCGGGGCGGGGAGTTGAGTTGTGGAACTCGTGCTCTACCTAGCCCCCGGGCGAATGCTGGGCGTGATGCCTGTGTGCCGACGTTGGGGGAACAACATAGAGTTGAGGAACCCACGGGGAAGCTGGCCCCTGGACGTCGTGGCAAGGCTTATGGACAGCTGACCGGACCCGGGGTGGCGAAGTGGGGCGCGAACCCGTGTTCGTGCCAGCCCTCGAGTGCATACGAGGCAGTTATACGGTGACCAAACTCGAGGAGGCGAAACGAGGCGCGAACTCATGTTCGTGCCTTGCCTCGAGTTATCAAATGCTTGTGTGCTATGGTCTGGGAGGGCGAAACGAGGTATAGACTCGTGTACGTGCCAACCCCCGAGTTGTAGCGAAGCATGATAGAGGTGTTGTGAGTATCAATAAGTGCTTGATGTGGGCCGAAGAATGTAGTACTGGTGAAGTGTAGATATGACGTTTGTGTTCTCACGGGTTATTTATAAGGAAGTCATCTGGGTGAAGCCCTCAAAAAGCTATACGTAATATTTGGAGAGTTGATCAATGTTCCATGTGTTGGGTCGTACGGAGCCATTGTCAGCGAGTTTGTACGCGCCCGGTCGCGGGGTTAGCGACGATGGTGTAAGGTCCTTCCCACTTGGGGGATAACTTGTTTCTGTACTTGGTTGACTGGACCAATCGCAGCATGAGGTCACCGATTTCTAGGTGTCGGTGTTTCACGTGACGCTCGTAGTACCGGCGTGTCGACGTACAAACGCCGGTATCGGTGGTCCGGAAGGACCCCCTTTGGGATTCGGCTAGGGAGGCGCAGATCTACGGAGCTACGCCGGAGCTAGAGCTTGGCAGGATTGGAAATGGAAAACACGGTGATTTACCCACATTCAGGCCACCTTCTTGGTGTAAAACACTACGTCCTGCTTTGAGTGGATTTGAGAATTGTCGACGATCGGTGAATCGGCGATCTTACGGTATTCATGGAGTGAGGATTGCTGGGAGGTAGGGACCTCTAGGGCCCAAGTGCCAGGAGATCTGACAGCAGGGGACAGCCATTTTTATATAGGTTCGGGCCTCCCTCAGGATAATAGCCCTACGTCCTGTTGCTATATATTGATGAAGAACACGCTTTACAACTGGGGGTGTATGTTAGTGGCTACCCTAGGCCTAATCGGAGACTAAACTATCCTAATCCACCGGGCTCGACTCCTTTGAGGCAGCGGGTCTTCTAGGGCTTCGCCCCCTCACTACCTCAGAAAACACTTTCTCTGCACTATCATCACTGACGGGCACACGGAGACCCGTCGCTGATTAAATTAATCGCTGACGGGTGCACACGGCCCCGTCAGAGATGGTCAAGCTCTGGAGGAGGAGTCCAACTTCTACTGACGGGCACCAACAAGTCCCGTCAGTAAAAGTGGGCACGGAGTGCCAACCTGGTCTCTCCACTGACGCGAAGCTTCACTGACGGGCACTATATAAAGAACCCGTGCGTGATGGTAGCCATATCGCTGACGGGCAACTTTACGCCCGTCAGTAGACGTCAGAAGGGTGGTCCACCCTGTCTTTTCCCCTGACACGTAATGTCACTGACGAGTCCTATTACTTGGCCCGTCAGTGAATACCTTGACCTCAGAGAAAATTTTTTTGGCGCACCAGCCTATCCCGAGCACAGCGCCCAGGCCCACGAGCCCAGGCCGCGCAAGGGACCATCCAGAGGCCTATCCCGAGCACAGCGCCTAGGCCCACGAGCCCAGGCCGTGCAAGGGACCAGTAGAGGCTCGAAGTATCGCTGACAGTTTAGAGGATTTCGAACAACCAATGCGCAGCTGCCCTTTTAAACAAGTGCGCGCGCAGCTCGCTCGGCGAGGTGGGACAAAACAATGCAGTACCCGTGGTAGTAGCGTCAGCACTGACGGGCGGCCCACTAACGCCCGTCAGTGGTGGTAGCTAGGGTTATGGAGCGAGAAGTACTTCTACGGACGGGTCCTATTAGGATGCCCGTCAGTGAATATCTAGACTTCAAAAAAAAATTGTTGGGGCACCAGCCTATCCCGAGCACAGCGCCCAGGCCCACGAGCCCAGGCCGCGCAAGGGACCAGCCAGAGGCCTATCCCGAGCACAGCGCCTAGGCCCAGGAGCCCAGGCCGCGCAAGGGACTGGCCGAGGCTCGGAGTATCGCTGACAGTTGAGAGGATTTCGAACCTCCAACGCGCAGCTGCCCTTTTAAACAAGTGCGCGCGCAGCTCGCTCGGCGAGGTGGGACAAAACATTGCAGTACCCGTGGCGGTAGAGTCAGCACTGACGGGCCAGCCCACCAATGCCCGTCAGTGGTGGTAGCTAGGGTTATGGAGCAAGAAGTACTCCTACTGACGGGTCCTATTGCGCTGCCCGTCAGTGATTACCTTTACTTCAAAAAAATTTTTTTGGCACACCGGCCTATCCCGAGCACAGCGCCCAGGCCCACGGGCCCGGGCCGCGCAGGGGACCAGCCAGAGGCCTATCCCGAGCACAGCGCCCAGGCCCACGAGCCCAGGCCGCGCAAGGGACCGGCGGAGGCTCGAAGTATCAGTGTCAGTTGTGAGGATTTCGAACGCCAGGCGCGCAGCTGCCCTTTTAAACAAGTGCGTGAGCAGTTCGCTGGGCGAGGTGGGACAAAACTTTGCAGTACCTGTGTCAGTAGCGCTACCACTGACGGGCAGCTATAGGACGCCCGTCAGTGGTGGTAGCTAGGGTTAGGGAGCCAAAAGAACTTCTACTGACGGGTCTTGTTGTGGTGCCCGTCAGTAAACATCTCTACTGACAGGTTTTATTGGGAATGCCCGTCAGTGATGGTTTGCGCCCAGGAATGCCTCGGTGGCATTCTTAGCACTGACGGGTGTTCTATTTAGTGCCCGTCAGTGATAGTACTGCAACTTTATAAAGCACTGTTCGCCGGCAGCTGGCCATTGAGCTCGCGCGCCTCAACAGGGCCAGCTGCTAGCTCCGGCGATTTTGCTTCCACTGACAGCCAGCTGCTGCTCCTTTGTCCTCCTCTCCTCCCTCTCCTCCCTCTCCTCCCTCCCTCCCTCCTCATTTAGATCTAGATCTAGATCCTCCCTCTCCTCCTCCCTCCCTCCCTCCCTCCCACCTCCTCCTCTTAAATACACAATCTATATCTAGATCTAGCTCTTTTAACCCTCCTCCCTCCCTCCTCTCTTCCCTCCCTCTCCTCCTCCCTCCCTCCCTCCCTCCCTCTCCTCCTCCCTCCCTCCCATCTCCTCCTCTTAAATACACAATCTCCTCCTCTCTTCCCTCCCCTCTCTTAATTTCCTCCTTTCTCGTCCTCCCTCTCCTTACCCTATTTCGAAGGCTAGCGAGCGACTTCTCTTTGGTACGATATAATACATGAAGGAAAATAATAAATTTTGTGATTACTTTATGAATTTAGATTATAATCAATCAGTTTGTTGTTGTAGGGATCGATGGATCGAAGTTGGATGTACGGGGAAAGGGCAACACGGAGTTTCGTCAATACTCTGAATGGGTTTCTAGATGTGGCCGAGGAAGATAGGGAGAAAAAGGGTGCGAACAAGATGTGTTGTCCGTGTTCCGTATGCAAGAACACGATAATGTTCAGGGAGAGAGGCATGCTGCAGCTACACTTGTTGACTAAAGGTTTCATGGGAGGTTATACACGTTGGACAAGTCACGGTGAGGAGGAGACAGAAATTTTAGCTACTCGTGAATGTTTAGAAGAAGAGGCCAGACATGGAGACACAGAAGAAGATGAAGACCATATTTCGGAATGTAGGGATGACTTGGCGGGGGAGGCGGGGAACAATTTGGCTGAAATGTTGAGGGACGGTCACATGGCGGACTAGGTGGTCGAAGACCCCGAGGATGAAAGAGAGGTCGCAAAGTTTGCGAAACTGATGGAAGACTCGACAAAACCGCTGTATCCCACCTGCGATCCTGAGCACACACGTCTGTCAGTCACGCTAGAACTTCTAAGGATCAAGGCAGCCCGCAACTGTCTGGACGCAAGCTTCGATGACATACTGGCTTACCTCGCGACGGTTTTTCCAAAGGAAAACGTGTTGCCTACGAGCACCGAGGAAGCCAAGAAGGTGGTCTGCCCTACTTGGATTGGATGTAGAGAGACTCCACGCTTGCCGAAACGACTGCATTATTTATCGCAGGGAGTATAGAGAGCTGGACAAATGTCCGGTGTGCAACACATCTCGATATAAGCGGGGCAGAAACCAAGACGATGACGAGGAAGAAGTGACGAGTGGTGCCCCTGCAAAGGTTGTATGGTACCTTCCAGTCCTCCCCCGTCTGAAGCGTTTATTCGGTAACAAAAAGGAGGCAAAGCTGATGCGTTGGCACGAAGAGGGGAGAAGAAAGGACGGGGTGTTGAGACACCCAGCCGATGCTTGTCAGTGGAGGGCAATCGACGCCGAATACCCAGATTTCGGTAGTGATCCGAGGAATATCAGGTTCGGTATGAGTACGGACGGAATAAATCCATTCGGCAACATGAGCAGCAGACACAGCACATGGCCCGTTGTTCTTTGGATCTATAACCTCCCTCCGTGGCTGTGCATGAAGCGGAAGTACATGCACCTGTCTATTCTCATTCAAGGGCCAAAACAACCTAGAATGGATCTTAACGTGTATCTACAGCTACTGAAGGACGAGCTAGCTACGCTGTGGGAAGAAGGGGCTCAGGTCTGGGACGCGGACAGAGAAGAGTTCTTCACTCTGAAAGGCCTGCTGTTCACAACGGTGCAAGATTACCCCGCGTACGGGAACAACGCGTGTCAGTGCACCAAAGGATACGAGGCATGTGTTAGGTGCATGGAAGAAACGACGAGTGTTTTCTTAGAGGGCTCTAGAAAAATCGTGTTCATGGGACACCGAAGGTGGCTGACCATGAACGACCCATGGAGAGAGGACACGGAAAGGTTCGACGGAACAAAAGAAATCCGTCCGAAGCCTCGCGAGAAGACCGGACAAGAAATCTACGATCTCTTGAATGAAATGGATGAAGTTGAGCCAGGGAAAGGAAAGAAACAACCGCCGGTAAAGGGCGTCTGGAAAAGAAAATCTGTTTTCTGGGAACTGCCTTATTGGCCTCACCTAGACACACGTCATAGCATTGATGTAATGCATGTTGAGAAAAATGTCTGCGACAGCTTGCTAGGTCTCTTGCTCAATATTCCGAACAAGACAAAAGATGGGCCGAAGGCACGAGCAGACATGCAACATATGAATATAAGACCTGAGCTGTGGGCAACCAGAGAAACGACCAAGACGGGGAAGAATGGTATCAGAGTCAAGACGTGCTGTCCTGCTGCCTGCTACACTCTGAGTAAAGACGAGCTCCATAGCCTCTGCGAATGCCTCTATGGTGTGAAGGTTTCTTCAGGTTACTCCGCGAACATCCGGAAACTTGTTGACATGAAGACTCATCGACTGATTGGCATGAAGTCTCATGACTGCCACGTGATGATCACACAGATACTGCCTGTCGCAATTAGGGGTATCATGGAGCCAGGTGTCCGCGAGACGATCACGGATCTTTGTAGCTTCTTCAACACTATCTGTCAGAAGTCAATCACGGTGCAACGCTGCCTGAAACTGAAGGCCGAGATCACTGTCATACTATTGAACTTGAGATGTATTTCCCTCCAGCATTCTTCGATGTCATGGTACATCTCATGATCCATATCGTCTCGGAGATACTGGACCTCGGTCCCGTGTTTTTGCACAACATGTACCCGTTTGAAAGGTACAACGGGGTTATCAAGCGCTACGTTCGTAACAGAGCGCATCCGGAAGGCAGCATCATCCAAGGCTATGTTACCGAAGAGGGCGTCGAGTTCTGCACGGATTACATGCGTGATCAGAAACCTATAGGTGTTCCAGTTTCGCGGCACACAGGCAGGCTCGACAGTAAAGGTGCGATCGGGCATAAAAATTTACATTGTATCCATCGGACAGATCAGATGACTACAACAGAGCACATTTCGTGGTGCTGCAACACTTGGTTGTGGTACGGCCTTATATTCAGGTCCACATGAAACAGTTGCACGAAGCGAATCCGAAAAAGGGCACGGTTGCGCTCACGAAAGAACATAACGCAAAGTTCTCCCGGTGGTTAAAGGACTACTGGTACGAAAGGGAGCCGACAAATAGAGAAGAAGAAACCGTCTGAATGTTGTCACAAGAACCCGATAGCAAAGTCGTGACGTGGCAATCGTATGATATCAACGGATACACATTCTATACCGAGGCTCAAGACCGGCGCAGTACGTACCAGAACTCCGGTGTAACGCAGGAGTCTAGAACTGGTCATCATGGCAAGAAGTGTAGGTACTACGGCGTGATCGAAGAGATCTGGGAACTTGACTACACCGTGACCAAGATCCCCATGTTTCGTGTCAGATGGGCGAAAGACGTCAGAATCGAAGATATGAACACCAGTACCATGGTGATACCTCCACCGATCCCTATGGAGTCACGACAAGTCAAATCAATAAGTCCCAAAGATGAGCCATGGGTATTAGCCAAACAGCTCGCCCAAGTGTTCTACATAACAGACCCAAAGAATAAGAAGCGCGTTGTCGT
Organism: Stipa capillata; assembly: GCA_019208055.1. Taxonomy (NCBI): domain Eukaryota; kingdom Viridiplantae; phylum Streptophyta; class Magnoliopsida; order Poales; family Poaceae; genus Stipa; species Stipa capillata. The sequence goes on from JAGXJF010003719.1 coordinate 199,572, forward strand.
GAGGAAAGGGAAAAGGAGTATTGTTGGAGTCGATGGCGTAGTTGACGAAGAGGACTACGACCAGTTCGACGATCCGGACACAGAAGAAGAAGATGTTGATGATCGAACGAGCAAGAGGCGCAAAAGTTCTCAGGATGCGTGCCCGTACATAAGACGCAGCGACGACGAAGGCCTGACGTATACCACCAAGAAGATCAGAAGTACTATTGAGAAGCGTGTCGAAGACGATGAAATCTAGGTTTCAGAACAAACCACAATATGTAATAATATCATTTTACTAAATTGAATGGTTAATACAATTTTGTGAAATAGCTAGGCACGTGTTGCATGTTCGGAGTTTTCTGTATGTTCAGCTTTAAGGAATCTCAATATGTTCGGAACTTCGTGAAATAGCTAGGTCAATACGTAATAATAACATTTTTTCGATTGAATGGTTAATATATCATATATGCTGCATCTACGCTCTAAGTCCACGCCGAAAACCCAAGAAGTACTATTGAAATCAGCACTTATACTCCTCGTCCCTCGCTGCGCCTTAAAGGGCTCCGGGAGAAGGGGTGCCGGTGGACATGACGTGACACAAGTGAAGAATTAAACACACGTGTCGCATGTATGCTCTAAGTCACTATGCAAAATCCTAAAATCAGCGGCAAAACAGGAAATCTCCGCAAAACTGGAAACAAAGCAAACCAGCAAAAGTGGGGATAGTGTGATCCTAAAATAGCTTCTACTGACGGGCAACTTGAATCAACTGTCAGTAGAAGCCTTCCAATGACGGGTCCGATAGACATGCCCGTCAGTGGTGGTAGCTAGGGTTAGGGAGCCAGAAGTACAGATTAAGTACTTCTACTGACGGGTCGTATTACTGGTGCCCGTCAGTAAAAGTCTCTACTGACGGGTCTTTTTACTTCGCCCGTCAGTGATTCTATTGACCTAAAACTACAGATTGTGAACTTCTACTGACGGGCTCCTTTTATCGCCTGTCAGTAGAGCACTTCTACTGACGGGTCTCTTGTGTTGCCCGTCAGTGGTTGAATCTCTGGACTATATAAGTGGGACTTGGCGAAATTTTCATCCACATTGGCCCGCGCGTTCTGTTTGAACCAGCCGCGAGCCCCCCGTGCCCTACCCCGCCGCCAGGCTGCCGCGCCGCCGTTTGAGCACCCGTTCGCGCCGCCGTCCGCCGTCCGAGCACCCGTCCGCACCGGCCCCCTCTTCCACGGCCACCGGTGAGCTCCTCCACCGCGCAACCTCCTCCGCCGCCGGGCTCCTCCTCCACCACCGCAAGCTCCTCCGCCGCCGGGCTCCTCCTCCACCACCGCAAGCGTCTCCGCCGCCGGCCCCCTCCTCCATCCCCCCAACTGTCGGCCCCCTCCTTCCCCAACCGCCGGCCCCCTCCTCCATCCCCCCAACCGCCTCCCTCCGGTGAGCTCGCCCACTTCTATCTGAGCCCTTATTTCAATTGGATTATAATTTGGTTTAAGTGTTTGAATGGCTTGTGAATGAATGAAGTGGAATTTAGTTCAGATGAATCCCATGTAGTTTGGGAAGGTAAGAATGCTGGCTGTTCAGCTGTTTTTGGTTTAGTAAACTGAACTTGTGGGTTGGTGGTCTGTGCAAGGTGCAATGGCAGTGAATGAATGGTGACTAACTGCCTTTCTTGGTTGTCAAAGAATTCAGAGATCTGCTAGACTTGCGGGTTTTGCCTTTTAGGGAGATCTTTATCTTTTGATAACAAGGAGCATGCAAGTGAGAGATATATTTTGCATGGTGCATCTTGATGACCTGTTAACTTCCTTGCATTTTAGTGTAATAGTTGCATTGTTATCATGTTCTTCTGGAAGCATTTTGAACTAGTAATCTTTGTTTTTTTTCTTTGGCACGTACCTTTCTTCACTAAGTTTATATTTTAATTGCTTCTTTTCTCATGAGATCCATCTCTATTTATATGCTGATAAAAAATTTCAGTATGTTAGAATCGTATGGATCTTCCTTATTTGTTTCACTAAGTTTATATTGACCTCTGATGAAGCACCTTAAGCATTGCAGCCTGTGTTGGATATATGTTGATGCTGGTGTTTCTATGGGAGCTGTACTCAGACACAAAGGAAACCCGATTGAATTTGTAGTTTATGAGCCAGAACAAAAGGTGATCAATCAATAAAGATGTTGGGCATATGGTCCTCCAGTTAAACTATACATTATGTTGGAGTAGTACGTTGCATGCTCTGAGGTGTTCATGAATCCCTGTTGAGTACTTGTTTGTGTCAAGTTAATTATGTTAGTAAGGCAGATTATGTATTAATCTCACTGTCATACATTGCAAAATAGAAGTTGAATCTGCTCGAGATGTAGAATTTGTCGGCCTCTGTTACTATAGAAAGAAATATCAATATGTACAATACTAATACGATGGTGCTTCTTTTTCACGTGAAATGAATATTGAACTTCTCACTGGAACCCTTGCTGATAGGTGGGCCCTTATTTCAGTTTCTTAATATATCGAAAAATGGACTCGTTGCCAACCCGGGAAGTAGCCCGCGTAGATGATGACAGCGCGGCGCCCCTAGACGTGGCGGCCCCTATTGACGCCCCGCTCCTAACAGATCGAACAGCGGGGGAGCCGGCCAGTGAACCTGCCATCGAGGCGGGGAATGTACCTCCGGTACCTGAAATAGCCATGGCGCGAGATGAAGAGAGTACCTCTAGCTCGTTGGACGCTTCTCGAACAAGCGAGTCAGGGTCAGAGGAACAAGAGGCGCCGGAGCCGTCGTCAGTAGCAGAGAAGCCGAAGAGACGGTACAACCCTCGAGGAGGGAACCAGCTGACGAACGAGACGTTCGTCGTCACTCGGGTCGGCGTGACAGGTGTTCCAGCAAGTCCTGAGAAGGCAGCGAAGTCGTTCAGCAACACGTGCGGGTGCATCGTCCGCGAGCATGTCAGGATAACGTGCCAGGACTTCAGGAAAATGACGGACGGCCAGAAAAAGGTCCTCTTCGACAAGCTCTGGGATAAGTATGCTGTCCCAGAGGCTGACAAGGAAAGAGTCCGAAGAAAAGCGGACAGCATCATGTGTGCCGCGCTAAGGACATGGCGATATGAAGCAAGGAAACTGCTAGACGTCGATTTCGATACTGTAATCAAACAGAAATGGCCAAAGGTAGAACCCGAGCACTGGGAGGAGTTCGTTGTGGACATGAAGAGTGACGAATTCAAGGAGAAGAGTCGCCGGGCGAAGGAGCTGCGCGCGAAGAACAAATTCCCCCACCACCTTGGCAGCCGAGGTGTTCCCGGGAAGAGACCGGTTTGGGAGAAAGAGGACGCCGCGCTGATAGCGGCTGGGAACCGGTTCCCTTCGCCGATATCGAGCAGGAACACGCCCAGATCTGGATGAGGGCGCACACAGTCTCGGACCCAGCCACTGGGACTCCTATCATCACGGACCCTGAGCTTCAGGCGGTCTCCGAAAGACTGGTAAAATCTAAATCCAATGTATTCTTCGAATATACTGTTGTGCTTCCAGTTCGCTAACGGTCCGTACGTTGCAGAGGCAGCTGTCCCAGCAGCCTGCCAGCTCGCGGGAATCTGTCCAGAGCCAGAGGTGGGAAGACCATCTCTCGAAGGCTCTAGGGACGAAGGAGAAGACAGGGCGTGTCCGGGGGATCGGGAGCGGGGCTATCTGGGACGCAGTGTTTCCCCAGGACCGCGAGGCTGCCCGCCAGAGGAGGAGAGGAAGGCAAACATCTCTAATGCAGGAGATGATAAGGGCAGCCGAGGAGGCTGGCAAGAAGGCGGCCCAAGAATTTTTAGCGTCTAAAGGCTACGATGCGTCTCGGCCACCTGTCCATCCTCATGGACATCAGGGCTCCTATCCTGACCCATGGAGCAGCTGCGCCTCAGCCTCCGACAATGCCCCCGAGTCACCAAGTCTCATCGAAGACATCGCTGTAAGTTTCGTCGCGACCATGAATCACTTACATGAGGGCTCTAATTAATAGAATTGTGCAGATAACAATGCTCTAATTCGACACATTGTTTATTACGCAGGACCCCACGAAATGCCACCTCACAATCCCCTTGCCTGGCGTGAAGAAGACGGTTGCACACGGCCTAGTCTTCCCAACGGCGGAGGGCGCGACATGCCACAACGTTGCAATACCTCCCCACATGGCGAGGGTGCAGGTGGACCGCGTCGTCGGCGAATTCAGTGACGTCACAGTTCCTGTCGCCCCTGAAGAGGATGTCACGAAGCTGGGAGACTGCAAAGGGTACTACATCCTGTGGCCGAAGAGCCAGATAACTATCCTCGGGGTGTCATCTCCCGGTACGTCAGCCATCCCCTCTCCATCAGCCGGAGCCGGCCCGTCTCCGCTCGGCGTGTGCAGGACGCCGGTTTCATTCGATGATCGGGACGACGATCTTGGCGGGCAGCAGCACACGACGATCCTTCCATCCCAGGAGGAGGAGCAACCCAAGAAGGACTTGCCGCCCCGTGAGAAGCGCACCAAGCATCGCCATGACCCGAGCGCAGCGGAAAAGAAGATCCTATCTCCAAGCACGCTCAATGCCGCGGTGGGCGAAGCGTTGACGGGAGGCAAGAGGGCCTCCTCTCCGGAGCCGGAGAGAAAAAGAAAAAGACCACACAGGCGGGGCGGCACTGCTGCGAAGGAGGCAAGCAAGGACAGCAAGAAGAAGGCCTTATCCTTCAAGACATCTGACGAAACCATCAAGAAGCCTCCTCGACGAATAGTGTATGAGGCAGGTGAGCCCTTGCTCCCAAATGATGAGGTGCAGAGGTTGCCCACGCAGATGAAAATGCTCCATGACACGATCATCATGAGGGCACGGAATCGGGATGATTATGTGCAACACTTCAAGGTCGAGGTGCCTAAAGATTATGGTTTCTTCCTGGACAGACATCATGACACCTTCGACATCAATTTTGAAGATATCTTTCTGTTGTTCAACCTCTTCCGGCTCGACACCATGCTCGTCAGGCTTTGGGCGCTTTACCAAGCTCAAGAGACTAGGCGTCTGCGCAGCTGCGCTTTTGGAATAATCGATCCGGTCCTCATGAACGAGTACTATATACGAGAAGCGAAGCAGCTCCTAACAGATTATATCACCGCCTCATTGATATACCATAAGGATAAGGACTACTTGCTCATGCCATACAACCCCCCGTAAGTTACTTACTAGCGTTCCTAGTTTGCTGTTCTTAATCACGTATCCCCGTCTGTTTATATTCCTTTATTACCTTTTATGCAGCGACCACTGGATCCTAATCATCATCGACAAGCCTTCCAGATTCATATACTATTTTGATTCCCAAAGAAGTGCCAACCGGGACTTCTCAGGAATTAAGCAAGTTCTGGAAGACACCTTTTCGGAATACAACTTGCGGGGGGGGAGGAGCAGAGAGCAAGAGCAAGAAGTTGACCCACAAATTCAACTTCCCTTGCAGGCAACAGCCGGAAAATAGTGTTACATGTGGGTATTACGTCTGCGCTCACATGGACTCGTTCGTCATGTCCCAGAACCCTCAGTGGACCTGGGAGCAGTTCAATAACTTCATACACGACCTGGCCGAGGAAAAGTACGACTGGAGGAAGGACTTTGCCCGCATCCAGAAGACATTCGCGTACGTCATCAACAACGAAGTCATTCGGCCAAGCGGAGATTTCTACGCGGGAGTCCAATTACCCCCTTCCCGCCGCCCTGCAAGTACTAGCGAAGCGTCGTAGACGTAGATTAGTAGGGCTACTGAGAATAAACATTGTTAAATTCAATTGTTTGTCATTTTAATTCGTTCTAAACTTGTTTTTATATGTGTATTTACTATTTGTGATATTAATTTGGTATATGTGATTCATATTTCTGATATTAAATGTTACATATGCTTAATATTTGACATATTAATTGCTGTATATTATCATATTGCCTTTCCAGAAAAGAATTTAAAAAAAAATGTCATCATACTTTCACTGACGGGCACATAAACGTACACGTCAGTGGAAATACCTCATCTCTGACGGGCTAGGTACAAGTGCCCGTCAGTGAAAGTAATTGTCAGGATGTTTCCAGGAGCCCTTAACTACACCTCCGCTGACGGGCCAGATGGGCCCGTCAGTAAAAGTTAACATCTACTGACGGGCGCATAAACGTACACGTCAGTGGACATATATCATCTCAGACGGGCTTGGTACAAGTGCCCGTCAGTGAAAGGAGCTGTCAGGATGTTTCCAGGCGCCCTGAACTACATCTCCGCTGATGGGCCAGTTGTGCCCGTCAGTAAAAGTGCACATCTACTGACGGGCCTCGTGCCCGTCAGTGAAAGTTGGACTTCCACTGACGCGACGTTAGTGGCGGGCTGGGAACCCGTCAGAGGTGGGGTTTTAGTGCCCGTCAGTGAAGGGGTTTTCTGAAGTAGTGCCTGGTGCTGCGACTAGATGTCTTGACCTAATTGGATCTGTCCTCCCCTATGGGATTGCTGATCCTTATATAGGGGGTTCCCAGGGTCGTACTGGACGTGGACTTACACCCGAGTAGGACTCTGGTCTCCTTCAACGTCGGGATCGACTTCCTAGTTCAAGGGGAGTCTTCTCTTCCCGAGAGGGGTTACCTTATCGTCCGGGGATTCTTCCCGGGTACGCCGTACCTTCCTAAAGTCACGGGAGTCTGTATAACGGATACCCCTAATACGCGGGATGCCGTACTATTCATCATCAAGCCCCCCATCAGTACGCGAAGTGAGGTCATGATGGTTCTGTTAGAAATCTGCCCTTGTCGGGAACAAACTCCGAGTAGGCGATCCGAGTAGCTCTCGTCGGTGACTTCTTCGAGTAGGTTCAACCCCTACCGAGTAGTTGTGAAAGCCTTATCGGAATTATCCTCGGGACAAACCCAGAAAGCTTTTTGATTCGATCTGGTCCGTTGATCATGGACACGCGTCCGCCTGGCATATTTTTAAGAAACCGAATCATCGTGGCGGAAAATTCGCGTGGTGATGAAGAATCTTTTCTCTCTCTCTGTGCTATTGTGCCGCGCGCTCGTTCGGGTCGTGGGTTGTCAGACCCTCTTTTTCCCGCGGCATGCCCTGTTCGCGGAAAAAGCAGCTGCCCACATTAAATGCGATGGAATTGATCGTGCCGAAAACCGTGCTCGTCTCCGGTGAAAGTTTAAATCTCTAGGAGTCCAAGAATTGGGGTTTTTGCACGCATTGTCTCTTTGCCTCCCAGCCTTCTCGCTCCCTTCGTCTTCTTCCTTGCGCCCTCGCCAACCCTCGCCTCCTCAATCTCTCGATCGATCAGCGGAAATGGGCAAGAAAAGCGCCGCGAGGAAGTCCCCCGAGCCCGCGAAGGAAACGGGAAAAGCTTCGGAGGGACCAACCACCGCCATTGCCGAGTTCGAGGCCTCGGTGATGGATTCCGCCGCTCTAGAGAAGCTTGCGGCAGAGGAGGTGATCCTCCCGGAGGTATTCGTGCCTTTCCGGGAGGCCGCAAAGGAGACGGTCCCCACCCCCGACACGGCGTGGACCGTCATCTTCGCGGACTTCTTCAGATGTGGATTTCAATTCCCACCTTCGTCGTTCTTCCTCCTCGTGCTCCAGTCCAGATCGAGTTGATTCATCTCAACCCGAACTCGGTCCTAATGCTGGCGGTCTTCGCGCACCTATGCGAAGCCTACCTCGGCATTAGGCCGAGCCTGGAGCTGTGGAAGTACTTCTACAACCTCCGCCGTATGAAGAGCAGCGGCGCAGGAGTCGTCGGCGGCGCCGGATTCCGTTTCTGAGAGGGGAGGAAGGACGCCTACATCGGCTCCTCCTGGAAATCTTCGTGGTCGGGCTGGCACGCTCGATGGTTCTACTGCCAGCCCCCCGCGAATTTTGAGATCTCCTACCGCGGACTCGCCCCTATTCAGAACAAGAGCTGGGTGGAGGCCCCGAAGGAGACTAAGCACCTCGTGGCGCTCGTCCACGACATCGCCAATCTCGCCGCCAAAGGCCTGACGGCGTGGGATGTCGCTGAGGATTTCCTTCGACGCCGGATAAGCCCTCTTCGGTCGAGGGTCGCGGCGGCCTGGGTGATCCCGCAGAGCCAAGACCCGACAAGGGACTTCGACACGGGTAAGTACTACGACCTCCCCCGCGCCAATTCGATTATCAAGACTTCTCACATACTTCTGCCCCATCGTGCCATGCAGAGTTGTCCTCGGAGGAGCTCCCGAGTAGGTTGAACAACCTATTCGAGCAGGCCCCCCAAGGAGGGCGTACGGGCGTGCCCCTGCCCCTTCTGAAGCAGAGTCCGGATGGCCGACGGGAAGTGTTCTCGGTGAGTCATCCACCTTATCCCCTTGTCTGCCTTGGGATCGTCCGAGTAGCCTTACTGAAGGCCTCTGGGCTTCTTCTTCCATAGCGTGCAGGCCGCGGGGGTCCTGACTCGGAGGCCGAAAGAGCTGGCGCCCCCGTCGAGGACGATGACATTGAGATGTACGAAACCGCCCCGCCACCCCCCGAGGAGAGGGAGGAAGGGCCTTCCACGGCCGAGGCGGGGGCAGAGATCTTCTCGACGAGTTCTCCCGCCCGAGATCCTCAGCCGCAGGTTTGTGTTCATGCCCGACAACTCCTTTCCATAGTTTTTTCCTGAGTGGAGATCATAAGGAAGGATGTGTTGGGCAGCCCGAAACGAGCAGCCCCCTTGCCAAGGAACCAACTCCCCCTCCCCCGACTGCTCTTGGGGAGGAGACCGTGGCGGGCAAGGGGAAGGCGCCGCTGGCTCCCGGCAAGCGAGGTTCGAGTGCCTTGGCAAGGAAGCCTCTTCCGACGGGGAAGCGCACGAGGTTAGTTTTCCTTTGCCGCCTTTTTCTTTTGACTTTGTCTCGCTGGAGACTTGATTCGATTTCATTCGGCGAGTAGGTTGTCGATCCGCCCCGCCGGGAATCCGACTCCGGTGGCCATGGAGCAGCAGCCTCCGGCGCCGACACCAGCGCCAGCCCCAGTCGAGCAGCGGACCCCTGCGCCTGAGTCGCCGCCGGCTTCCACCGAGAAGCCGCAGCCCCCGGTGCTGGAGTCGGAGTCGGCCCTAGTCGAGCAGGTCGTGCCTCCGGGTACTTCGGTGCCGGAAGGTCTTCGCCTCTCCTCCTTGCTGTAGGTAACGTGAGGAAAATTAGTGATAAGGTAACTTTACTTTTACTTGTACTAATCTGTTCTCTTCCAGCTTGCTATGTCCCAGGTCACCCCGCTCGAGAGGGCCCAAGAGGAACTGGACTTGGCGCGTGAAGAGCTGAAGAAGCGTCTTGACGAGTCCGAGAGATGGCGGTCGGAGAGCGAGGAGCTGCGGCAGCGCCTTGAGGACTTCGAGAAGCGGCGGGAGGCAATCGAGGCTGACCTTTCGGCCTCGAAGGCTGATCTTTTGTCCTCGAAGGCGCGCCTCTCGGACCTGGAGCCTTACCTGCAACAGAGCCGATCCTACGCGAGGAAGCTGGAGGAAGATCTCGAGCGGGCCCTGGGCACGCTCGAGAAGGCGCTGGGTGAGGTCGGCGTCGTTGTCCCTCCGGGCCTTGCTCCAGTCAACCGCCTGGCAGAGCTGACGGCGTCTGTCTCCAAGCTGAAGCCTACCGTCGAGAAGCTTCTCGAAGACGAGCTCCGGCAAGGTGTACGCGACACCCTGGCCTTTGCTTTGGCTCTCCTGAAGCGCGGGAACTCGGGTTTGTCTCTGGAGGCGCTTGCTGCTGATTTGCCCGAGGACGAGGAAGAGGGGCTTCTCGGCGCCGTGCAGCCAGCGGCGGACGCCTTCGCTGACCGAGTTCAGGCACCTGGCCTAGAGTAGGGCTCTGTAATGACATGCTTTTTCGATAAAGACAGTGATTAGTAACTGTGCAATAACTTGTGTGATTTTAGGGTTTTTTGAAATCTTGTCTTTAATCTGCTTGCGTGAAACCTTGTCGGGTGCACGTGTAGACTTTAGTCGGAACCGGTACCCTTTGCCTTCCTTTGGTGTCGGTGCACGAATAGTGCCGTAGGCCGCTCTTGTTGTGATCGACCAGTCCTTAGGTTTGGTCGGATGGAGGGCTCAGTGGCCCCTCGCCATCAGTAAACGCGATAAGGGGTCTTTCGAACAACTTGTCGTGGCCGAGGCAGCACTTCCGTATTCCTCTGCTAAGGGAAGACTTCGGTACTTGGCTAGTAAATTCCACACTTGCCCGATCAACAAGGTTCCACTCTACCCGAGATATCTTCTGTTCCAAGTAGTCGAAGACGTGAATAAGTGTGCGGGCTCCGTTGATCTAGTCGTATTTGTACTTCTTTCCCTTCCTTTACTTGGGATCGGGGGACCTTGCTACGGAACTGGGGAGCTTAGTCAACCAGGCCTTAGGTCTGGTCAGGCGGGGGGCTCAGTGGCTCCCCTGTCACCTGCAAACGCGTTAAGGGGTTTTCCTTACGTCCCTAACAGTTGCAGCGCAGAACCCTTTTTCCTTTGTGCGGGTCGAAGAAATCGGTACTCGTACTCGTATTTCGACTTTACCGTATTCTTGTCCAGCCCCCGACTGACTGTTCGAGAGATATCTCGGATAGGCAGTCTGAATTAATACTGAAAAACATTGAACTAGAGACTTAATATTATTTAAAGAAAACTGTGTCTTTTACAGGCTACTGTAAGAAAAATAACTCTAAGAAAAATAAAACAAAACTAGGCCGTCCCCTCCTCATTTAGCATGTCGTCGGTTGCCCCAGAGACTCCCCTCCTCTTGTCGTGACCCGCTGACGGAACTTTTTGTTGAGTGCGCATGCTGGGTGGCGGCGCCCGGAGCGTCTTATCATCGACTTGTTCGTAGCTTGACGATCGTTGAGGCTGGAGCTGGTGCAACTTTGGAATTCGCCGATGGGGAGGCGACGGCTGTACGATCTTACCGACGACGGTTGTACTGGACTCTTTAATGGACGCGACCTTTCTACTTTTGGCACGAGCGACCTGGATCGGGCAGCTTCTCCCGAGGAACCGTTGTCCTGTCTGGGGGAAGGCCCTGTTTCTCCTGTTCCGACTTAGTCGTGGAACTCTTTCTCCAACTTGGAGGGGGTACTTTCCGAAGCTGTCGCTCGTAGCCGTGGAGGTGGTCTTGACGACGTGGCGGTGGGAGCCACCGCGCCGGCGTCCTGGTCAGAGGGTAGGTGCTGCTCTGTGAGGTCGAGGCTGTGCTTGTCGCAGAGGAGTGCTTCTCTGGGGGAGCTCTTTATCGTGAGGACGCCTTTTGGGCCGGGCATCTTTATGCACTGGTAGGCGTAGTGCGTAGCTGCCATGAACCTGGCCAGAATAGGGCGTCCCAAGATAGCGTTGCATGCTGTCTCGAAGTCGACTACGTCGAACAGGATTTTCTCTGTTCGGAAATTCTCCGGTGTACCGAAAGTAACCGGGAGCGTGACTTGCCCGATCGGCGTGGCCGATGAGCCCGGAACGATGCCGTGAAAGGCGTGCGTCACTGTCTAAACAGACGCTCGTGGCACTTGCATTGCGTCGAGAGCGTTGGCGAATAGGATATTGAGGGAACTCCCTCCGTCTATTAAACACGCGGCCCACCCGGCAGTTGTTGATCGTCGGCTCGACCACAATGGGTAACCGTCCCGGTCGAGCACAATTTTCGGGGCAATCGGTCTGGTCGAAAGATATCGTGACCTCAGACCACTTGATCGCTCGAGGGACCCGCGGGACACTCGCGAGAAACTTCCCGGGCGATCGCCTTATACTGCCCCGAATATGTGCTCGATTGCTCTAACATGCCCCTGGAAAGGCTCAGGAGTGGAATCATCGTCGTCGGAAGTGGTTTCCCGATTGTTGTTTGCGACCTGAGGGTTCTCCTCGCGGAACCTCTCTCTTTCTTCCCAAAGGTATTTCTTAAAGATGCGGCACTGTCGCAGGTCATGCGAGTCGGTCTGGTGGAAGTCGCACCAGGGCTTGGACGACTTGTCAGAGGACGTGGTAGGTTTATCCTTGGGGCGTGGCCGCCAATTGCGCTTTTCGGAGACCTCGGCCATTACCTCGTCAGATCTGATCCTTTTCTCCTTATTCCCTCCGGAGGGCTTCTTCTTGCGCTTGGTTTTGCGCGAATCGCCCCTTGCTTGGAGGGGAGAGCTTGTCGACTCACCCCGCAGTTGCTTGATATAGCGCAGGGTCTCCTCCGCACAGGCGGCCTTCTCGGCCAGGTCCATGAGTTGCCTGGTGGTTCTCGGTGGCCGCATGATCAGATCGTGCGTGCACATCTCGTTTTGGCTGCCTCGAGTGAAGGCGCGGATGACGTCCGAGTCTGTTATCTCCGGGATAGTGTTGCGGACAGCACTAAACCTCTTGGTGAACTCCCGGAAAGTCTCGTCTGGCCGTTGGACGACAAGGAAAAGATCGTCGACCCGACCAGGCCTTGGGAAGGTACCTTGGAAGTTCCCGAGCAGCATGTCGCATAGCTGTCCCCATGAACGGATCGTTCCTGGGGGAAGATTCGTTAACCATGTCCTAGCGGCTCCTCTGAGAGCGGTAGGGAGATAGTTAGCCATAACCTTCTCGTCCCCGCCGGCTGCTTCGATCGCGGTGGTGTAGATTTGGAGGAATTCCACGGGGTTCGTGGTTCCGTCATACGATTCTAGCGAGCCGGGCTTGAAACGAGAAGGCCAACGTACCTGTCGGAGTTCCTGAGATAGCGCCTGGCATCCGCTGAAGGAGCTGTTTGAGGTCGAAGATCGGTCCCGAGCATTGGCGTTTTGTGCGTGGTCTCTCCGAGAAAGCTGCTGCTCTTGCTGGCGCCTTTGGCGGCGGCGCCTTTCGAGCTGTGCTCGGAGGTCGACAAGTAGCTCCTCCTGAGGAGGCCTGTTCCTGGGGTGTCGTCCCTCCCGATCGCGCTCTTCTGGCGGAGGAGGGGTGTCCACCCGAGTAGAGCTACGGGCCTCCGATTTGCTCCCTCCTCCTCGGTCGGAACGATGAGGGCTGTGCAAACAGCGCTGGGATCTGATCGCGCTCAGTTGCGCGTCCTGCCGACTCTAATCTTTCCTGGACGGCTTGGTCCGGAGAGGTCCCCACGGTCGGCGCCATCTGTCGACGATCGGTGAATCAGCGATCTTACGGTATTCGTGGAGTGAGGATTGCTGGGGGGTAGGGACCTCTAGGGCCCAAGTGCCAGGAGATCTGACAGCAGGGGACAGCCGTTTTTATACAGGTTCGGGCCTCCCTCAGGATAATAGCCCTACGTCCTGTTGCTATATATTGATGAAGAACACGCTTTACAACGGGGGGTGTATGTTAGTGGCTACCCTAGGCCTAATCGGAGACTAAACTATCCTAAACCACCGGGCTCGACTCCTTCGAGGCCGCGGGTCTTCTAGGGCTTCACCCCGTGGTGCTGCGACTAGATGTCTTGACCTAATTGGATCTGTCCTCCCCTATGGGATTGCTGATCCTTATATAGGGGGTTCCCAGGGTCGTACTGGACGTGGACTTACACCCGAGTAGGACTCTGGTCTCCTTCAACGTCGGGATCGACTTCCTAGTTCAAGGGGAGTCTTCTCTTCCCGAGAGGGGTTACCTTATCGTCCGGGGATTCTTCCCGGGTATGCCGTACCTTCCTAAAGTCACGGGAGTCTGTATACGGATACCCCTAATACGCGGGATGCCGTACTATTCATCATCAAGAATATATGGAGAGATTACAATGAACCAGTAGCACCGGTGCCACAGTTCAGCCTGGGCATTCGGTTTAAACCGAAAATTCGGTTTCGGTTTTTCGGTTTTTGAAGAATTCGGTTTTTGAAAAACAGGAACCGAAATAGGATATAAAATTTTGTAAAACCGAAAATTCGGTTAACCGGAAATTCGGTTCGGTTTTCGGTTTTAAACCGAACCGATCGCCCCTCTGCCGGATCTGCTCCGCACGGCGGCGATGGGGGAGCGGCGGCGGTTTTGTTGCGTGGATGGCGCGCTTGGGAGTTGGGGAGCGCGAATTGGGGATTTGGGGCAATGATTAGGGGCGTACCTGGTGCCGTTCGAGAACCTGGGCCGACGGGGAGGCAGGCGGGTTCCGCGGCGGTGCTGGAGGCGGCGGCCCGAGGGGGAGGCAGGCGGCGGCGGAGGGGGAGGCAGCGCCGAGGCGGTGCTGGGGGCCGGCACCGAGGCGGTGCTGGAGGCGGCGAGTCAGGCAGCGGCTACCGCCGGCGGCGCCAGAGGGGGAGGCAGGCGGCGGCGACGGGGATGGCGGCGGCCTAGCGCAGAGGCGGCGAGTCGCGGAGTCGGGGGTCCCCGTGTGGGCCGTGGGGGAGGACTAGGTGCGCCCATGCGGTGGGATAATGCGGTAAAAGAGTTGGGCTGGGCAGTTGGGCCAGATGGGCCGCAGTTAATTCGGGTATTTTGGTTAACCGTGGCCCAAAACCGAATAAACCGTATTAATTTCGGTTTATGACAAATTGGAACCGAAAAAAATTCGGTTACCGAATTTACCACTAATTCGGTTTTTTCGGTTTCGGTTTCGGTTTCGGTTTTGGTTTTTCGGTTTTTATGCCCGGGCTGAGCCCCAGTTCTTCTTCCTCTAGGGTTTGTATGTCTAAGGTTGCGTTGCCTAAGAAAAGATCTTAGAGTCCCCTCCCTTTGCATGGCCGCAATCCCTACCAGAAGCCTTGCCGAAAGGCCTTCCCGACCAGCGTGCGGGATGATGCATGGCTACCATACTCGCCCTCATGGATATCCGTGAGCAAGTCGCGGCCTTTCTCCCGGGTAATGCACTTCAGAAAGACGCCGTTGGTGCCACGCCGGTAGAGATTCCCGTCTACCAGGGCGTAGCGCTTGGCTTGGCGCGCGATCCTTTCTCCTGCGGCATCATCTTCGGGAAGGATATTTGCTTTCAGGTACGCCTGGATCTTGGAGATCTAGAAAGGCTCCTGAGAACAGGCGGCGAGCACAGGGTGCTCGCCGGGCGGCAGCAACCTGACGGGATTTCCCACTGAACGTGCTGCCTGGGTAGCCTCGCCAAGGCGCGAGGTTCCCCCTTCGTCTTGGTTGGCAGCCTCGACGGATGGCCGGGAGAGCCTTTCTTCAAAGGTCTCAGCCGGGACCGGTTCCCGAGAGGACGCCAGTCGCGATAAGTAGTCGGCGGGCTCATTGTAGCGGCACGGGACGTGTTGGAGCTCCAAACCATTGAAACGCCGCTCCAACCTCCTGACTTCACTCAGGTATGCCGCCATTTATGGGTCGGAGTATTGGTACTCCTTGGATACCTGATTGACGACCAGCTGAGAGTCGCCTTTGACCAACAGACGGCGTATTCCGAGGGACGCGGCGGCGCGGAGCCCCGCGAGGAGTCCCTCGTACTCGGGCCATGTTGTTGGTGGCGCGGAAGTGGAGCTGCATGATGTACTGGAGTACTTCACCTGTCTGGGAGGTGAGAACTACTCCAGCCCCCACGCCCTTGAGCGTGAGGGATCCATCAAAGTGCATCATCCAATGTCCGGCTCCTTCATGTTCCAGATTCGCGGACAGCTCCTCCCCTTCATCTTCAGGCATCGGTGTCCACTCGGCCACGAAGTCGGCCAGAGCTCTGCTTTTGACCGCCCAGTTGCTGACGAAGCGGAGGTTGAACTCGGCGAGTTCAATCGCCCACTCGACCACGCGGCCAGTGGCTTCTCGATTGTGCAGGATGCGCTCGAGAGGGTAGGCCGTAACCACCAGGACCTCGTGCGCTTGGAAGTAGTGGCATAGCTCTCTCGACGCAACGAGGATTGCGTAGAGCATCTTCTGGGCTTGTGGGTAGCGTGTCTTGGCGCCCCGTAACACTTCACTAACGAAGTATATGGGACGCTGTTGGACGTGGCCCTTGCTTGGTACCTCCCCGAGTACTGGACCCGGGGGGTCAGGATTGTTCCCGAGCACTCCTGGCTGCTCGGGTTCACCCGGGAGCCCGGACCCGGACTCGGCCCCGAGCACTCCTAGCTGCTTTGGTTCGCCCGGGAGCTCGGACCCGGACTTTGCCTTGGACTCGTCGTTTGCCAGGAGCTTTGCCTCGAGCACGCCTGACTGCTCGGGGTCGCTCGGGAGCTCGGACCCGAGCACTGCCGACTGTTGGGGGTCGCCCGGGAGCTCGGACCTGGGCTTTTCCTTGGATTCGCCGCTTATCGGGAGCTTGGACCCGAAAGCTTCCGCCTCCGTGGGAGTCGTCGGGAGCTCGGACCCGACCTCTCGCTCGACCACGAGGGACCGCACTCACCACTCGGGGAGTAGCCTAGATGTAGAGCAGCAAAGGCTCCTCGGGTCTCGGCGCCACCAAGACCGGAGGCGAGGTGAGGTACTTCTTGAGGTCCTGCAGGGCTTGCTCGGCCTCTGGGGTCCACTCGAAGCGGCCCGATTTCTTGAGGAGTTTGAACAACAGGAGGCCTGGCTCCCCAAGCTTGGAGATGAACCGTCCCAAGGTAGCCATGCAGCCCGTTAGGCGCTGCACGTCCTTGAGACGAGACGGTGGGCGCATTTGGTCGATGGCCCGGATCTTCTCGGGGTTGGCCTCTATTCCCCGGTTTGAGAGCAGGAAACCGAGGAGCTTGCCCGAGGGAACCTCGAAGACGCACTTCTCGGGGTTCAGCTTCATGCGAGTACTGCGGAGACTGTCGAAAGTCTCCGCCAGATCCTCGAGGAGCGTTGCTTGGTCCCTTGTCTTGACAACGAGATCGTCGATGTAGGCCTCGATGCTACGACCTATCTGAGATTGTAATGTAATGCGCATGGCACGCTGGTACGTAGGCCCAATGTTTTTTAACCCAAAAGGCATGCAAACATAGCAATAAGTCCCCATAGGGGTTGTAAATAAAGTTTTTTCCACATCCTTTACCGACATACTAATCTGGTGATAGCCAGAATATGCATCTAAAAAGCACAAAAGGTCGCATCCAGCAGTGGAGTCGACTATTTGATCAATGCGGGGTAAAGGGAAAGGATCTTTTGGACATGCCTTGTTGAGGTCAGAGTAGTCCACGCACATCCTCAGCTTGCCGTTGGCTTTCGGCATGACGACGGGGTTGGCAAGCCAATCCCGGTGGAGGACTTCACGGATGAAGCCGGCGGTAAGGAGCTTGCCGACTTCCGCCCGGATGAACTCTTGTCTTTTTGGTGCTTGACGGCGCACCTTCTGCCGAACGGGCCGTGCGTCAGGATGCACGGCGAGGCGGTGCTCGATCACCTCCCTAGGGACTCCGGGCATGTCCGACGGTTGCCAAGCAAACACATCAGCATTCACCCGAAGGAAGGCGATGAGCGTGCTTTCCTATTTGGCGGCCAGGCAGTCGCCGATCTTGACGGTCCTGCACGCGTCTTCACCTAGGACCACCTCCTTGATGGGGAGGAAGTCGTTTGCGGCGATCTTGAGCTTGGCTGGGGGCGGACCCAAGAACTCGGGGCGCTCACCGATATCCTCGGCCACGGCGAAGGCGGCCGAGAACAGTTGCTTGGCGCAGAGGACGGTGACCTGGAGATCGGCCGGCACGGTGAGCCTGCCGTTGGGCCCAGGCATCTTGATGGTGAGGTAGGCGTAGTGGGACGCCACCATGAACTTGGCAAGGGCCGGGCGGCCGAGGATGCCGTTGTACGGGAGGTCGAATTCAGCGAGGTCGAAGGCGACGCTCTCTGTCCGAAAGTTGTCCTTGGTCCCGAACATGACCTTCAGGAACACCTGCCTGAGGGGCATGGTAAGAACTGGGGTGACGCCAAAGAAAGGCATCGTTGGCTCCAGCTGCCCGGATGGTACCTGCATTTTGCTAAACACCTCGGGAGACAGGAGGTTAAGTCCTGCGCCCCCGTCAATCAGCATGCGGGTTAACTTGATGTTGCACACTATCGGGGAGACCACCAGAGGGAAGCGGCCTACGCCAGACGTGTTCTCGGGGTGGTCGGAGAGGTCGAAGGTTATCGGGGTGCCCGACCACTTGAGCGGTCGGGTCGAGCCGGTGCTCGAGGTCGCCGAGCACACTTCACGCGCCATCACTTTAAACTGGCGACGCGAAGCGGGCATAGAGGCGCCCCCGCTGATGCACGCCACGGCCTCTGGCTCCTGGAACCCGTGATCTCCTCCTTGTTCCTCTCCACCGCGCGTGTCGTCGCCACTTTCGCGGCGCTCCTTGCGCTCCTTCTTGTTCCTCTCGGCGAGGAACTTCACCGTCCGGCAGTCAGCGAGGCTATGCCGGTTGGTCTGGTGTATCTCGCACCACCTGCCAGAGCCCTGCTCGGGGGCCCTGGATGGCTTTTTGCCGCCATCGCCTGGACTGGCGCGTGGTGGCTTCCGCGCCTCGGGGTCCGCTGCCGCGACAGGCTCGGACTTGCGCTTCTTGTTCTTCTTCTCCCGCCCCCCAGGGGGACGGGAGGAACCTGCGTCGTCGACCGTGGACTGTATGTCACGCTGCCTAGTTTCTCAAGCATCTTTTTGTCGCGGACACCCTGCCTGAAGGCGACGATAACTGCTTGAGGGGAAATCTTGGGGATGGTGTTGCTAACCTGGCTGAAACGCTGGACGAAGTGCCGCAACGTCTCCCCTTCCTGCTGCTTGATGGCGTGGAGATCGCTCTCCATGCCGGGGCGTTCGAAAGTACCCTGGAAGTTGGCCACGAACTGGTGGCAAAGGTCTTCCCACGAGCGAATTGAGCTCGGGGAAAGGTTCATGAGCCATGAACGGGCAGAGCCCTTCAGGCCCATGGGGAACCAGTTGGCCATCACCTTTTTGGCCCTCCAGTCACTTGCACCGTGATGGTGTAGATTTGGAGGAACTCTTCTGGGTGGAAAGAGCCATCGTACTTTTGCGGCAGATTAGGCCGGAATTTCTCCGGCTAGTTGACGCGGCGAAGGTCAGGAGTAAAAGCCTGACAGCCCGCTCCGTAAAGCGGGGTGCCGACCCTCCCGACCGGCGGCGTGCGGACGCGCATCGGAGAGCACGTACGACTGGCAGCGGGGCCGGAGGATGACTGGCCTTCGACAGCCCTTGCCTCACATCGCCTCTCCTGTTGGCGCTCGATGGTGACGCGCGCATCTTGACCTTCTTGCCGCTGGTTGATGCGGTGGCGAAGGTCTAGGCCGCCCCCTAGAATAGGAGAGGTGACCGAATGGTGGGACCCACCGCGGGGCTCCGTCGCTTCACCACGTCGAGGACGTAACGGTCATGACGGAGGCGCCGCTGAGGGGCCATCTTGTGGGTCGCCATGCCTCGAAGAGGTATGGGAACTCCTGGCCGCCGCCTGGCGGCGAGCGGTGTCGACCAGGTTGGCTACCTCCTGGAGCCAAGGGCCCACTGGAGATATGCTTTCCACCTGGACAGGAGGATGCCGGAGAAGAAGCCGCGCGGCATGCAGCGCACCTGCTTCGCCCGGCTCGTCGAAATCCAGCCGCGCCGAACTGGCTGAGGGATCTCGACGAAGGCTGCATCGGCATGCGATCCGCCTTCGCCCGATGGGTGCCACAACATTGACAACGCAGCGGCTGCCGCTGTGGTGCCACTGGGCATGGCACGATGGCCCTCCTCTCGAGAGGACACCGAACGTGTTGAAGCCAATGGCTGCAGTCGTCCTCCCCCCCCCCGGCTGGGAAGATGACTGCTGGCCTGCCATGAGCAGCGTAGTTTCGAGAACTTGGCCTCCCCTGCCTGGCACGCCAGATGTCGATGTACAAACGCCAGTATCGGTGGTCCGGAAGGACCCCTTTGGGATTCGGCTGGGGAGGCGCAGATCTACGGAGCTACGCCGGAGCTAGAGCTTGGCAGGATGGAAAATGGAAAACACGGTGATTTACCCAGGTTCAGGCCACCTTCTAGGTGTAAAACCCTACGTCCTGCTTTGAGTGTATTTGAGAATATGTGGAGAGATTACAATGAACCAGTAGCACCGGTGCCCCAGTTCTTCTTCCTCTAGGGTTTGTATGTCTAAGGTTGCGTTGCCTAAGAAAAGATCTTAGAGTCCCCTCCCTTTGCATGGCCGCGGTTCTCCCCTTATATCTCCGGGGGTCACCACAGTGGCCGAAAGTTAAATATCTTCCCATGAAGCTTGTCGCGGAAGAAACGGGCATGGGCAAGCCACGTCTGTGGTTGAGATGCACTGTAGGGGAACAGTACCGGTCACGCCTTGGTTGGGAACCGGATCATCATCATGAGGGCATGTCAGAAGGTGAAGACTTGATGTCTCTTAACACGGGCTATGCTGCAACTACCCAGGCCCCATGGACCAGGTGCAGAGGGCATGCGTATGGGCGCGTGGAGGCGCGCCCTTAAAGTCAAAAATGGTGTCAGACCTCTCCATCCTCTCCAAGACTGATAGCTGACAGGGCTTATCACTTGGGGGGATGGGAACCGGTCAGGACACCGTCCTTGGTCTGCAAGGACTTGGAGTAGACGGGTATTTAATGCACCTGACACACGCATTAAATGCACCTGTAGGGCTACGCGGACCGAGGAAGGGCCCACAAGGGGTGCTCGGGGCTCCCAGGATCGGAGGCCCCCGAGCACACCCACTAGGCCGCTCCATCATCTGGGCGAGGCATTCGGCGCCCCGAACGGGGGCCAGGTCACCTCGGATGCTTGAGGTGAGCCCCCGAGCACTCGTTCTTGGGTGCTCGAGGTGAACCCCCGAGCACTTCTGCTTGGGTGCTCGTGGTGATCCCCCGACCACTTCTGCTTGATTCGTCCCGGGTGGGGATCAAGTCGCCTTGGGCCCTTCGGGAAGCGCCTTTAAGGGACGACTCGGGTCACCCCTCGATTTAGCCGAGTGGAACAGTGCTCGGGGTGAGCCCCCGAGCACCTCTTCTTAACTCCCGTGTCCTTGGCAACGTGATGTCAAGTTGGGCCTTTGCCAGCGGTTTATGGGACCCTGGGCCCTGTAACGCCGACACGGCGTAGATCTTGTTGATACTTGGCCGCCCGTAGGTGCGCGCAGTCGCGCATTTCCTCGAGGAGGTTTAGATCGTTGACCCGCGGCGTCGCTGCCTTGTTTTCGGAATGCTGTTCCACGCGGGGGGACCTCATCCGGATTTCACACGGGAGGACCGCCTCTGCCCCGTAGACAAGGGAAAATGGGGTTGCGCCAGTTGCCCGGCTGACCCTAGTACGAAGTGCCCAGAGGACGGTTGGCAACTCGGTCACCCAAGACTTGGCATGACGTTGCAGCGTGTCGTATACGCATTTTTTGATCCCATTGAGGATGAGGCCATTAGCTCGTTCGACTTGGCCGTTGCTTTGAGGATGAGCTACGGAAGCATAGCAGACGTTGGCACCATAGGACTTACAGTAAGCGATGAAGTCAGCGGCTGCAAATTGTGGTCCATTATCGGTAATGATCCGGCTGGGCACTCCAAAGCGGGTAAAAATGTTTCGCTGCATGAATTTTTGTGCCGCTACCATCGTTGTACCAGAGAGCGATTATGCTTCCATCCATTTAGTAAATGTGTCGATGGCGACGATCAAAAATTTATGGCCGCCACGTCCAAGAGGAAATGGCCCGAGGAGATCCAGCCCCCAAGTCGAGAAATGCCATGATAGTGGTATTGTTTGGAGAGCTTGAGTGGGCTGGTTGACTTGTCGTTTGTGGAATTGACAGGCCTCACATTTTTGGACCAAGCCGATAGCATCGTGGAGCGCAGTTGGCCAGTAAAATCCTTGTCGGAACACCTTTCCGACTAGGATGCGGTACGCAGGGTGTGCACCACATAGTCCATTGTGGATTTCTTGTAGTAGCTCCTTGCCTTGTTCGATGGGTACGCATTTCATGAGGACACCGAGAGCTCCCCTACCATAGAGTGTATCATCGATCATTGTGTAGTGCATGGCCTTGCGGGAGAGTTTCTTGGCTTGCTCCTCTTCTCCTGGTTTGATTTGGTTGAGCAGGTACTGACGTATCGGGTCCCGCCAGTCTGTGCTTTCTTCAAGTTGGGCAATGACGTCGCCGGTGATCCCTTTGGGGGTGTCGAGCTGGGAAGTCCTGACTTGTTCATAAGTCTCATGAGGGGTGGGGGCATTCTCGTCGTCTGCCTGAATTTTGACAGATGGTTTGGAGAGTTGCTCGACGAAGACGCCTGCGAGGGGGGATGTTTGACTTGAGGCAGTGCGAGCCAGGACGTCGGGGATGTGGTTGTCTCACCGCGGTATGTATTGGAATTCCAAGCCGGTGAACTTTTTCTCCCAAGTTCGTACTTCTGCTAGGTAAGCAGCCATTGTTGGACTAATAGACTGATAATCTTTGCTTGCTTGTCGGATGACTAGTTGTGAATCGCCTTTTACGGTTAGGTGACGAATGCCGAGAGCTGCGGCGATGCGGAGGCCGGCGAGGAGACCTTCGTATTCTGTTTCGTTGTTAGTGTCACGGAAGTGCAGCTGGATAGCGTACGGAAGGGTTTCTCCTGTTGGTGCGGTGATGACGATGCCAGCCCCCGAGCCAGTGAGGGTGAGTGATCCATCGAAATATAAAGTCCAGACTTTACTTGTGTAGTCGTTGTCTTCGGGTTCTGGTGCTAGGTCTGTTCATTCCGTGACGAAGTCGGTGAGGGCTTGTGACTTAATTGTTGTTCGGGGTGTGAACTCGATGTCGAATGCACCCAACTCAGACACCTATTGAGCAATGCGGCTAGTGATCTCTCTGTTCTTGGTAATGGAGCCAAGCGGGTAGACGGATGTGATCATTACCTTGTGAGCTTGGAAGTAGTGCTTTAATTTGCGGGAAGCTAGGAGCACTGTGTACAGGAGCTTCTGGACGTCTGGGTACCGCTCCTTAGGTCCGTGTAATATTTCGCTCACATAGTAGACAGGTCGTTGAACTTTCTCGGTGTGGCTGACTTCTTCTCGCTCAACTACGAGTACCGCGCTGGCTGCTCAAGGACCGCAGGCGATATAAAGCAAGAGTGTTTCGCCTGGCTCTGGTGGAACTAGCACTGGTGGGCTGGCGAGATATGTCTGTAGTGCTTGAAAGGCTGTTTTGGCTTCCTCTGTCCATGTGAAGCTTTTATGGTTGCGCAGGAGTTTTAAAGAAAGGAAGTCCCTTGTCCCCCAGGCGCGAGATGAACCTGCTAAGTGCGATCATGGACCCGGCAAGCTTCTGGATTTGGTTTGTTTTGGTCGGAGACTTCATGCTGAGGATAGCTTCAATCTTTTTCGGGTTGGCCTCAATACCTTGGTGTGATACCATAAAACCCAGGATCTTGCCAGCCTCAATGCCGAACACACATTTTTCTAGGTTCAGCATGATCTTGTTGGCTCGTAGGTTGTCGAAGGTTTCTGTAACACCCTGATTTCCGAAACCCAAAAATTAGGGCTAACAAAAACTTTTCTTAATAATGCTGATTAAAATATACTAGATTAAAATCTTTTGCACAAATCATGCGTTTGCAAAAACCCCAGAGTGCATCAACCAAACATCTTTCCACATGTTTCCACCCCTGTTCCTATCTCCTTAACTTTTGCTTTATCGAAGCTCTGTCCGGCAAAGAGTACAACCCTTGCTTTGCACCTTGTCTCCATGCGGGGCCATTCGCTCTCGCATTCCCACCACGATCACATCTTTGGCATCCCTTTCCCTTTTTGTCTAGCCGGTGCAATCTGGACCAACATCTGCCGCAAAGTGCCCACATGGTACTTTTGCGAAATGTGAACATATACATGTCATGAACTTTTTCCGAATGACCTGATATTCTACCACCAACTTCGCCATGCCCTATTATGAGTAAGCGCCCATATATACTGCTTTCCTGTATATGCATATACGCAGACTCTAACCCCTTCTTCCCAAATGGCGGATCAAAACCCTAATTCGTCGATCGACTCTACCACAATTCCATGCATATATATAAGCATATTTCAGCGACAGCATTCAAACTCTAAACCACCGTAATCTCGCAAGTCCATTCCATCCACATGCAAACCCTATATATGCCAAAATCTTCGAGTGTATGTGGGCACATACACACCAAACCCAGGTTACTCTTCTCGGTAAAATCCTTTTTACCACATAACCAAGAAAATATCTACAGCCATTCTACCAATCTTCTTTAACAAGATATATATATATATATATATATATATATTTCACTATTATCCCTTCTACTTACCATGTCACCTTTTATCTTTCTACATGGTAAGACCTTAGATATTTACTTCACCATGTTTATCCGCCCCTCCAAAATTCCCCAAAATTTCAGAGGCATCCGGAGACTCTCCCTAAAATATTCTTATAAAAATATCTTGAGGTCCCATGTGAATATTTCAAACCACTTCGCGATTAACTTGGAATCAAATATTGAGCCCTAATTCTTTTCCTCTCTCAATACTTGAGCAAAATTCTAGGCTTATATTCTATGTTCATCCTAGGCTCGCTATTATGTCATACCAGATAATCTCCAAGCCACCTCATGTAGCAGCCCCTTTTCTCCTGCCATGCCTGAGCTGCCCAGGTGCATTTTTTCTCTCTTTCTCTACTCATGCCATTCAATTTGGTGCCTCACTCCTCCGGTGCAACAGCTCCTCTTCTCTTGCCGTGCATGAGCTGCCATGCATCTCTACTCCACTTAAAGCTCCACCCAAGCTCTAGCTGCTGTTTCTTTTGCTACACTCCAGCCCCAACCGAGTACACATTTCTTTCCAGCACTACCTTAGTAGCCCACAGCAGCTCTTGCTCTCCTTTAAAGCCATACCGAGCTGCCCCACTCCCCCTTCCAGCTACCTGTCCTTTTCTCTCATTGCTTTACTGACCAGACCAGCAAACCAAGTCCATTTCTTTTCTCCCCTGCACAGCAACAACTCCTTTTCCTGCCATGCATGGGCTGCAGTATGCTTTCCTTTATCACATGCACCTACAGCAGTCAACTGCCCCATCTTTTCCTCCTTATTTCTGCTCTTTTCCCTAGGCAGTGCTACATGCAAAGCTTCCGTGCACCCTGCTCCAATCGCGCATGACTGCCCATGCCATGTGCCGAGCTCCACTCATCTCCTTTCCACTGCCGCATCTCTCCATTAGAGAAAGCCAAAGCTCCACCAAGCAGCCTCTCCAACTCTCCATTATTTCTCCCCTCTTCCTGGAGTTCCTCTCCAAGTAACCGAGCTATTGCAGCCGAGCTACCTCTCCAAGCATCTTTCTCTACTGCTCCCTACTCCAACCCGAGCTACCTCATGCCATTGATGCTTGAACAGCAGTAGCATAGCTCCACGTTGATCTACCAGCCCTCACTCCCTCCATTTCCAAGCTGGCCAAGCTGCCCCTTCTCCCCTACGGTGCATTCCTGAGCTCCTCTCCAACCAGCCGAGCTCCCCTCCTCATGTCTTCTTGCTGCAGCTCTCCCTCTTCCCATCCACAGCTGAGCTCCTCACCAAGCAGCGCCCAAGCTCCCCTCCTCTTGCTCTTTCCCCTAGATCAGCTCTTGCTGTAGTTGCCAAGCTCCTGCCGCAGCTACCTCTTACCGCGGCAAGCTATTTCCCGCCACGGCAAGCAACTTCCCTACCGCGGCAAGCCTCTGCCGCTGCTACCTTGCTTCTGCCGTGGCAAGCCACTCCTGCCGCGGCAAGCCATTATAGCTGCCGCTGTTGCCTTGCCTCTGCCGCGGCGCCTCCTCCTCACCACGGCAGTTCGTCCCTCACCGTGGCAGCACTGCGGTAGTAACGCAGCAACTCCCCCACGACAACCCTCGCTGCGGCAACCACCTCCCTACCGCAGTAGCAACGCGGCAGCCTCTCCGCCGTGCGCGGCAAGCCTTTCCTCGTCGCGGCAGCTCATCTCTCTCGAGCCGTGGCAGCCCAAGACCTTGCCACTGCTGCTTGACCCTACCACGGCAACGCCTCACCGTGGCAAGCTACTCCTCCACAGCGGCAGTACCACGTCACCATCTCCCTCACCGCAGCAGTGCCGCGCCCTCCTTTTTCCTACCGCGGCAAGCTCCCGACAGCCACAGCAAGGAGTTGATGCCCCTTCCTCCACCGCAGCAGCTTGCGGCAACCCCCGCTGACAACATTTTTCTGTCGTGGCAAGCTACTGCTGCTGTCGCCCAGCTCCTACCGCGGCAGCACCGTGCACCAAATTCCAGTACCGCGTCAATATTTCTTCCGCTGCGGCAACCCCTCCTCTCTGCTGCCATCCCTTGCCCCTGCCGCGGCAGCTCTCTGAAACCAGCCACCTTCCCTACCACGGCAGCCCATCCCCTCTGCGGCAGTCATTTTCCCACCGGGGCAGCACCTTTCCTCGCGCTGTGGCAGCCTTTCCTCCCACCACGGCCGCTGCCCTCTCCCCTTTTCCACCCCTGTGAAGAACTCCTCCCACCGCGGCAACTCGCGGCAACTGCTGTTGCCACTTTACTCTTGTCACGGCAAACCCCGACGAGTTCTCCTCTTAACTCTAGCTGCCTTGCCACGTCGCTTTTCGCCCAAGTTCTTCTCCCTGGTGAGTTAGCACGTCGCCGCAGCTCAGCTGTTGTTGGTAGCCACAACAAAGCTTTCGGACATTGGTTCCTCCCCAAAATGCTTATCCAATTTTAAAATTCTTTTCCTAAATTCCCAAACCCTCCTAATCTTGCTATCCGTACCACTTGTGGGATGCTTGAGTATAGTTAGGATCTGAAATCATTTTAAATCCAAATAACTCGTGATAGAAGAATAACAGTAATAATATTACAAGTATATCTTCACCTCTATGTGGTGAATCTGAAAGTGAATAACCTAATGTTTTCACACCAAGATGAGGCAAAACCTAATGTGCACTCACCATAACTCGATCGAATTCAAAGGAATCCTAGCTCAATGTAAACCCTAAAGTTAGTGTCTTTTGCCGTGCACCCCTAAAATATCCACAATAATTTTCTAAAACTTTATAAATCCGTAGCTAACGAACATGTAATATTGTGTGAGGGTTATCCGCTGGTTCTTCGTTTGGTCTTGTTGGGTTCTGCTCGCACCGTTGTTTATTCGTTGCTCTTTGACGTGTAGATACGACGCGGCGGTACCTCACGCGCAGGATTCCCGATGTTGTCGTACCAAGTTTGTGACTGAGATTCGGCCGATAACGCCAGGCAAGCTCTCCACCCTTGATCATGTTGAGACCCATGTTTACAAGATATTATGTTATTTACGAAACATGCATGCTATGTTTTACAATCGTTATTTTATGTAGCGTAGCTATGCCGATGCTTAGGAAACCCTAGTCTGACCCTGAATTCCTTGTAGCCCTAAGGACTACGTATTCTGGAAATATTATCAGAAAAACTTAGGGTAGAGTATATACTTATATACATGCTTAGCCCTGCCGTAGTAAAATTAGGGTTTTAAAAATAAAAGGTGATAACACCCCATATTTCATGTGGTGAACTTTTGAGAAACGGACCGTCGTGTCCAGAGGTGTATGAAGGTAGCATAGCCATGGGTTGATATGTTTTACCGTAAATGGTTTTGTGAAACCAAAAATGAAAATGGAGAAGATTTTGATCCGGGTCGGTGATGAAGGGTGAGAGCAGGGAGCTTGTTAAAAGAGCGAGGTAAGGCCCGGCGTGGTTCTCGCTACCCGTTTACGGGAGTGGTGTGGAGTCCCTCTCGGATCACCTAAGGACCGAGTTTAAGTATCGTTTGGCCAAGTCTTACCGTACGTCCACATGTCCTTTATGGGAAGGACTTGACATAGTACCCGGTCTGAACTAGCATGAACCCGTAGGCAGGGAGAAGTGTGCAGATGGAGGTGTAGCTCCTGTAGAGAACAAATTCCGCGGGTAAGCGAGGCATTGTTCGCCACAAAGTTAGAACACCAACCTCCTTGCAAGCGATGATACTGACTCAAGCTAGGTTTAGGACATGTCCTTCTGGCGGGTTCATGGCTGGGTTCACACTGGCGAAGAGTCTCGTTGTACTAGCTTTGGTAGCATGCGGCGCGCAGTATGCCCAGGGCGAACTACATCGTGTGGGTAAAGCCGTACCACCTCTGTAGAGGGTTAAACTATTCGAATAGCTGTGTCCACGGTCATGGACAAACTTGGTTAGGCCACACTAAAGTAGACTGACTTTCAAAGTCAAAAATGGGTTATGGGTTTAAGGACGCGATCCGTTGTGTTCGCAGGGCGTCATGCCAATTTCCCGTTGTGTCGGGAAAAGTGAAGAAGGGGTTTCCCCGTGGACTCAGGCAAACCCTAGTATCCCCGTAGGTGCCAGGTGAGCTATGTCACCCTGAGGAATCGGGTGATTGCTATGTTTTCGTTGGTATTCCCGTAAATACGAGGTGAGTTATGTCTCCCTGAGGAACCGGGCGATTACCATGCTTTGCCGTTGTAACGGAAAGCACAGAGATGATCTCCCCGTTGTAACAGGTAGAGTGATTTAGGCAGGTACCTTATCTCGTTGCGTTGAGATGTTTTGCAAAACTGCTTTAATATCTATTTACATATTTCGAATGCAAACTTACTTTCTTGCACAATATGAAACCTAGGATAGAGCCAATTTCTTGATAATTCCCTTGCATGCTCATATCCGTGATAAACTCCCTGGCGGAGTGCTTGCGAGTACATTCAATGTACTCACCTGGCTTGTTGATTTGGCCAGACAGAAGGGCGACAGCTCGAAAGCAACGTCAGTATCCACAATAACTAGGGCGAACCCCCAGTCAGTTACCTATTGGGTATGGCATACTGGTGGGCCACATCACCGCTCGATTTTCCGCTGCAAGATTTTTAGCTGTTGGGCTAAAGGTATAAATTTTCGATCTCAAAGATCGGTTTTATACTATATTCTAATAAGTGCGTGTATGACCTTGATATATAGGTTGTCTTGTGTGTACCGGCTACTGATCATGGGACCGGTACAATAAACACAAGGGCTTATCTGGCCTTAAAACCGGGTACGCCACAGTTTCTGTCAAGTCGGTAATTAGGTCGTGCTCTTCTTTCGACTTGATTACCAAGTTGTCGATGTAAACTTCCATGTTCTGCCCGATTTGCTTTGCGAAGGCTGTCTACATAGTCTGCTGGTAGGTGCTGCCAGCGTTTTTGAGTCCGAATGGCATTGTTTTATAGCAAAAGGTGCCGTAAGGAGTAATAAAGCCAGTATGAGGGACATCCGATTCCCGCATACGGATTTGATGATAACCGGAGTAAGCGTCGAGTAGGCATAAGTAAGTGCATCTGGAAGTTGAATCCACGATTTGATCGATCCGAGGTAGTGGAAAATTGTCCTTCAGGCAAGCTTTGTTGAGATCCGTGTAGTCAATGCACATGCGCATTTGGCCGT
This sequence comes from Stipa capillata, assembly GCA_019208055.1. Lineage (NCBI taxonomy): Eukaryota > Viridiplantae > Streptophyta > Magnoliopsida > Poales > Poaceae > Stipa > Stipa capillata. Next base: position 228,792 of record JAGXJF010003719.1, read on the forward strand.
TTTCTTTTTTGGCTAGGACTGGGTTGGCCAGCCATGTTGGGTTCCTGATTGGTTCGATGAAGTTGGCGTCAGTGAGTTTTTTGAGTTCTGCCTCGATTACTTTGCGTTGCTCCGGGCTAAACCTCTGAAGTTTCTATTTGACCGGTTTGACCGCCAGGTCAATATCCAGTTTGTGCTCAGCCACCTCCCTTGGGATTCCTAGCATATCAGATGCCTTCCAAGCGAAGACATCTGGGTTTGCCCGGAGGAAGACGGTGAACGCGAGTTCCTATTTGGGGTCAAGGGTGGACCCGATTTTGACTGTTTTCTCGGGTTCATCCTCGCGGAGTGGAATTTGTTTGATCTCGTTGTGCGGTTGTACTGATAGTTTAGGTTTCGACTTGGCCGGTCCCGAGTTGTCAGGCGAGGAGGTTCCGGCTGCCTGGTTGTCGTTAGCAATACTGGTGTTGTCTTGTCGAGTGTTAAGGCCATAGTTTTGCATGTCGCACTCCACAGCCGTTGGGAGGGATCCTTTGACTATGATGACTCCATGTGCAGCAGGAATCTTCATGATAGGATATGCGTAATGGGGAATCGCCATAAACTGGACCAGCTGAGGTCGTCTGAGTATCACATTGTAGACCATGTCGAAATCGATGACCTCAAAGACGCACTCCTCTGTTCGAAAGTTGTCGCGAATTCCGAATGTAAGGGGTAGCGTGATTTGCCCGATCAGGTCGTGATTTAATCCGGGAATAATCCCGTAGAAACGCTTGACAACAGGCCTGATGGTTGAGCGGGGGACTTGCATCTTGTCAAGTGTTGAGATTGAAATAAGGCTGAAAGAGCTACCGCCATCGACCAAAACTTTGTACAGCATGATGTTCCGAACCCTGGGGGATACGATCAAGGGGTATCGTCCTGGGTGAGGGCAGTTGTCGGGGCAGTTGGTTTCATCGAATATGATGGGGGTTCTAGCCGACTTCAACTTGGAAGGTCCAGGGCGTGGATGTACGGCTAGGACGTCGTGTGATATCTGCTTGGCTTGTTGCTTCGAATCGTACGTGGCTGAACCACCCCACATGTGACAGACCTGGGAGTCGAGGCTACCGCCGACTTGTCCGAGGTCTTCGAATTGCTGTAGGTCTGGTTGATGGGCGAGCCAGTGGGTGTCGCTGCTTCAATGGACGTTGTTGACGTGGATATCCTCGTCGTCTGGATAGGCTTCTCGCTTCGAGTTGTCTTGGACCCGAGGATTGGGTTTGTTTGCTGTCTCAGCGCCGTTTTCCTCTTGGAGTAATTTTAAGAGTTCGCGGCATTGTGATTGACTGTGGGACCCGCTACGGTGGTATTTACACCAGTTGTGCCAGGGTTCGTTCTTCCTCAGGTATCCAATTTTTGTCCAAGATTTCGCCTGCGGTGTTTCTCTTGGGTCTTGCTTTCCACTTGGTTTGTCATTCCTCTCGACGATCGGATGTCTCTTTATCCTGGAAGCCGGCGAGGACTGCTTCAATGTTATGTTTCCCCTTTTCGCTCTCCGACCATCTCGGGGAGAGCGTCTCGAGTTGTTGTTCGGGGAACACTTCCGTCTATCACGGTCATCCGACCGGTGGAGACCTCAATTGATCTCAATGTTGTGAAGGCGTTGGTCTTCGTAATTGGCCCGTACCTAGAGAATTTCCATGAGCTCCGCGGTATTACGTGGTTGAGCTGTGTAGACGTGGTCTAGCATCGCTCGTCACGGATGGCGGCTTGGAAAGTCTCGAGTACCTCAGTGAAGAAGAGCCCTGGGACGATGTTGACTTTACTCTTAAACCGGGTGACTTAGTCACGAAGGCCTTCGTCCTTTCCTTGCCGTATGCGTTTGAACTCGGACCTCAAGGTTGAGGCATCCCGAGTGGTGGAGAAACTTTTAATAAACATATCTTGGAACTGCGCCCAGCTATGAATGGAGCCTTCGGGTACATTCTAGATCCAGGCGGCGGCGTCCTTGACGAGGCACACAGGGAAGGAGGTTGGCCATTGACGTGGTATCTCCTCCTGTTGTCAGGATATCCTGTGTGAATCTGATCAAGAACTTTTTTGGGTCCCCTTTTTCGTTGTACTCCAGGTTCTTGCTGGAACGTACATGCTTTGGTATCCATGCACCTCTTAGTCGAGGTGAAAGCCCCGGGCAACCGGCGATAATGCCAGCAATAAAACCTTCATCTTCTGACGAGTAGTCGTGGTGACGGTTGTGGCAATGATGGCGATCTTTATGGTCATGGGAGCGACGCCCGTCGTTGTGGTAACGGTCCTCCCAGCTGTGATCGTCTAGGCGAGCCTTGCCGCAATCACGACGGTTGCCGTGGTTATCCCGATCTCTGTGGGCACGGTCGCGGTGACTGCCGGGCGACTGCGACTGGGTTCGGTTCCTTTTCAGGGAATGCCTTGAGGTATGCTTTGTTCGAGGTGACTCTCTGTCGGGTTGACACCTGGAGTCGGGGTGCTGGTCGCGATTGCGTGCCTGGCCTTCTTCGGAGCGTCCACGCATCGGTGTTGTTGGCATCTAGATCCGAGTTGATTAGAACCCTAGCTTCATTATGCGTGGTCTCGGCCACATATTGGTTGTCTGCGAGTGCCCACTCGTGTTCCTCGTAGAGTTGTTGAGTTGTATCATCGAAGCGGTCAGATAGCGCCTGCTTGATCTGGGTGGCAAGGGCCCGCGAGTGAGCGGCTTTCTTCCCGGCTTCGGAGATCGGGGTGGCAGATGAAGATGCGTTGACATCGGTTGAGGGGCGTATCGCCCGTGATGTAGTTTTTGTTCCCGCCATATAAACATGCGGGAAGTTGTAGTCGAACCTTTCTGGAGTCGGGATCGAGCGAATGCTCGAGCGGTTTTCAGGGAAGACATCCTCGGGAATATTTGATCCTTGACTGCTGCGGGGGGAGTTGTCCCGGCGGAAGCCACCGTGAACTCCGCTGCGGTGAGGTCGTGTAGTGGAGCGGAGACGCTTCCTGTTCAGATGGTGCCTGAGGTTGGCTGGATGCAACTCGATCTGGTGGCGATCAAGCCCAGCAGCAGCTTGTCGGAGCATGATTTGGCGCCGGGTGTGCCTCGAGGCAATTGTGCTTCGTAGATCGTGCGGATCGGAAGCGTACGGGTTGAAGCTTGTGCGGCCGTGTGGAGTAGCGGAGACGCGCAGAGCCGCATGATGAGGTTGCTTGTCTACCTCCATGAGTTGTCGTTGAAGCCGTAGAGCCTTTGTAAGATAAGGGGTGTTGATGTCGCTATTGCGAGATCTGGACGAGACATCATAGAAGTCGGCGTCGTCGAAGCCCGTGTACACCATCTTGTCGGTGAGTGCCGTTGAAGCAGAATTAAGCTGACGTAAGGGCCCCACGGTGGACACCAGCTGTCGATGTATAGTGTATGGGGGGTACCGATAAGCGTACTCGTACAGCATGGATTTATACGGTAGCAGGGCGATAACTCGGATCAACTTGATCCTGCAACACTGATATACCCAGGTTCAGGCCCCCGAGTTGGGTAATAGCCCTACGTCCTGCTATGATTGGATTGATGTGCGGTATGTAGTACAGGTGATTACAAGGAGAACTCGACGAGTAGGGAGTTCGGCGAGATCGACTTACAAAGGGAACTCGACAGGTTGGGAACCCGGCGAGATTGATTCTGAAGCTGAGGGATCTCGAAGGTGGCTAGTCGACTAGGGCTTTCCGATCTAATCTAACTTGTGCCCTCCTCGAGGGTTTGTGCTCGTTATATAGGTGGAATAAGACGGTATCCTCATTTTGAGTCCTCGCCGTACACGAGTCGGACTCCTCTTTAACGACATATCTTGAGCCCTCGTAGTACACGAGTTGGACTCCTCCCCGAAGACACGCCAAGAATTGTTCTCTGATTCTGGTCGGGACTCACCTGACTTGGGACTCATGCCTCTTTCTAATCGGGCCTTCGGGCCATGGCTTCTCTTTGGAGGCCCACTGGAAAGTTTACGGACCTTATCTACCCATCGTCACTACCCGTATTAGGCTAGTGGCCTAGTAGCAGTACCTATCTTACATGTATCTACACCGTAGACGTACTCACATCAAGTAGATAGGTAGTCGCAGTACACAACTATACGTGTACATATACTGTGGCAAATTGCCAGGTCCACACAGACAGTCGTGAGTTGCGACAAGGACACGAACCCACCCGGCCATCCGTCATCTGCTCCGCTCGTCGTCGCTCCCTCCCCCACCAACCAAAACCCCCCAACCCTCCGCCTCGGCCTCCGCCTCGCCTTCCCCTCCTCCCCAACGCGGCGCCCCGGCGCCGGAGAGGCTCCGATGGCGTTCCACTACCCGGACCACGGCCTCGCGATGGACGCGGGTGCAGCCTCTTCGCCGAACCCTAGCTTCTCCTCCGGGGGCGGGGTCGGGGGCGGTGGCGGCGGCGGAGGGGAGAGGGAGAAGGCTGCCATCGTGGCCCATCCGCTGTACGAGCGTCTACTGGAGGCCCACGTCGCCTGCCTCCGCGTTGCCACCCCCGTCGACCAGCTCTCCCGCATCGACGCGCAGATCGCGGCCCGCCCGCCCCCGCTCGCCGCGGCCGCCGGCGGGCCCTCCGGAGGCGAGGAGCTCGACCTCTTCATGGTATCTATGGCTCTTTTCAGTCTCTGGCCCTCGCGTCTCTGCCTGCTTTTTTGTGTGCTTTAACTGCGAATGGGTGCTGCAGCGGATTGCGACGGGGTGTAGATGCTTCATGTGGAAAGTGGGAATAGGACGAAATGGGGATGGAATTTGGATTGAGCGTAGTAGTGGATTTGTGATGTGCTCTGTATGGTGCGTTTGGGGGTCGATGTGACGACAGGCTGCTGTTTTATTACAACTCCGGTGTTGTAATAGCTTTCTTGATTTGCTCCGTATGAAATAGAAAAAAATTCGAAGTACATATGATATATCCCAGACTGAGGCTCACGACGCAGTCCTAGCACACTTGATGAAGCAGTAGTCAGTAGATATGCCATGGGTCATGGATGGACCTTTTTGTGGTTTATCGGGTTTTCACCGCTGAATTAGCATACCTGAAAAATCAAACTAACAGACCTGCTCCCTTGGATGAATTGCCCATCTCTGTTTTTACTTTAATATTTCTTTTAGTAATATACCCTTATGGTCACTGCTTATCCACAATAAATTTATGCCACTTAACTAGAATACCCTTTATTTTTAAGACTAGGAAATAAATATGCTGCTGACATCCAGCATCATGGTTTTCCTGGGTGCAGTCCTGCTTCTGGATTCTAATTATACTTCATTTAATTGCAGACACATTATGTGTTGCTCCTTTGTTCATTCAAAGAACAACTCCAGCAGCACGTACGTGTTCATGCGATGGAAGCAGTGATGGGTTGCTGGGAGCTTGAACAATCTTTACAAAGTCTAACAGGTAGATCAAAGCTTTTATCTTCTTGTATTGATTCAGCAGGGTGGCAGAAATTTTGCAATATACACTGCATATTTTTGTCATTTGAATAATTTGCAATCAGTCTGATGGCTAACAGAAGTTACAGTATCAGCTGCAATGACAGTTATTATAGTATGCATTTGCGACCAATAAAACATAAATTTCTTTGCAAGCCTATTAAATTTCTTCTGTACCATCAGTTGTTCCATAGTTACTCTGAGTGAAATATGATTGTAGTTCCTTCCAGAATCACATTTAGAAAGGTACAAGCTTTACGGTGGTGTGTATCCTTCCAAGCTTAGGATTAAGCAATCCCCACCCATTTGATAATGGAGGCCTACCTTGGTAGCTTATGAGCAGCCATAAGTTATATGTTGTTACTTATCTTCTTAGGTATACTAGTTAGTGCATGCGTTGCCCGGGCATTACCCTATCAATCTAGTAATTTTATTGATAAAATCAGGACCCATACATAGAACGAGGTGTAATGCAACTGTTAGTTATTTATCTCTGAATGGTTTCTATATGCATAAAATATTTGGTGTACTTGGGTGGAAGGGTCCACTTTGAATTGCATCCCTCTGATGTGATGAATGGATGGTTAGGATGGAGATGCGCTAGCCAAAATCTTTTCCATAAATGGCTCATATTTGACCTTATGCTTTTTTATATTAGTATAGATTTTGATTTTGTGTACTATTGTGGGCTCTACATATGCCAATTGTGACCAGAATGTTGAAGTCATGTGTGAGGCTTGGCAACAGCCTTATCTATCATAGGGCAAATGACTTCAGGGGAAACTCCAGATGAGACCCATAGAATCCTGAAGATAAGCATACACTGAAAAGAAAGGGTAGTGGTCTTTGGGGACATGAACAAGAGTGGTGGTTGCAAAAATAATCCTTGAACTTATCTTACGTTGATTTGATCTAGTTTAGGGGATTATTGGGTAGGAAATTATTATAGCTGTCCAAGTTGGAATGAGATAAACTAACAATTTATCAGTTTATACTGAAATGTTGGCATTTTCCTTGATTTATCACTTAGGGACTCAATACTAAATGTTAGTTAAGACGGTTGAGTCTTCAATTCTTCATATGCTGTACAATCTAAAGCATATCTAGATTTCTGGGAGGCAACAAGAACAATACTATAGAGCGATGCTAATCATGGATATAATGGAAAACTGAGTTGTGTTTGTATGACTTGATCCTGCAGGGGCATCTCCTGGTGAAGGCACTGGGGCAACGATGTCTGATGATGAAGATAACCAGGTGGATAGTGAGACCAACTTGTTTGATGGAAATGATGGTTCAGATGGTATGGGCTTTGGTCCCCTGATATTGACTGAGGGTGAACGGTCCTTGATTGAACGTGTACGGCATGAGCTGAAGAGTGAGCTTAAGCAGGTACATTTGCAACATCTGAAATGCTTCATATGCCTCATTCATGAAGTATTGTTGACTAACAAAAAGTTTCCACCTCTAGGGTTACAAAGAAAAGCTTGTTGATATCAGGGAAGAGATCATGCGCAAGCGGAGAGCTGGTAAACTTCCTGGGGATACTGCAGCCACGTTGAAAGCTTGGTGGCAAGCTCATTCTAAGTGGCCATACCCTACTGTACGTGACACCATCTCCAAGCTTCACTTCTCTATTAGTTTCTGTTTATGATGAACAATTCTTGCCTAACTCATCCAGGAAGACGACAAGGCTCGGCTGGTGCAGGAAACAGGGTTACAGCTGAAGCAGATCAATAATTGGTTCATTAACCAACGCAAACGTAACTGGCACAGCAGCAACACAGCATCCTCTAGTGAAAAGACCAAGAAGAAAAGGTACCATACAGGAAAAACAATACTTTACCATTTCCTTGCAAGCTTGTGCATTCTTGCTTATCACTTACTTTTATGCATGTAAAAAAAGGAACGTTACAGGTAATGGTGGCACGGAGCAATCGTGGTAGATTGTGGGTCGAGATAAAACTGGATGTAAACAATACATTTATTATGAGGACTGCAGTATATCCTCTCTGTCTTTCTCGGTATAGAGCAACAAGATCTGAAGATCAACCCATTCACAAGAAGAAAGTTCTGAAAGTCTTTGGGCGAAGTCATAATGGATTGTTGTCTAATCGCACGAAACTAAAAGGTGGTAGTGACTTTGGAAGTACAGTATGAGTGTAATGTGATTTGTTGTGAAGCCTGTGTTGTATAACCGAGGAACGGAAGGAAGCCTGTGTTGTTCAAAATGTACTGGAAGGCTAAATTATGGAGTATTTGTTATCACATAAGTACGCATGACCTGCATGCGTATGTACCTGTGATTCCTGTTTCTTTTCCCCTGGAACTCGTGTCTGCTCGGTTCATCCCTAGGAAACTGTTACATGAAAATCACACACACCCGCCGCTTGTAAACTTTCAAGGTGTAGCACGCTTGCACTAGCAAGTGTACCCAGGCGGTTAGAGCGTGTACCTACAGGCTACAGCAATGAGAGATTGCGAGTTAGATTCTAAACATCCTTGATTTTCCTGTACGTATTAGTCCCGTTTGTAACTTAGCGAAAATTTCCTGTTCCTACGGGAAATAGAATTACTCATACGACATTCCAAACGACTTGTATTTGAGTCGGCGGAGCTAAAGCGGTGCTGCAAATGGTGGCAGCTGGTACGGCCAGACAGGCCAGTACAGCGGATGTGCAACTTGTACTGGTCCTAACTTCTAAGACAAGTTTTTCTCCTAAGAAAAGGAAAAACGTATTTCTGAGACAACTGCAGCTTATGCATAGACATGGTCAAATAGTACTCAGCAAGTCAGTAGCACGTAAAGTCCAATTACGTGGCCCCACCTCAGAATAATCACGCCATCTCCGGCCCCTTGATTTTTCCCCGCTCGTTGTTTTCACCAATTAATAAGTAGAGAAGACTGAAACAAACAAGATTATTTCTTGGTAGCTCTCCAGGCCCTCTCCGTCACCATGAAAGCTAGCATTGCCGCGCCCAAATCCAATGCCCAAACCCAATAGAATTGATGGCCGGAACCACACACGCGTGACAGCGCACTGCTCGCTAATACTCCGTTTGTCTAGAAATTATTTTGATTAGTTAAAATAAAACTAATAATTATTTTATTAATGTATAATTTATATGACACAAAACTAATATTGTTAGACTCGTATTTAAAAATACTTACCTATAATTACGTTTTTATATCATATAAACTATATATTTATAGTGTAAATATTGATTAAATTTTGTTTAACCAATTAAAATATGTCTTATATTTCTGGAGGAGAGAGTGCAATCTCAAGGAGAAGCAATTAATCACTATCTAAAGCTCGAATTAATCCTCCAAATGATATTAATCGCACAGACATAATCAAGATCTTTTACATGGATCCGTAACACACGTAGAAATTGATCGTAGATGCATGCATGCAGCTACTGCACTACAGACAACATGTCTATGCACCTGTGTATATGATCAAACAGAAGCTAGCCTCAGCTGGCGCCTCGGCTACCGGCCGGCTACGCGACCGCGACGGCCGCCGGCGTCGACGTCCGCCCCCGGGTCCGAGGCGGCGAAGAGAAGCTACGGTAGAGGAGGCCGCCGTCGCCGTCGCCGACGTCGTTGGCCCCGTCGTCGAAGTTGAGCGCGTAGCTGAGCGGGTCGTACCGGAACTCCCCGACGCCCGCGCGCCGGCGCCGCCACTGCCCCCGGTCGCCGGCGCCGGCGCCGCCGTAGCCGAAGCAGCAGGACACCGTGGCCCGCAGCCTGTGCCGCAGCGAGCCCGGGGCCGGCGAGGCCTCCGTCTCCATGGCGGAATATATGTCTGAGGACGTGACACGGTGAAAACTACTAGTAGCCACACGTGGAAACGATCGACGGGATTAAAGACCGGGCGTGGCGTGGTGGTAATTAAGTAGGAGGAAAAGACGGAGAAGCACATGCCGGGTTGCGACGGCGTCAAGCGGAAGTCGGACGGGCCCCGTACCTGTGTAGGGGCATTTTTGGGGATTTGGTGGACGGTGACGGGGTTGTCGGTGCGTTTGGCGGGACCGGGAAGTTGGTTTGCGTTGGGCCAGCACCGGAAGAAAGGGAAACGGGCCCGCTGCGTTAGACATCAGTCAAAAAAAATTGCGGTGCGGTTATGTACCTGCACGGGGACGGTTTGGTTGATGGGACGAGGATGGATGGAATAGAAATATCTATCTTTGTATAGATATCTCTTTGTTTAGTTAGAGAGATAGGATGCATAGGGATATCCACTCTAGAGAAATATTCTCTTAATATGCTGGATGGAGAGACCCGGTCAAAATGGTCGGATGAGGCTGCCGTTCTTCTCTAATTATGATCATTCAAAAATGATTAGTGATAATTAGCATATTTTATTATTGGTTAGTATTTGTAACGGTCAGATTAGTGTTTAGTGTGTTGATTAATATATGATTAGTGAGTTGATTAGTATATAATCAGTGACAATTAATATATTTTATTATTAATTAGTAAGTTTATGGCTAGTTTAGTATTTGTAGGTATTTAGTGTGTTTTTAGTGTATAATTAATCATTATTAATAGAAACTAAGTAATATAATTAAGTTAAATTGGCTCATCCCATCCGGCTTCCATACCTCCAACCAAATAAAAGATTGGTTCATCCCATCTATCCAACCAAACAAAAAAAGGCTCATCCCATCCACGAAAAACTGAATGGTCATAACCCATCCCTCCTTACTCTCCAACCAAACGCACCCTAAACTGTTTATCTATGTCCAGACTGATTCGCACTTTATTTTTTTTCTCTACGTGCTTTTAAAAATTGTGAAGAAATGTAAAAAATATATCAAAGTTTATCACGCTATTATATGTGTACTTGTAAAATTGATGTAAAAATATGACCGCATGCGTCGTGCACAACAAAAACAAACTTTACACATTTAAATAGTAATACTATTCACTACTTAAGATATACCAATTTATTTCTTTCACAAGATGCATGTCATCATATTTATACATTAGATTTTATAAGTGTATATGTTATATCATGATGAACATTTTTAAATTCTTTAAGCTTTTTACAACTTTATACAATGTGTAGAAAGAAGAGAAAATATAAGGCGTAAATCAACCCATCTCAAGATAATCAGCAGATAAGTGCTACAATACCATTTACCAGACATCGTAGCTCACAGTTCTGTACTGTGCCTCTTGAGCTGAATTTTTAGTAAATACTACGATGATGGATGGACTCTTGATAGCAAGCACAGGTTGCGTGATCTGATGTCCCAACAAAACATACACCTGAGTACGTCGTCCCTTTTCCTTCATGATAAGAGGATCGACCGTGATCGGTAGCGCCCCATGGGAAATGTGCAAACATATCGACGCTCAATTTTCACTCCCCGTATCCGTGCCTATACGTCATTCGGCTTGACGAACTTGTTCATCCGAAATCACATCGAACATATTGACTACCTCTTGTGGCCTCGTCTTGGTAGACAGTTTTGATTTTTAGAGGATCATCCAGTACCTTAATTTCGTTTTCATTTCCGCCATTATCTCAGTGAGACTTTTTCGACCCACAACTCTTTACCAATCTCATGAAAGAAAAACTCTTTCAAAAAGTTCACAAATCAAAAGTACATACTGCACGGTAAATCCTAATAAAAAAGTAACCACTCAAGAATGAATATAAGGTTGATTTGACATGGAATCGAGAAGCCAAACGAATACCACCGTGGGCAATACATTAAGAGACCAGGAAGGACAACAGATGTATGTTGCCCTTGCATGAACCTATCACACAGCGAGTTTTGGGATAAGAATATACCCTAATAGTTAAAAAGTCAGTCATAAAAATGCAGTTAAGGTAAGCAAATCTCAATTGCGCTTCCTGTCCCTTGTGGCGCGAACAGGGCTGCCGCCGGTGCTGCTTGAGGATGCTGCAGACGGTCCGGGAAGAATCTTGCCCCCTTGTATATCACTTGCAATCTTGTCAGGAGCTGCTGCCACAGCATCTTGGCACTCGATATGGGCTATCAAATTTCTTAGCTGTCACGGGACGACGATGGAACGGTCAGCTGTAAGCTAAAAATGCATCTCACTCTCGAACAAACTATGCATATGGTAAAACAGATAGAAAAGTGTGCACGTATTAAGCCAATCCAATTATTAACCTTTTGTTTTAAGATGACAGACAGTATATTTTAGGATACAAAAGTAACTTGAGACAGGTACCCAGTAACCAAAACAACAGTTACTTTGACCATACTAACCTCCTCCTCCAGCTTCTCACCTTTTCATCTTTCAACCTAAGTGCAGCTTGTTCCCTGAAATAAAATATCGCCGCTTCAGATTAAGAGTAAAATAGAAACTGCAAACTGGGACTTATGTTCTGAATTCTAAACTAACATGATCTTACATTCAGAGCCTGCAATGGTGGCCAAAGAAAGTATCACACAAAGTAAAAAGTAATTTTGAAAATGACAAGGAAAAAAGTTTGGTCACTCATAAGAACATATAGAGGTAAATCAAACAATATGATCTATACCAAACGTAGCTGTGCATGAAGTTTTCAGAGCTACAACCTCACATGAAAGAACATATAGAGGTAAATCAAACAATATGATCTATACCAAACGTAGCTGTGCATGAAGTTTTCAGAGCTACAACCCCACATGAATATCAGGAGCATTAGTTATGTGGCAGGCAATGAAAACACTCCCTTGTCCTACTAATCCATAATCTAGCTGGAACAGAATAAGAAGCATTGATTCATCAATTATTTTGGTGATAGTTCGAAAGATAATGAAGAAAATACCTTTCTTGTATCTTCCTAATCCTTTCTATCCACATCTCCTGATTTTTGACAAGATTGGCACTTATCTGAGAAATAAATAAATTATGAGTACATATATTAACAAGGTCACTAATTCTTAAGCTCTAACACTCAGATCAGCTTCAACAGATAATCGAGTGCTCACATCATCAAGAAAACTTTTCTCTTCTATGCACTTATCAAGCTTTGCTTGTAACTTTTGCAGTTTCATGCCCACAGCTTTCCCAGTAGCAGCAGAAACTTCTTGCTCGTTCTCCTCTTTGACTTCTAGCAGAAATGACTCATAGTACTGCATTAGCACCAAAATCAAAGTTAGAATTTACATGACTTAGTTACCCTCTCAAATACTTTATTTCAATGATATGATGTATAGAAATCTTATAAATATATAACATCAACAATAACTGGTACATCGTACCTAACTGATAATAACATCTACCAGACAAGCACAATAATGTATTAACTTACATTTCTTTGTTTATCAAGCTGAGATGTGAGGAGATCATTGTACTCTTCAACAATCTAAAAGAAGAGAAGTACACCGTTGTAAAAGAAGATATATAGAAATATACCTGGATGGTATAGTTAATAATTTCCACAAAGATTATTTACTTAATACATTACAGCTTCAACTTTACTGCTCAGTAGAGCTTCATTGATTCCTGCATCACCACTGCATATCGAGCACATACCATCTGCTCCATGACCACCATAGCAATTGTACTCAACCAGCTTCCCATCTGTTTTGGATTGAATCAAACGATGGACATAGTTGTCACCAGCGTAATCCCAAACCTTCTGTGTTTCTAATTCAAGTGAATAGCAGTGTTGTGTTTCTTTCCAGTGTTCAATAGCATGACCGCCTTTGTACCTGTGAAAATGTAATCCTCACCAATCAAATTAATAAGTTAACCAGTAAATTTTGCAACTTTAAGAGTGAACATGAAATATTTTACCTTCCACAGCCAACATTACCACAGATTACACAAATCCAAAGATTCTCTGAAGTTCCACAAACAGAACACATGGATTTCTCCGGTTGCTGCTGACAATACCTACAAACCTGCATGATATTTTCCAATATAAATATAAAACGTACTCTTTGCAGTGATAGGAAAGAAAGTGCATGGTTTTCCTAAACCAAGGAAAGCAAATAATTAATGAAGGTCAAATCCTTTAGATACTAGCCAGTCTCGGTCTCTTGGTACATATCAATGACAAAAAATGAGTGGCTGAGTGTTATAATTTGAGACGCTGTTAACTTAGTAACATTTTTGTTGTGAATTTTGAGAACGGAAGTCATTAGCTAGTAGATCATATTAAGCTCTTACCGGGCATGACGAGTCTGTCCATTTCGATATGCACGAACAATGGAAAGAATGGTTGCATATTGTAGTAAGAATGCCTCCAGGATCTTGGTCAAGTCGTTCTGTTTGAACATAGAAACATATAAACAATACAATCAACATAAACTCCAAAACCTATTATTTGGGCTTAAGTAAAAAGTAAGAAAACTAATGTGCTAGGAGGCTAATCGATGGAGTGTAGCCTCTACATCACGAGTTGAACATAAAAAAGAGTAGTGGATAGTTTACATGTAACAGTTGTAAAGATGCATATGACACCCACTGCCAAAGCAATTGAACTATACGATGACAGTAATACATAGGGAAAATAATCCTTTACCTTCTTAACCTCATATATTTGAATACAATCTAAATGATATGTGTGACAATAACAAAATTACACATCTATGCATGCATAGACCTTCACCTTCTGTCATGGATTAACAACAGGACACAGATATAAGCAGGCTAAAGTAATGCATATCTATATGGATCAACTGGGAGTTAAAAAGTTCAATAGCGGTAGCATTAGGTGCAAACTTTAATGTGGCCTAAGTTCATCAATGGAATAAAGAGATGGCAAAGTGACATGTTTCAAAGTCAGGTTTGACTTATTCAGCCCGTTATTATGTGATGCACTGATGCGCAAGTCCATTTGTAATGTAGTCTACATCCTAAATATTCTTACATCACAATCATGTCAGTGTTCTCTTAACTCATTACTCGGTGAACTACAACATAATTTGAAAAATGCAGGTAGGTGAACATTTCTTACTAAAACTGCACAAAGAGATTCCGAACATCTAACAAACCACAAATGGAACAGAACATGCTATTCTAAAATTTTCATAGATATCTAGATTAATTCAAACCACCTCCACATACCAAGACACACTGGGCAGGTAGGTTGCTCAGCTGAGCTCGTAGCCGAGCTATGCGCGTGCTCAATCAATTGAGTGTAGTGCACGTCTTCCACAAAACGTACACGACAAACATCACCCTGCAACGCATCAACCTCCAATCAATCATCATGAAACACATTTAATCACAGCAGCAGTAAAACAGTGTGTATTCAGCAGAACTAAAACAAGTCAACACCTCCAGCGATGAGAACTGCTTCCTGTTGAAGTGCTTGTAGAAGCTATCACTAGACCTCTGCGTGTCAAATTTTATAAGAACACTGTACTGGTCCTCCGCCCCATCAATCCTACATCATGACCACCAATTAAGTCTCCAATTCACAAATACATCAAAGCCGCTCAAACACACCAAATTGGATGATTTTCATGTTTAAGTACAATACAGGACAAGAAATGACATGATTGAGGAAACTACGAAGACAAGTTAACTCGAACCTATAACAATCACTCAGATTACACGAAGTTAACTGAATATTGAGGCCTAAGGACGGGTATGAAGCTAAGCAAAGCGAAGCAGTGGTGAACAAGCGAGGTACCTGACGGTGCGCATCTCGAGCATGTGAGGGACGAAGGCGCCGCAGAAGCGGCAGAAGTCAGCGTAGGTCATGTGGTTGGGCACGGCCGGCACGCACACCCTCGGCTTCCTCCCTACCTACAAACACGCGCACGAGCGAGCGTTGGAGGTCACTAAACCCTATACGTGGACATGCAACACAAAATCCTAGAAGGGATAGCCTACCGGGAGATCGGATGATGACGAGGAGGAGGAGGAGGCGGCGGCGGGTGGGTCGGGGTGGATGAGGACGACGCCGCGGGTCTCCTCGATCCGGGGGTTCCCGGAGGAGAAGGGGACCGACTCGAGCGCGCTTGTGGAGGAGGAGGAAGCGGGGAGGGAGGCGGGCTCGCCGGTGTCGCCGGCGGTCGCCATGGCTGGAGAGGATCAGAAGCCGAGGACGACGGCGAAGAAGAGGGATACTCGACAAAGTTGCTGACCCAAAACAGTATTTGTAGCGTAATTTGATTAATTGAGATAATAATTTAACTAATTACTCTATTAATACAATAGTTTATGTAATATAAAATTAATATTAAATAATTCGTATATAAAAATATCATATAAATTATATATTAGTAATAATTAATAGTTAAAATCTTATCTCAACCAATCAAAATACGTTAGTATTATAGAATAGAGATAGGATTGCCTGTCAGTGAGTAACGGTGAGGGCATATCGCGAGATAATATATATCCTTCTCTCCTTACAGGAAGGTAGGAAGACTGGAAGGCAAGTCTCTGCTGGATAGGGCTTCAAATATTGATGTGTTCACAGTTCCTGCTTACTATGATGGACCATTGGTATGGAATTATGGCCTGGCCCGTTGGGCCAAGATCTCTAAGCTGAAATCTATGGCTGATTTGTGATGTGCAGGCTTTGGTTAAATCAGCTGCTTGTACGTTTGGCGTCATGTATGTTCCAGGCCAGCAATTCATAGGTCTGAAATTCAAGTGTTCAAAGTACAGCAGTTACATTGGTCCCTGAGACAGGTAAACTGATTATTTCTTACGGCTTACCTTCCGTGTTAGCTTGAACTGTTGAGCTATCTACTATTCTACTTTAGTGTAATATATCTTGCAGATTCATTGACCAGCTATGATCATCGAATATTAATACGGAGTTACAAGATATGTGCTTACATTGTTATCTTGGTTAACTACTGAGCAAGGTGCGGAGGCTATTTATCGTGCTCTCCGTATCGACATATGAAAGCAATAGCCACAAATTCCGTGCAGCTTTATACGTTCAGAGTAAAGTTCTAATCTCTTTGAAGTGCTTGGAATATTTGTGCATGATATTAACAGACAAATTTTCTGCGGACCTACTTTGTTAGAGGAAATGATATGGAAAATGGTAAACCAGATACCCTTTCAAAAGTAAGTCGGCAATGAGTGTAGTCCATAATTTTCTGGAAATGGCCGATCAGATAAGAGATTATATCAGTACATTGGTATGGCTATTTCTTAGAGGAAATCTGGTCTACTGACCTAGTTTTACTATTCGCAATACGTTGGATTAATAATGTACCTACCACGGTTGCGGTCAACATGCCTGGGATCTTCACCAATCTGGTTTCAACTGGAGCCTCTGTTATTTGGTTATTAGTAATACGTTGACTGTGCATCCCCAGAAGCAGAAAATGGTGTTATTTTCCAATCTAGTTGACTGCTTGAGGTGATTAACGTGGCTTTTAGTCAATAAGTTCATGTGGTTGACTTCGTCTGATGCGAGTTGTGGAGATAACCAGTTGTCAGTGCTCTCTGATGATCATGCGAAAAAATTTATAGGGTACAGTGAGTAGTTTTAGGTTCACAGCCTCTACGTGAAGCTCCTGTAATGATGGAGTACATTATGTTTTCTGCTCACATAAATTCTAAGATGATTTTGGGAATTGAAACTTGTAGGGCTTATATAAAAGATACATTGTGCTATTTCGTTAGAATAATGGAGGAAGATAAAGAGCATCTGAGATTTTCAAACAAATTAATTCTTGCGGGTTAATATGAATGCCTCTACATGTAGAACGATTGGGGGGGGAGGGGGGTATCATGTCAGAACTTATCTAAAATAGGAGATTATGAACTCGCAATCTGAGGCATCTAATTGGACTTCAGATGGCTCAACTCAACGCAGACGAGAGAAGTTGCCCGGGGGCACACACACGAAGAGAAAGAGACCACATTTGAGACCTCTGTGCCCACCACCTTCTCTCTCAGACACCTCGATTCTGAACCGCCCAAGGTCCGGTCAGGCAGATCAAATTGCGAGTCAGCATCATCCTATTTTAAATTGAGTTCTCATCCGGTTCGTTCCTTAGAATGATTCACCAAGAAATGAAGTACATGTGGTTATGTAGCACACCTAGTTTTCTCCCTCCAAATTTCTCAACAGTATGGTTTTTCGAATTCCGTGGCTGTCTTATCTTTTCCAGCAACATTAATGCATTTTCTGTCATACAGTAAGTTTGAGTGGATCATGGCTGGTTCTTTGCATCAAATTACGCATATATTGAGTTCTCTGCTGCTTCAATTGCTGATTGCCTTGTTATTATTTCCTTTTACTATTGAACTATTGTCGTGCTGAGTACCTGTTTTTGTCCTAACATGATTACATATGTTTAACTCAGTTACACGATGCTAACATGACTTGAACAAAAGTACAAGAGCCATTTGATCTGATCAGATTGGTCTAGCAAACTGAGATTAACACGACCGACATGACATGATCAGCTGCCACTTAGTTGTTTCCCTTTTCCCAATGAATACCGGTCCAAATCTACGTCTGGATCACCAGACATCTGCAAGACTACAACCATTTACTTATATTTGAATATTGCATCTGAACTTATTCTTCTGTAACTCACATGTTATGCCAGTCACCAAATGTTATTTACTTTGGACCCACCAGTTTGCATAAATTTGAGATCTGCCATCAACTTAATGGTGCACGCATCTGCATTGTAGCGAGGACAGTACTAAGAAATTACAGCGGTTAAAACGTTTAGGGCCTGATTGGTTGGGCTGTGGCTGTTGACAAACTGCTGTTAGCTGGCTGTCTGGAAAAACTGTTGTGGCTGTGGAAAAACGAACATATGACTTTTGGTTGATTCAAATTATCTACAACATTTTGAAAAATGAGCACAGAAACTTCAGCACATTGTAAAAAGGTGACAAAATGCAGCTTTTCCAAACAGCTGAATTTGCACTGCAAAGCCCACAGCTACCGTTAGCAAAAGCTGCTGAAAAACTGACTGTTTGGTTGGGCTGCAGCTTTTTCTAGTGAAAAGCTGTTGAAAAGCCCAACCAAACACCCCCTCAGAGAAAAAATATAGTTGGCTCTAGAAAAAATCTCTTCACGTTCTAAACGACTCTCCATATGTTACTCTCCTGTATTTTATTGATGTTTCATAACTAATAATATATTTGTAATGCTTATATTTGTAATCGCTATAATTCTAACGGCTATATTTTTCTGGTATATGCAAAGATATTCGCTATGTCTGGTTGTTTCTCCTCTACCACATTGTAATGAGTCGTCACAAATTACTCATACAATCTCTTAACATTGTAATGAGTCATCATAACTTACTCATGCAATGTATCTTAGATTCGTCGTCGTTGGATGATGACGATGGACTCATTCTTGCTATAACATATCTAGCATACAACCAATACCAATTTATGAATACTCCAAGCCATGATGGTTCTGTGCCTGGATATTAGATAATTCATTGCAATATAGAAACTAGGGCATTTTAGACTATAACAAAACTACTTTTCAGAGCTCCTACCTATAGCCCAACTATCTTTCGGGGTAGGTTTACAATGAGTCAATATGTTTTTGTTTGCCTTTTTTGTTTATCCTCCTGTCTGCGGCTTATTCTTTTTTTCACGCAGGTTTAGAATGACGCGTTCTCTATTTTTTCACAGAGTGGACGCTGTAGAAGACCATGATGACTATTTTGTGTAGAAAAGAGATAGAGTTAAACATGTTGGGTTATCTTCTTTGCAAAAGATTACTGCAATATTTCGAATGCTAATTTATGAGTACTAGCAGATGTTATAGATGATTATGTTCGGATTAGAGAAAGTACTGCTATAGAGAGTCTTAAAAGACTTGTGAAAGCTGTTGGAGTCTTCGGGGATGAGTATTCAAGATATCCAACATTATGGAGGGGTGTACTTTTTTTTAGTTGTGTATATAGTCGGTATTGTTTTCATAATGTATATAATTCTTTTAGTAATGTAGTCGAGCACCTATGACAATGTATGCAGCAATTTCCATAGTTCATACAACAAAATGAAAAGTACAACAAAATAACATTAAAGTCCACACAAATGAAGTAGCTCACCCGAGCTATTGCATCTTCTAGCTATGATCTCATTCTGCAAGCTCGTGTAGTATTGTTGTTGTGATCCAGTCATAGCACTAATGTTCATATTCATAATTATTTCATCGTCCAACTTTCTCTTGATTAGAACTCTCTTTTTCTTACTTCAAGATTTTTTTTATCTCATGTGCCATCATAGCTTTTTCATTTGCAATCATCTCTTCTTCTAGTGCATATGCTCGTTCATAGCGCTCATCTTTTTTGAACTCTTTCACGGCCTCTATCTCTCTCTCTCTCTCTCTCTCTTCTTTGACTACAGATTATCTAACGCTTTAATGTAAATATTATCATTTGGAATGCCAAAATTTTCACCTTGTTGTAATCATTCTTTCTCCGTCTTCCTACCAATTGGTCTTCTAGAGGGCTCATTTTCTAGATAGGAGCCTCCACTTCGTCATCATACCTACTTTAGTTGGTACTAGGAGTAGATATACCCGGATTTGAATCGAAGGTTGTCTTCGGTTTTTCTGAGATAACTTATCAGTCAACTTTTGATGGTGGTGTAAACACTCCAACAATGCAAATATCCGAACGGTTTCTTCTCTTTTGCCTTGTACACAACATATGCTTGAACAATATGTACAAGTGAATATGTCTTATTAAACTTACATGTAACATATGAAGCTACAAGCAAATTAAGGAGATACGTGTATATCTTATGTTTCTCTATCATCCTACTTTGCCATCTACGCTCAATCCGGTCATAACATCCACATAACTTGTTAACATGTTTTTGAATGGAGACCAATGATGCATGAGGGAATTTTGATTACGATCTAAATCGAAGTTCTTGTTCTCATGGAAAATAATGATGAATTCTCTTTCAATAAGTAGAACGATATTGTTCATTCTCTTGTGTTGCATCCATACTGATAGTTAGCCATGCCGACTCCAACATATCGTCTTCCTTCTCGCTGGATTTTTTTGATCTCTTGTTGTTTGGTCTCATGGATAGAGTAGCTTGTTCAATTGGCGATTGTTGCTCCTAAACTGGGCTATAAAGTTGATTGTCATCTAAAAATACGCAATTGTTTCCCTCATTCAACAAGTTCGTATAGCCATCCCTTGGTGTATCTTCTTTGCATATCAAAGTACAATTTAATCAGAATAGTGCATGAAGAAACTAGAAAGAGCTAACATCTAATCAGAATTTAATCACCATAAGAATTATTCTCGTCCACCTATTTCAAATCCCCTTCCTCTCCCTGCCCACATTCTCCTTACCCTAGCGTCCACCCCGGCTGCCCAACCCTTGTCCTCACCCCCGACGTACCACCGCCGCCTCTGACCTCCTCCGCGCTCCCCACCCAGATCTCGCCCTTCGCCAGGGCCCTCTCCTCCATCGAACTGACCGTCTCCACTCCCTCCCCATCCTTTACCTCTCCCACCCCTTTACCTCCGGATCCGGCCTTCTCACGACCGTCGCTGCCATTGCGGGAGGAGTACGGAAGTGCGACTAGGTGGCGCCCACCAACGGGAGGCATAGTGCGGCGGGGTGCTAGGGTAGGTGGAGCGCGGTGGGGCGAGCACGATGAGTGCGGCGGGACGAGTCGACAGTCACCGGAGACTATGCACAGCGAGCGGCACTACTCAGGAAGGCCATGGCACCGCCGATCTCTCTCTCTCTCTCTCTCTCTCTCTCTATTTCTATCTCCTTTGGTCTCTTCTCGATCTGCTCGGGCTTGTGGCTACGTCAGCGATAGGGAAGTGTAGTGATGGGAGGAGGAAGCTGACGATGGCATGGCACCCAAGTATCGTCAAGGAGGACAAAGCCGGCCCTCTGGACATAGGGTGGGCCAGGCTCGGAGTCCGACTTCTACACGGGGGCGCCTCATCAACTTGGAGTACAAGACAGGGATCACTACTGCAGATTGACCTTCTGCTGAACCATCTCCACTGACGGGCTCAGAAGAGCCCGTCGTTGGAGGAGCTAACCACTGACGGACGCAAAAGAAACCGTCAGTAGAGGACAGAGCTAGGCTGGACCTGAGGACCTCCATTGATGGGCACATAAACTGCCCGTCAGAGGAGATGAAACCCGAGAGCAAAAAAGCTCATACAGATGACGGGAATCTCCACTGACGGGTGCTCTTTAAGAGCCCGTCAGTAGAGATATATTTCCGCTGACGGGCAACGCAGCTGTCCGTCAGCAGTGACTGTTCCAGGGCTGACGCATTACCGCTGACGGTCCCTTTATACGTGCCCGTCAGTGGTATGTTTCCTTGTATAAAAACAGAGGGGCGGTGCTCGCTGCTGGCCAGTGCTCGCGCGCCAACTGGCCAGCAGCGAGCGCCGCCGCCGCCAACCCCCCGCTGCGCCGCCGCCACCAACACCCCTCCCACCAAGACTTCCCTCTCCCCAACCCTTCTCCTCTCCCTCATTTCTTCCTTTTCTTGAGATCTAGATCTAGATCTAGAGATCTTGAGCTATTTTCAATCCCAAATTCTCCCATTTCTTCATTTAACTCTAGATCTCCCTCTCTCTCCAACACACATCTCTCCCTCCTCCTCCTCCTCTCACTCGGTAATAATGCTCTCTTTGGAATAATGATATATAAAAAGTGTTATTTTCATCTTGTATACGTATTTAATGTGATTCCCGGTCATCGAGCCGAGGCCTAGTGTTATATTTTCGCGCTGATTAGTTTCGTGTCGTAGGGATCGATCGATGGATCGCAGTTGGATGTACGACAACTAGGCGACAGAGAGTTGGGCTACGGCTTTGAATGAGTTTCTTGATGTCGCCGAGCGAGATAC
This sequence comes from Stipa capillata, assembly GCA_019208055.1. NCBI lineage: Eukaryota > Viridiplantae > Streptophyta > Magnoliopsida > Poales > Poaceae > Stipa > Stipa capillata. The sequence continues at coordinate 251,027 of JAGXJF010003719.1, forward strand.
GAGGAGAAAAGGTGGCATGAAGATTTGTTGTCCGTGTCGCGATTGCAAAAATTTGGTAATGTTTGATACAAGAGGGAGGGTGACGGTACACCTGGCGCTTAAGGGTTTCATGCCAGGTTATACACGTTGGATATGTCACGGTGAGGAGGAGGAAGATCAAGTGTTACAGCAAGATACCGAACATGGAGAAGACGATGAAGACGAGGGGAGTTTCAAATCTGAACTCGAAGAAGAAACGGGAAACAATTTGGCCGATATGGTGCAGGACGTTCATATGGTGGAGCAGGTGGTGCTCGATCCTGAGGATGAAAGAGAGGCTGCTAAGTTCACGAGACTAGTTGAAGACTCGCAAACCCCGTTGTATACTGGTTCCGATCCAGAACACACGCATCTGTCAGTCACGCTGGAACTTCTAAGGATCAAGGCAGCCCACAACTGTCCAGACGAAGGCTTCGATGAGACATTGGCTTTTCTTGCAAAAGTTTTTCCGAAAAATAACTTGCTGCCTACGAGCACCGAAGAAGCCAAGAAGGTTGTCTGCCCTCTTGGGTTAGAGGTGCAGAGGTTCCATGCGTGTTCGAATGACTGCTTTATTTACCACAAGGAGCACGAGAAGCTGTACAAGTGTCCCACGTGCAACACGTCCAGATTCAAGAGGGGTAGAAACCAAGCCGATGATGAGGACCCAGTGACGAGTGGCGCTCCAGCAAAGGTTTTATGGTATCTTCCGGTCCTTCCCCGTTTGAATCGTTTATTCGCTAACAAGAAGGAGGCAAAGCTGCTACGTTGGCACGCCGAGGGGCGGAGAACTGATGATGGAGTGATGAGACACCCTGCCGATGCTTCGCAATGGAGGGCAATTGATGCCCAATACGATGATTTCGGAAAAGATCCGAGGAATATCAGGTTTGGTATGAGTACGGACGGGATCAATCCATTCGGCAACATGAGCAGCAGACACAGCACTTGGCCCGTGGTTCTATGGATGTACAACCTTCCTCCATGGCTGTGCATGAAACGAAAGTACATACGCCTCTCTATTCTCATACAAGGGCCGAAGCAACCTGGAAACGATCTGAACATGTATCAACAATTATTGTTCGAAGAACTAGCTACACTGTGGGAACCAGGGGCCCAGGTCTGGGATGCATACAAAGAAGAGTACTTCAATCTAAAAACGCTGTTGTTCACGACGGTCCAAGACTATCCCGCGTACGGATATCAGTCCTGCCAGTGTGTCTACTGACGGGCACGCTTGGCTTGCCCGTCAGCGGTGCCCTAACCCTAACCGTCCAGACCACTACTGACGGGCGCGCTCAACGGGCCCGTCAGTGGTGACAGTGCCCTAACCCTAACGAAGGGCCACCTCTACTGACGGGCCAAGACTCTGTGTCCGTCAGTGGAGATACCACAGTGCTGTCAGCGATGTCTCTACTGACGGGCGCTTAGTTGTAGCCCGTCAGTGGTAACCAGAACCCTTTAAAAGGCACGCGCGGGACTTGGCGAAAATTTCACCAAGTCCCGCACGTTCGAAACGAACCAGCAGCGAGACACGCCGCCGCCCCCGACGCTGCCAGGCTGCGCCACCGCCCCGTCCGGCCCCGACGTCCGCCGCGCCCTCTGCCGCTCCCTCCGCCGCCCCCTCCGCCGCCCGCGCCGCCGCATCCTCCGGCCTCCGCCGCCGGCCCCGAAGCCCCAGACGCGCCATCCGCCCCCTCTTCCGGCCCACGCCGCCGCCACCTCCCGCGCCGCCGGTCGCCGAGCGTGCTCAGGTACCGGCCCCGTCCTCCGGATCTAACTTTCGGTCGTGAGGCTATGATTGTCCGGCCGGACAGACAATGGCACGCGTTGATTTGATCGAGGGTTAGATTTTGGTCGTGCGCCTGTGTGTGTCAGATTTCTGCTTAGGGGAATTGTGATTGAAGCTTCGTCTGCCGATTCTGTTTTGGGGAGTCAGAGAGCAGACCTGTTAAGACCTGGCATTTGCTTTTCTAGGAGTAGTAGGGTCGGTTCATCCTTTTTTTGGGGACATGAGAATCACCGTTGGCATCGAATGCTGAAAGAATCTGTTCCCGATCTGGGTTAATTCTCGTTCTATCTTCGTCCTCGTGAGGATGTCTCAGCCTTTCTGGTGACCGCGTGTGTAATCAGGCCAACACAAGTGGGATTTTGAGTGATTCTGAGAGCCTGTTGCTGACTGTTGCAAGTTTGGGCTGATGCTCCGTATAGTTTGGAGTTTGATTTGCTGCAATTCTGTCCTTCGGGTCCCAAATTCTGTTTCTTCACGCTTTCTTCTTTTGTGTTCCATTCACTGGAATCCGTCGAAGCACGCGTATTACGGCTTTTTGTTTGGTGGATGCAGATGCTGTTATCCATGTTGTACCTTTTTTTGGGTGGGTTCCTGAAATGTCTCATTTTCACTCTGCCTCTATCACAAAAGAGGATGTTTGGCATGATATCTTGGAATTGATTTTGTACTAAACCAGATCAAGTAGACACCTCTCTTTTAGCTGTTGGCTCCACTCCTTACAAGAATATCATGCCACTAAAGCAAATGCCAATGGATGTTGCATGGTTAGTTGTTCTTTTCTAACAACAATGTAGTATTTTTCCCCCATGTAGGACTCTGCATATTGTGAAGGCTAGCCAGTTCTTCGTCATGCATTAGATGTAGGACTGAGATGGATTTTTAAATAAAGAAGTTGCACTAGCTTAGCAAAACTTTCCCCCTGCTTGTCATGTTACAACTTACAACATAGCATCTAATATGAAGCGTAGAATACTGTCAAATCTTCTTTTCTTTATGTCACCACACTGGACAATTGTCAAATTGGAATCTCTATATTGTCAAAGCATTTGAGCTATTGTTTTTCTTTAGTTTTAAAATGGCCGCCAGTAGTACTCCCGCTGGGTCCCCGACCCGAGCAGTAGAGGCCGTTGACGACAGCACGGCCCCCCTCGTCGTGGCCACACCGTTCGATGCACCGACCCTGGAGGCACCCAAGCAAGTTGCCTCCGAGGCGGCCAAGGAACCTGCCCTCGAGCTGGCCGAGGATCAACCTCTCTTAGCGGCCGTCACAGCTGGACAAGAGCAGCCTGCCTCGGAGTCCAGCTCTGGCTCTGGCTCCGGGTCAAGTTCTGAAGGGGACGAGGCGCGTGAGGAGGAGGTACCGACTCCAGCCCCGACCAGGTTTCTGAAAAGGAGGAAAGGCAACCAGTTGCCGGACAAGACGTATGTCATCACCCGTGTCGACGACGTCAAAGACATTCCGGCGAGTCCACATAAGGCCGCTAAGACCTTTAGCAACGCCTGCGGGTGCTTAGTACGCGAACAAGTTAAGATTACATGCAAAGAGTTCAGCCAGTTGACTCAGTCCACGAAAGATACTCTCTTGAGGAAACTGTGGGACAAGTACCAGATTTCTGCAGCCGACAAGGAAAGAGTCGAAGCGTAAGCCCTGAAAATCATGGCTAGGGCTCTGAAGACTTGGCGATACGACGCACAGAAAGTCGTAGACGAGGATTGGGAAACCAAGATTAGTAAAAGATGGTCCAAGATACAGAAGGAAGACTGGGACGAATTCGTTGCTCAAATAAGGAGCCCAGAATTCTAGGAGAAGAGCCGGTGGGGGAAAGAGCTTCGCAAGAAGAACATATTAGACCACAAGCTCGGTAGCCGTGGATACCTGGGGAAGAGACCGAAGTGGGCCAGAGAGGACGAAAAATTAGCCGCGGCTAGGAAATCACCTCCTTTCGCGCATCTCAGGGAGCCACGCGCTAGGGAATACATGAGGGCGCACACAAGGTCTGACCCTGTGATGGGGTCACCAATTTATGAGTCCGAGGAACTGCAAGTGGTGGCTGACCGGCTGGTAACGACTCAACCCAGTCTCTTTTCGTACTTAATTTCGTTGCATCCAAATACGTTGTCTTCTAATGAAATAATTTAATTTTTAGACAGAACTGAGCCAGTA
>JAGXJF010003719.1:260000-282500 GCA_019208055.1 Stipa capillata
TATTTGCTCAGAAGAAGGAAAGTTGGCTGTGAGAATGATTTATCGTACGTAGTCTTTCCTAGGACCATTCCAACAGGATGCTCAGAGGTGGGTGGAGAAAAAGCTCAAAAGGCATACTTCCTGCGCTTTCAGAGGATCTAAATCAGTCTTCATCCTTTCGCTTTTCAAAGCCCCTCGCAATAAATATGTAAATTCGTTTCGCAGAAATTAAGAGATTTTCGATCTCCTCGAAAGAAAATGAGTTCGATCAGCAACACCGGTCTCCGCAGCACCAGGATAAAGACCTTCTTTTTACCCATAACCTTTCTCTGCAGCATTGGAACCAAGATCGGGCTTGGCATAGTTACGAGGTTCCCGTTCTATTTAACTAACACTAACTGAAGCTAACCGGAAGCTTTCTTCTCATGCGACTCTTGGATCGAAAAGAGGCTGCTGGACTGGACCACGGCTGAAACTGCCAGGCACGGACTAAAAGCTGGGCTCAGGGATTCCCGAGTCAAACGACTACCATACATAGCATAGAGCTGGAAGCTGCACTAGTGTACAGAGAAGACTGGATGTGAACACGAAACTTTACAGGAAGAAGAATCGCCCCACTTTCCCTCTTGGAAGGAGCATAGCCCTGTAACCCCTCTAAAGAGGAAGAGAGTGTAATGCCTTAAAGATCTCATTTTTGATTATGATTACTCTAAACTAAAGAAGCGACGGGCCCTTCTTGAGTGAGGAAGGAACTGATTTCCGGTTTTCGGGAATTGAATCCGGTGCTACTTTTTGGTATAGAATTGGACAAGCAACTTCTTTGCCGAAACTACTACTTCAAAGAACTCCCTTTTCTTGCAATCCCCCTTCTCTCGAGCTTCAGCTTGACCAGAAAGAACTCCTATTTGGCCTATTAGAGTCAGCTCCATACCTGACGACTCCCCTCCCTCAAAGAAGGACCTCTTCGCCTAAGCTTGACTTGAAATACCAGGTCTTTGTCCCTAATCAATGCATCCAGTAGGTCGGTATTCTCTATACCATAACTCCTCTTTTCCCTACTGAGATAGATGGGTGATTGTTCAGGAGTACCCTGGCCGATGAAGGAGTCTACTTTCTTGCTTACCTACCCGAGTCGGCAACTTCCTTTGATGAGTCACATCCCTCCTTTTTGGCCTATCGAGTTCCGCTAAGACCTCTTTGACTTATTACGCCTTAACCTACCTGGTACTAGGACTCATTGTGGAAATCCCATAGGCCTATCCTCCTTGGGCTTATCCCCTAACTACTTCCACGGAGCCATATTCAAGGTGGTTGACCTACTTCCTCGGGTTGGAATCCTCCGTTTTGGAATACTTTACCTCATCCGTCCTGTGACCTATCCTCAGCCTCAGTCGTAGCCTGATCCACTCTCTTTTTCCCAGCAAGTGAATGCGAGTCCAGTTCACCTTCGGCCTCGAAAACCTGTGAAGTACGAGGAAAGAGTAGGGATCGAGTGTGAGTTCCGATCCTCTCTTCCCAGGCAAGAATGAAATTGGACGGTCTCAGCCCAGAAAGTGAAAAGAACGAGATCTAGAAAGAATTCTACTAGCTGAACGAGGCTGTGAAAGAATCTCTGTCAGGTGGTGCAGATGAATAGAATAAGCCAAGCCCTGCTTTTTCTCTTTTTAGCCTTATCCGCTCTTGAATGGCTAACTCTCCTACATCACCTAGTTCTTTGTCACCCTTATAGGTAATAGGAATGAAAGAAGATTCATCCTAAGAATTTTCATACGTTGTGGGAGTAAGGGCCATTAGGAAAGGAAAATGAACCGCAGCTATTGAGGCAGAGCTAAACGAGAAGTTGACTCAGCTGCAATTTCTAAGCGGTGAAAGATGGCAATGAGCCAAGGGCTGGATCATCCCAGCAGCATAGATCTCAATCGTTGAGAAGACCCTACAATCCCCTTGTTTGTTGGAACAGGATGGCAAACCCCACCAGTCAGCCTTATACTAAACTCCCAGGAATAACTACCTAATGGAGCTCTATCCCACATCTTATCGGTACCCTTGCTGGTGACTCTTTCTTTCGCCTTGTGACAATGATTCCTCACCGAAGGCCGTGTCACCAAAAAAAAAGGAAGAAATTGCTTAGCTTAAAAGGCTTACTCTTAGACTCGCTACCAAAACTCCCCTCTGACTTCCTCTTCTTCATCTTAGTCAGCGGTCTTCCTCCTTGACAAAAATTCTCCAAAATTCTCACCATGAGTAAAGACGACATCTCTTCCATCGTTGCGGAACTCACCAATCTGAACTTCCTCGGTGTTGTTTTGATTCTCGGCGGTGTTATTCTTGGGTTAGTTTGTTTCATTTTCATTTACGTGCTGTGCCTACTTTCTTTCTATCATGTCCTTTTGGTCAAGATTCAAAAAAGTAATCTAAGTAGTAACAGCACTGCTGAAAAGGGACTCCTAGTCTTCCATTCTTTTAAATACTGCAGGCCCAGTGGAGTGGAACTAAGAGCCTTTTTTTACCGCCTTAACGAGGAGAAGGATTTGAACAAAGATGAGAAGTCGAGTCAAACGGAAGCAGAATGGGTTGTGACTAAAAAAGGAACTAACGAAAAAAAGATGGAACTAGATGCAGTTTTAACAGACTGCGCTTTGACTTACCTATGATGCAACTCATTCACTTCCACGACATGTATTGGTTAGTCATTCCAGACATTCATTCGTAAATACATTTTATGCCCGGGTATCAAAAACGAAGAAGGAAGGCGAGGCCCTCTTACCAGCAAAAAAGATAGGGAACAATATTCATTGCCTTTCCTGTTTGATCGCTTCGCTTCGTTCGAGAATCAACTGCACATTCATAGGCTCTTCCTTACGCCTTCAAGGAGGAAGCGGGGATGGCACAAGTGAATCCGATGTGGGACTTCTTCCTTTCTTTTCGGATCAATGAGACAAGGAGGTAGTTCAAGCTGTCGTTAGGGTCTTTGGCAAAGGAATGGAAATGGGACCCCCTCGACTTCTAAGCGAGTCAATCCCAGTAGAGAGAGGAAGATCTGCCCTAGGGAATGGAATTTCTTTCCTTAGTAGTTTAGTTAGCACTTTGCCTCTTTGACTCTGAGCAGAGAAGTATTAAGCCGCTCGCCTAACCTACTAAAGCGAGGAGAGGAGATGGAAAGGAAGTGAATCAAATCAGAGAGCAGCACAGTTCAGGCTGCATATGGACCAGAAAAAGCTCTGGGACTTTCGGAGGAGAATGGCTTGTTAGCACGATGGTTTGAAGGACTTTAATAAGAAACATGGAATGGATTCGGGATGAACCTAAGCTGATTGCCCAGGAGTTAAGGGGAATACGGTCTTAGATGCGAAAGGCCGTGCTCGAGAAAGGATTTGTCTTGATTTCGAATAGCCCCTTTCTCTCTTGGGCTCTCATGCCCCCTCGATGGTTGACGAGAAGATAAAAAGAAAAGTAACCTGCCCAACCGAGTCTGTCAGACTTTTTTACCACTTTTTTTGCCATGATTCATAAGCAGGAGGAAGCACAAACTAGAAATTCAATAAGAGAAGTCAGATTGGATGGTAGGAAAGGGCGTAAGCCCACTCTAAAAGTAGTTCGGTTCTCCTAGGGCAGGTTGAAAAAGCTCTTCACACTACGGACCTAGGATAAGGGCAATCGTATTCATCATGTGGTCGGTGTGTCAGGTAAAATAAGAATAAGTATATGTCGCTTAATGAGATATAGCCTTCTTTCTCATTGTAAAATGCTTGGTTTACTGCGCTCCATGTCTCTTTGGTAGTGTTTTATGGACGGTTCCTTTTAAGGAATATTGTTATAAGAAAAAGGGGTACTTTCAAGTTTCAGTCTGCTCTGATGTCATACTTAAAGGGAAGTCATGAAAGTTCTGCTGATCTCTTCTTTTATGAGAATTCCAGTTCAGCACTTATAGCTCTCCGTTCTTATTTGTTTGCTTTTTCTTTTTTGATTTTCTTCTTTTAATCAGTCTTGTTTATTAATTAGACGATTCATCACTTTCTCATCGAAGAAATCCCGTGCTTTTAGCATTTCTCCCGAACACGAACAAGAAAAGCCTTTCTGTTTACAACTCGCTCCTGTCCATCCCGATGGTCGTTAATTCCATCAAACCAGCCGGGGACCTATAGAAGGAGTCAATTCTTACACCCATTATGCTGTGATTGAAGTTCCATACACTCCCTACGGGTGCTTAATAATCCCCCTCAAGGAGGAACTGATTTACCTAAGGTTGTAGGCTAGTGTGGGATTTGGGGAAGATCAGGGGAATGCATCCAAACACAAAGAAAGAATCTCATCAGCGGGTGTCAGGCGCAGATGTTTAGCCTAGCCCATATGCCCAGAATCCAAATTGCCAGACGGAAATTCCATGCTGGTATGAGCTAGAAGGGCGGATTTTTGGAATTACTAAGAACAAAGCCCTTACCGTACAAGACGGCTTACCGGGTCTAGATAGAGTGTGAAAATAAAAAAGACTGAATCATTCGAAAAGGTATGGGCCAATCGGTTCGGTTTGAGCCCTGGCGAACCACCTTCTGAGGCTAATCCACCACCCAGTCCTCTAGTCAATGTCAGGGGCTTGTGTTAAAGCCACTTCTACGCTCTCCAAAGAAGCTTCTTTCAGCATAGAAGGAAGCTAGGGAAAGAAAGGATGAGATGGCATCGAAGAGAGGATACGTGGCACAGAAGAATCTGTTCGAGAATGCCCAGTTGGAGGAAGAACTGGTAATTCCTAATGGAAGGAAAATGGAATCAATAGCAATAGGAGAAGGGACAAATGCCACAGAAGGAAGAGAGCGCTAACTCTCAATATCATAATAGAAAAAAAGAATTGGTGTGTACTTTTCCCCCCGGAGGAAGGAATGGAATACATCGAAGATTTCTCACTTTTTACTGGAAAAAGGGCTAGAAGGCTTACGGGATATAGGGTTTTGAGGAATAAAATTACTGACTTGAAGACAGAAGAAAAGTCCTCGAATTTAGAGCTTTTCTTCTTACGCTTGTTCGAAAGTCCCTCTTTTCATCTCCAGTTCTGCATTCCAAGGTTAAAAAGAAAAAAAAAGTAAGTCTAGTTAAATTCCCTAGATAGAAGAAATTCAAGTGAGATTTGACCGCGATTTACCCTAAATATCGAAGAAAAGGTTTGGTTTGCGTTAAATCTTTAACGACATAAAAGGTAGACATACATAGATACCAAGACTTCTTAAAGGAATGCATTTCAATATATTTTCTTCCTATTCAATCTTTTCTTTGAAAGATGTTTTTATTTATTCCAAAAATATTTTATTCAATTTTCTCTTTAATCATATGAATTTGCATAGTGACATTTTTTACTAATATAGCAGGCCTTTCTTAGCTTAATATTTTATTATTAGTTGAATTTCTCGTCAAATCACAAATCATTTACGAGTGAGTATTACACACTGAATTTACAAGTTTATGTTTTTCATTTTTGCATGGGCTGTAGTAAGTTGGCTACTTATTCTTTTACTATACTGCTCTGCAATCGTGAAGAGGTGGATTGAATTTAAACATAACTATAGTTTACACTTTAAATGAGTAAAAACGAAATTCAAATGGTTTAATAGATATATAGGAATGACGACTATAAAACGTAAAGGTAAAGAAGAGGAACTTCAAAGTTCAGTTGAAATTGGAATGGCGAAATTGGAAATTCCCTCTTTCCCGACCGAATATATAATTGTTTTCAAAATCTGTATGGTACGAAGCATATAAAATGCAAATTCCCCGAACAGAATATTCTTCATTATCGAATTATAGGCATAAATCAGGAACCAAGGCGTTTAAGGGACTCAAAAAGATAGGTTAGCGACCGGGCTCAGAACGAAGGACAACGATCGATAGCAGCCGTATGTTTGGAAAGGTCAAAAGTGAAGACGACGGTGCTTTAAAGCCTAGTGAGGCTCGTGACCCGGGCTCGTACACCACCAATTCGTGTTAAGTGCACAAGGGAAGGGCTACTGAGATAGGACGATCAGCCAATACAACTTCTAGCCAAGTCTTTCCACTAGATTGAATTGATATTGGATTGGACCCATGACCAATAGAGAGGTTGCCATTACGGCCTGTATTCGGAGTACTGCTCCTCCAGAATGGTTCGGTTCACACGTGAAAGAAAGTGCTTCGAAATATGAAGTTGAGAAGACCTGCCTGGTTCTGTATCGGTGGATTGGAAATCTCTATCGGCAAGCAAAGGAGATCTGAAAAAGAAGTTTGAGCAGGGTTCACAAAGCAAAAAAGAAGAAACCACCCTAAACGTAAAGTGAAGAAGCTGTAATAATAGATATATAGGAATGCCTACTCTTTCACTTATATAAGGCATAAATTCCAGTTTCCTTCCAGAGCAATCTGCAGACTCTGAATATCGTTGCCTTTACGAAAAGAGTCCCAGATCTAATTTCTTGATAAAATAATATACCCTCCTCATTAGGGCGTAAGTTAAGTCAAGCTCTGCTCATCTTTATTCCGGCTCATATGTTGAGCGTAGACAAGTCTTTCTCAAGGTCGGTCTTGCTTGTCGCGAAGTCCGTTGGTTCTATCTTTCTGGCCTTAGAAAGCAATTTCTCTTTGCATACACTCGATCAGTAGGCCCGCACCGTGGCCTGGTCTATGTCCACTAATCCAAATTACCCCTGGAGTCTCGCCATTTTCTTTTCTATAGGAAGGTATCCAAGACCTAGTCCAAGCGGACCATCCTATTTCCAAAAATTGACAACATCCTGGGATTTGTTTTTCCCCTTGCTCGCGTTCGCCGAGATTCAGTTTCAAACAACTGAGCAAGAGGGATGTCGGCGGGGACCTTTTTTCCCTTCTTTTTCCGCCTTACCCGCCATGTTAACTATTACATCGGAAACCTTCAAATCAGAAGAAACTTCCTCTTTGGCTTTGAAGCTACCTTTCACTTTTAATCAAAAGCTGCTACAACGCAGCGGTTGCTATTAGCTTCTTTATTTACTTGACTTGAGGCATAGGCGGGATAGGGCTTTGCCGGGTATGAATTGTCAGCGCTTCGCCCCAGTGAAAGATGATTATTTCCTCATAGGATGATTGCCCATCCTGAATAATGTGCCCTTCTAACAGAAGATTGTGAACATGAGAGCGTAAAGATCTTATGTAAAGGAAAGCATATCTTTAACGGTAGAAGCATTATTAAACCTAAAATTTCCACGGTTTAGAGGAATTCTATCAGCCTAAGAGTAATTCCTCTGTTTGCTCTTGATGCAAGGAATCGTCTGTTTGAAAGGGGGGTGTGAAAGTGGAAATTTCATAAAAGAAGCAAGATCGTAGCATAGACAGTCTTGCTTACTATCTCCTCCATCTAAGTAAGATGAGGTTGAAGGTAGTAGCCTAAGCGCTAAGAAGCTTAAATCATGCTACTTCAACTATATGCTTAATAGGTCGATAAGCTTTGATTTGAAAAGGGGCTTAAGTCATCGGTTCCAATCCGAATAAGGGCTTTTCTTGTGGTATGGTTTCAATTAGCCTTCGAGTCTTCTATTCCGGCTAAGTCCCCTATTGGTCCAGCCAGTATTCTATTTTCTTCCTAATATCCATCCTTTGTTGTCAGCCTGAAAGTGGTCTAAATCTGCGCTTCCCACTCCGTAAGCATTTCTTAAGGATTCCAATCGGTATATCTCATTCGATTCGGGAATCCCTTTGGCTGTCTGCTAGTCGACCTATGCCCGATCATTCAGTTTGCGATTCAAGTCTCTCTTTAATACGCAATTCTCTTCGATAAGAAGGGTTCTCTTGTGTTCCAGGGTTGATTAAGCGTCTGGTGGAACAGGGATACATTGTGTGAGGCCAAATTGCCTGACGAATTGACGAATATGGCTCAATATAGACTGGTCCAGGTATACCGGTCAGTCTTGAGCCACCAGGATAGCCTTCCACATATCCTGTTCCTCCCTTGAGTGGTAACTCTTTTCTAACCTTAGAATCCTGAACCAATTTGCTCCAAAGACTCTGTCATTGAAAGGAGTCCATAGGTTGATAAAATAGGTTTTCATGAAAACCACACGTAGATAGAAAAGGTAAGAGTTACACGTGCCAGAAGCGAGGAATACCGCTCGGAAGCCCGATTGAACCTGTCCTCATTCACTGCTATCTCCATATATTGGATGCCGAGCTTGAAAGGGTAATGGTCCGAGAGGATGGGGCCGTAGTCTTCTATTACGCACGCTACGCAGACGATATGGTCTTCGGCTTACCGAGAGGGGATAAGTCCACGCGAGTCACCCAGGGTCTCAAAAAGGGTCTTAGCTAGAGTCCTTAGGGAGCTCCTACAGGGCTTCACTTCTACTGAAATTTCCAGAAAACAACCGGGGAGGCTACAAATTCTCGGCTTGCCCCTGTCTCTGAAAAGTGAAGGTCAGCTCCACGTGGGTATTCCATCCAAACGATGGGAGAAGAGGATGACACTTGTTCGTATTGAAAACCGGAGACGAAGGGAAAGAGGTTTGATTGGAACATGTTCTACAAGAACTCCTGTGTAGAACACGCCCGTATCTATTCTATGGGCTGGCTTCAGGCCAACCCTACTGCTGAAGTAGAAAGCATCATATTCCGGTTTTTCCAACACTTGATCAGGAACCGGGCGCAGAAATTCCTTGAAGAGAAGGGGATGCCTACAACCAATGCCTAAATAAAGGCATATGTCGAAAAGTTCCACTACTAATAGATTCAGTAAAGGAAGGCCCGGAACGGGCTGAGCTACTGCCCGAAATAGAAGAGGACGACTAGAGTAGAGGAGCCTAATTCCAATCCAAACAATTGACGAGGGAGTCTAATTATTTTTCCGTTCTTGATTGTTTCAATTGCACTTTCTTCATTTACGGGTTGCTTGGAAAGTGCGATAGTTACGGCGCTTGGAGTATACGGATTGAATTCTTCCTTCTTCTATAGGTCTTTCTGGGCGGCGAGGCGGAAAAAAGGTGTAGAGAGGGAGAAGGTACATAAAAAAAACAACTATTTCAAAGGTAGAAAAGAGGCATCCACCAGTCATTGAGAAGAGCAAATCCCGGAATTAGCAGGTCGGTATGCGAAGAGAAGTCTTTCGGTATTGAATCCGCGAGGCCAGGTGAAGAAAAGTCCGATATGGGTGGATTACCTTTTTCTGAAGGATAAGTCTCTGGGACTGACTGAACTGAATGTATAGCGTCAAGATAAGAAGCACGGTAGTCGAAGATGTACCTTGTGGGGTGGGGTACGAGTAGACCAGACCAATGATGAAAAGCATAGATACGAGCATGGCCTCCCTGTCTCAAAAGCAGGCCGCCAAGGGTGCTCGCATGAAGCATTTCTCACTCATAAATAAGTAGTTATCACAAATTTAGAAACATGCTCTGATTTCTCTTATCGAATTTCATTCAGATTTTCCAGTATTCGGAGTTGCTTGGGAAAAGGTCTAGTCAGGGTCGGTTCTGTTCGGAGTTGCGGGTTGATCGGGTTGTCTGTACACCCTAATTAAGACTTTTGTATAGTTTGTGTCAACCTGAGTTTGGTTAAGTGCCCGCCCGCCTAGATAGATACATAAGTGTCAGTTTGAATGAAGTCAAGTGTCAACCGTGTCAACAACGAGAAATTGAAGTGTAAATCTGGATGGTTTGAAGTGGAAACCTTAACATGCAAAAGTGTCTACCTCATTAGAAAAGCAAGTATCTACCGGCGATATATTCATTCGAGTATCAACCGGCGTCAACCAGTTGTCAAACTCAAAATATTTCGTTCGTAGGGGCATGAAGAAGTTGCTAAACCGGTTGTAAAGTGGCTCTGATAAAAACCATCATTGCTTTCTTTTTGACTTTTTCATCTAGTAACGTGCATGAATGGATATGGTGGGTAAGATTTGAAAACGTTTGACATCAACCGGGCTCTACTTTGCTTTTACTTTACTTCACTTGCCAGGTCATTGTTGTCGATATTGAGGTGAGGACTCTCTCTTTATTCTCGTTTTATTTATCACTAAATGATCTAACAAACGCATGATTTGATTACTAAATATTGAGTCATTGAACGAATATTCGAGTAAATTCACCTTTATCTATGAAAGCAAGGATTGGGCTGGGTTGCTTATTCGTCATCACGGAGCAACCCGGTACCTTTTCTTAGGCGAGCGACTGAGACGAGAGCTTTCAATTATGCCGTTTTGGTCAAATCCCAGGGCTCTTTCTGATTTGATTAAATACTTCTATGTTGTATGATAATAGAAAGTAAAGATCTCACTCGCTTTTTCTGCTTTGTATTCGGCTGTTGCCTTTTTCCACATCGATTGCTATAGGAGTTCCATCCTCAACCTATGTATGCTCAAAGAACTGGATCACGGAACTCTCAGCCCTTCGCCCCAAGGCTACGAAAACGTTTCTACTCCCTTTCCCTTCCCAACGTCATATCTTTCTTCGACAAGAAGGAAAGATCACTCTCTATCTAAATGATAGAACCACTGGCACGGTACCTTTCACATTGGTAAGTAAAATCCTGGTGAAGACATCACGAGCAATGACACGACGACATCATCTCCACTTCGTAGCCCATCGGTCTTCATTCATTGAAGCCAGGGCATTGACTGACTTTCAGCGATCGCTATAAGAAAGACATAAAAGTTCTCCTAAACCTGTTCCTTTCCGTTACTACTACTTGGAATTGGAAGTCTAGGAGCAGGACTAACCTTTTTCTTTCGTTTAAATAAAGTCGAGATGTAGCTTTCTCTATCTCAAGAAATTATTCCACCTCCATTCATTGGAGAACAAAGCGTTATCTGATTAGATCCTTGCTTCAAACTCAACCGAATCAAGTTTCAAAAATAGATGTGGAAGAGGCAAAGGGAAGAGCGGGGTTGCCGAATTGTTTCTCAGAGCCGGACGAAACATCTATCTCTATTTACAATACCCTTACCCCCAAGAAAACTTTGTCGAAAAAGGTTGTCATCGTAATAGGGATTGCACCTCAACATGGCAGCCCTCAATTCTTCCAATTGTGTGTGACTTGTACTCTTCTAGGCTTCCTCTTTGCCTCAAGTGATTAAACTCATCAACTACACCAACCACATTTCTGACCTCAAACCTCTCTACAATCTCTTGAATTAACTCTTGCCAAGATACTTGTCCCCTATTCACTAAGAAACTGTTGTACCAGCTTTCAGCTCTCCCCCTAAGGTGCATAGCCGAAAGTTCTACCTTGTACCAATCCGTAACTTGGTACACCGAAAAGTAATGTTCACACTTTTGTATCCAAGACCTGGCCCCTTCAAATATTGGAAAATCAACTCTAGGAGGTTGATGTATCTGCTGCCCATATTGATATTTATTTTGCGGCCTTTGTTCTTGCAGGTATTGGTACGGGTCATGCTGTTGAGTTGGAAGCGGTTGGTTAAGGTAAGTATATATTGGCACTTCTGGTTTCATGGAATTTCCAGCATAGGGCAAAAGTCTTGGTTGGGAAAATTGGATATTTGGTATTGAATTGGGTCTTGGTTGTGGTGGTGGAGGTGCAGGATTAGGTCTAATATGAGGTCTCATGTTTTGAGCTGTGAGGAAGGCCATAGGTGGCTGGAAACAAGTGTTCGTGCCAAGGTTTTGAGGGGGATAGAGAGGGTTATTTTGGTGATTGGGTCTTTTAGTTGCTACTAGAGGTCTAGGTGGTCAGGGGTTTAAAGGTCTGGAATAGGTGTGAGTGGTGGTCGTATTCAGTACCAATGGTACGGTAATTGGAGGTTCAGGCGGTTCAGGCCTAGGATAAGAGCTAGAGGCTTGTTGAGGGGTAGCCATGGTTTCAGCTTCACTGGCAACAGCTGGTAGGGACATTTGTTGTGGTGTTCTAGGAAAATGAACCATATTGCCCCTAGTTGTGTTAATCGAGCTATGCTCTTCTTCAACGCTCCGCGCCTTCAAAAAAGTAGTTTTGTTGCTTGCACTTTAATTTAGGAGTTTCAACTTAACTAGCATATGTGCATTTGGGTTGTTGGCATATGTCGGCTACATACTGGATGCTTTTCCATCATTGTTCGACTTGCACAGAAACAATGGGTCCCTTCTGGTTTCTTTTTCTCCCTCCAAGTTTGTTCTTCATTGTAATGTGTGTCAACTCAACAAGAGTGAGCACACCCTTCCTGCTGGTCTTCTTCAACCTTTGCCTGTTCCATTACAACCTGGGTCTTCTATTTCAATGGATTTTCTTGAGGCACTCCCCAAGTCTTATGGTTATAGCTCCATACTTGTGGTCGTGGACCGTTTCACTGGCTCATTTCATTCCTCTATCTCACCCTTTTAGCTGTATACCCTATCTTGTATCCAGTAGTAAGTCTACTCTTCTTACCCCCTCTCCTCTACCTTTTGTGGCCCATCTATTAGCTTTTTGACCATCTTTGAGTCATAGCGAGACGGCTCTATCTCTTTTCACAAGTACAGCTGTAAGTACAGTTGCGGGCGTCAACGATCAGCAGTACTGAGCTACGGAAAGTCTATCGAATTATAGCTACGGAAAGTCTATCGAAAGGACCTAATCAAAGGCTACTACAGCTATAACTGAATCAAAGGCTACTACAGCTATAACTGACCCGCCTATGGAATCTATTGGCTCGGCTGAACCGACATGAAATGAAAGAGAGGAAGGCGGAAGCTATTGGCAAATAGAGGGGGGATGTTCTCCGTGTCTTTTAGCCCTCACTAGATGACAACTTGCTTACTTTTCACTTCTTCTTAAGCTTGGCAGACTAGTTCCTGACTGACTTGATAGTGCGATGAGCTTACTTGCTCTAGTTCTATCCTCAGGATTGACTTACCTGAGTACCTAGCACCGAGGATCGATGTAATTGACTTTCAAAAAGATGCTGTTGATGCTAACACGCATATAAATAGATGTTCCCCACTGCTTGCTCCTCTTACCCGAATGGGGTTATATGCCTTAGTGAAACTCAGGGTAAAGTGGCAGAGGTATGACCTCAGGAAGAAAGAAAGATCGGGCGGGGAAAACGGGGTTCGAACCCGCGACTTCTGGCGTGACAGACCAGCACTCTAACCAACTGAGCTATTTCCCCCTTTCGTAACTACTGTCGATTCAACAGTCACCTACCGGTTACCTTTGTAACTATACCAAAGTAGCTGTACAACAGAATGCCCTTCGCCATTAGTACTTTTTTCTTATATATATTATGTTATATACTAAATGTGTCAAAGCAATAGAACTTATTGGAAAAAAAACAAGCCCATCTTTCACTAAAACCTATCAGCTCTTTCAGCTCCTATCGAACCTACATATTCAAACCTGGTGCTATCACTTCCTTGTTTCGAGAAGCAGGTCTGGTCTATAATATTCTAAATTCCATAAGGGTATGGGATATCGACTAGAAATAGTGCCAAGCTAGCGTAGTTACCCCCGATGAAGAACCGCCGGTTCTTTCATATGCTAACATTACCAATGCCCTTCCTTAGCAACTACGGTGTCTTCGGCATAAGGGGAGTGCATTCAGGTGATATGATATTGGTCTAGTTTAGACAGCTTTAAGTTATCTTTCTCTCAGCTCATTGATTCATTGGCTATCAGAGATAAAAGGAATCCAGGACTGTCATCAGTCACACAACCTCTTCTTGTAATGCCTCTGGAATTGCTGCTTACTACCCTTCTTGAGTAGACTAGAAGGAAGAGTTTTAGGCTTAAGGCATAATTGCTCTAGTGACTTGCCTCTGAGTATCCTTCCTCCTCCTCATCATCATCTTTTCGATCTTTCAGCTCAAATCTTTTAGCCGTTGGAGCTCTTTCTTTTGGTTCATACCAGAAGAATGAAATAACCGTTAAATAGCCGTAAGCGGTAGTGGTGATGAAGTCAGTTAATCAGATATATCCTCTGAGGACGATGAAACTAAGTAAAGTAGGGTTTGAGCTTCGACCGTGTTAACTCTTCTTTTAGAGGAAGTCAGTCAGGTTAGAATAGAATAGAACTAGCCGAAGCTTTCGGGAAGGATAGGCCTCCATTAGCATTCTATCGAGTCATTGTTTAGCAATCTCGCAGTCATTGAGACAAAGACTTAGCACAGGAGAAGGATCACAGGAGCTATTTTATTTTTAGTCAGTCTGGCTGAAAGCAGGCTAAGTCCAGGCAATGAAATTCTGGTGGGACATGCCCAAAGTGGCTTTTGCCAGAAGAAGCTGTTTTGCGGGATAGGGAAAAATAGGCAGTTAGAGAACCCATTGTTCGAGAATAACTTGCAGTCGAAGGAACGAAAGTATGCTCGACTGAAAGGAGAAGGAATTAAGGCTTGCCCCAGCTCTATCGTCAGTCGTTCTCACTCCTTCGTCCATCATACTCCCTGCACTCCCCAAACTCTATGGGTTGCGTTAGCTATACGAGCGAATTGGCTGTTTCGAGCGCGTAGCAATGCGAGATAGAGGATTGAGCTTGCATGCAATAGCTATAGGTTAGTGAAAGTAGGCACGAGTGGAGGGCACTAGTAGCCTTATCACGTCAGGTAGCTTGCTATCCGAACAACTACGATATACGCCGCTTCGATACAACTACGCCTATCGGCTTACGGCCAAGACCACTTTCAGATAGAGAGTCATGGGCTTCTATCAAGTACTGGAGGCAAGCTCGTCAACTAGTACATAGCCATAGCATAGCTATGATGAGTCCAAGGTTTACGCATCCTATTTTCGCCTGCATATCTTCTCAATCAGCTTCCGAACAAGACGACCCAGCGCAACACTACGCCCTATTGCAAGCGTTGTAAACAATATATTAGGAAAGTGAGGCAAGCAAGCTCACGTAACTACATTCACATATCTTACGCAACCTTACGTAAGTTAACAAAGCGAAAGCAACTCTACTTATCTATCTACTTCACACATGATAAGTTCTGTTAGGAATCGAATATCTGGGCTTGCAATAGATCAGTTCTAGGCATTACATTAGTTGCATCATTAAGAAAAAAGGAGCATCAGAGGTTTTTTCTTTCCGAGTTGCGTGCTACTTCTTCCGATGAAAAGTAACGAATTGATCGATTTGCGGTAACAGCAAGGATCGGTATATGGTAGTCCTCTGGTAGGAAGAGGTTGCTTGCAAGGCTAGACTAAGCACACAAGCTGTATACCAACGATTCTTGTGGCGTCTAGTGCCAGCAAGGGCCCTATTAGCTTACTCACAGCGTACTTAAAGAATAGTTGGTTGCAAGAACAGCTGCTGATAGGAAGGAAGCTAACCAAGCCTCTTCTGTTTAAGCTAGGCAAGGCAAGAATAAGAAATAAGGGGAACAGTAGGTGTGTTAGTATCTTTTCTTCTTGGCGAGTTCAATACTTTATGTGGTTTGAATGCATCAAGGATTCCTTGTTCTTTGGAAGGGAATCCACTTCTCCTCCTACCGAAGACTGAAGAGTAAACCTTGCATTCATTCTCTAAGGATTAACAAGGTTAGGAATAGGCTATAGGCTCGACTGCAAGGAGAGAAGGAAGCAGCTTGACTTTCACGACTATCGGGGCACCTACTGAACTAGATGCAACTCAAAAGAAAGCTCCAACTCTATCTAGTGAAGGTTTAGGCTTTCTTTGCCTCGGACAAGCTTTTTTCTTTCCTTGCGTCTCTGACTTCTGCTTCTGCTAGGTGAAGAAGCTATGAGACTATTTAAAGGCTTATTCGAGCTAGTCTAGTAGGCATCGCTTTCTATCGGAACCGTTAGCCTCGCCCCATTAAAAAAGCTATCAATCTGATTCCCGAAGTCAAAGTCAAGCTTCCCCGCCTGGCAAGAGTGAAACTCTCTCCTTGACGTATTGATGGTTCCATCCTCTCTTAGTCTTGGCTCTGCCTCGTACTACCTTCGCTCCTAACTACCTAACGCCGAGCTAAGTGCCCTCCTTTCCATCTCCGTCTTAGTAGAGCTTCCACCTCCTTTCAGTTGAAAAGCCAGTTCTTCCGAGCGGGAAGTCTTATGAATCTTAATTGTAACTTCTTTATTTTATGACTTCTTGTATGAACAAAGCAAAGTGGAAAAAAGCCTTTTTGAACTAGCCAAGGAAGGAAAGTAAGGAAAGCGGGAAAGGTCCGATACAAAGGAAAGGGTTGCGGGGCTTAACGATTTAGAATATAGCTGTTGAGGTGGCACCTGTTCCCCCGGGGCAGGGGTATATGCCCGTAGCTTTCTTCTGTCACTTCTTTCAGATCAATGAAGTGGAAAAGTAATAGAGTAAGGGACCCTTGTTTACAAAGAAAGCTGTCACTCCAAGAACTCGAAGTCAAGCATCTTCGGGAATATCCAGATTAGTCTTCAACTAGAGAAAGGATAGGAATCTCCTTTGCTGAGTTTTCTTCTCCAGCGGATGTAGCGGTAAAAGATTCTATTCTTTCCGCGGTCTAGTTACGTCTTTCCTCTCCCTATCTAAAGAGCTCTATTAACATAGACCCTCTCCTGACTCTCTATCATTTTAAGAAAGCAGCAAATCCTTCTCTCTATTCTACTATCCGATCTCGTCTGTTGAAAATCGATCTTAAATATGGTCATATCTTCGTTATCCCAATAGTAAACCTTCTTACTTCTCTTCGCATCTCGAAAGACGCAAAAGATCTGTTATTAGCTTATTTATAAGCTGTCGAAGGTCCTTAAAAGCCTTTATTTTTGGCTTACGGCTTACTTGCCTTTTTCCTTAAAGCCTATATAGACAGACATAGACTGAGGGCATTCTCGGCATCCATGCTCCTGGCAATGGCAAGATCCGAGATGTCAGTTGCTTGTCTTCAAGCCTCAACCTTATTCTGACTCCTACTAGGGCAATCAGGTTTAGGTTAAGCCCGAACAGCTTAGTTTTCCACTCCTCTTCCGACACAAGCTTCTTTGCCAAGCCTTCCCCATCAACTGGAAATCCAGTAAGAAAGGCAAGGGGCGCAACGGCAAGGCAATCTGTCAAAGAACCCATTCAAAGAGCGTTTATCCCGAAGGTCGAACAAGCATCCCTTGTCCTCTTTTTCATTATTGATCATGTCTGCTCGATTCCGTCTGCTAAAGATCGTTTTCTTCGTGCGCAACCCCTTCTTCTTCCATTGCGCAAACCAACACCTATTTGGATTCGCTTGAGAAGAGCGCATTCTTGAGATGCTAAGGGCTGGCCAAAGGGTTAACTAAACTAATAAGATCTCTTCTTCCTTCTCTTTTATGCTTCAGCGAATCGACTTCTTCTCGATGATGGACATTCCACAGGCATTTCTAGAGTCAGATTCATGTGCAGCCTTTCTCTTTCGTTTATTATTCTCGAATAGAAGATGATAAGATGCATACCCCCTCCTCATTAACTATGTTACTTATTTCCTCACAGCCTCTTGATGCAAAAAACCTATTCTTTCAAGGAAAAGACCTTTATAATTCAGTGTAGTTTTTCACTGACTATTCTAGTGTAGTTTGACTCAAGTATACGTTTTCAGAAGTCTCAGATTGCATGCATTTCTTAAACAGTATTGCACACTACTAACTCAAAAAACAAGTACTTTACTGACTGGAAGTTAATAAGTATATAATATGCAAACAATCCCTCGCTTGGTAGTTTCCTTTCTTTCCTACCACGCAATCAATCTCTTGCTTACTGAACAACTCTAGTTTTGTCGGACAACCTTGCTTCTTTCTTATAGCAAAGTGCTGAATCCATAAGCTTTCGTCGGAGCCTACCACCAATCAGTCTAAATTAGTTACTTAATTCCTTAACTACCTAGCTTGCAGAGAATAAAGTAGGCTTTGGCTGAGATACGTAAAGGAGGAATAGTCAACTATACTCCGAATGTGCTTTGAGCAGACAGATATGTAGGTTGCTAGGAAGGAGGTAAGCGCTTGTCTTTCTGATGTCAAGAAGTAAGAAGAGGGAAAACTCCTAAAAAACAACTTGATCTATGTTGAGAGTTTATGTCAGCAAGCAAAGAGATTGCCTAGGGCGAAAGCAAATAATAAAGAGAATAAGAAAATAAGTGTTTCAAGCCTAAGCAAAAGATAGAATGTTGTATTGCCATAACCTATGTACTTAAGCGAACTAGCGAAGAAAGGCGAAGAATGGCTTTGTTCAAGCCCAAGTCAAAATCTATCTCTGATAAAGCATTCAATCTTTCATCTTTATATTCATTATCTGCTAGTTTCGAGTCCTTCTTTGACTTTCTCCTTCCGGCACTTTTTAGTCAGAGTAAAGATGTGCTGTAAGGATCAAGAGTGTACCTTATTTGTTTTCAATTCTGCTTCGCTTTCATCAGCCTTATTATGGGTTTGCCTGAGGGCAGCCTTATATTCGATATACTCCCCTCCCTTGAAGATTATTCTATTTAATGCAAGAGTAAGGATAGACGTCTTATTCTTCAGTGTTGAGATAGAATGACTGTAGACCCTCTTCTCTCTTTTAGTTAGCCTTACTTATTCCAATTCCTAATCTATACCATAAAGCAAAGCCCTTTTTGCGCAAGGTTCTCTCCTACGTATACAATTCTCACTGATGGGAGTAATATGCCAGTAACTATAGAAGACTTTATTATTATTCTAAATAGGCGGCAATAGGTCCATCGAGATAAAGTCTGACTAATAAGTAGTAATATAGCTAGTTGCCATACATAGACTTGAAGTCAGGGCTTACTCATCCTAATCTTCTCTTTACTACTTAGTTAAGTTTAGTTAAGTTATAGGATCAGAACGAGATTTTCTTTGATTGCCGTTATAGGAAGTGAGCAAGCAAGCTAGACACGAAAACTCAGGATAGACGCGCTGCTCTTCTAGCTTTGGTTGGAAATAGAAAAGCAAGTTATAGGGCCCATGCTGCATTCCCTCAAATAGCAGTCTTTTTTTTTATGTCTAAAGAAAAGTTGCCTATTAATAAGCAGTCTTCCCTCTTTCATAAGGCTCTAACTTGCGTAAGGAATCAAGGAGCTACAGGAGTATACCGCCGAGTACTATCTTGGATAGCTTTTTTCCTTGCAAAGAGCATAGATTCAACTTCAATATATGTAGCTAACTCTCTATTGCTTTATTGCAATCCGCTCCGCGCCTTGATCTATTTACTTACTCGGGACTATATAGTTCTGTCTATAGCTAGTGCTTACTTTTCATAAGGTATAGTTACTGGTCAGATTCTAAGTCACATATAGTTGTAGTGCCTAATCCAAGGCAAGGGGATAAGTGCTTGCATAGGTTAGGTTGAGATAAACTCTATATTTCCAGTCTTTAACGCATCCATTCCTTGGGCTTAAGCATTGTTGAGCTTGACTTGTTCTAGCATAAGCCATCTAGTAGGCCTGTTTAGCATTCTAAGCAGCCGCCTTCCTATACGCATAAAGTTGAGTTATATTAGTACCTCGCACCACAATATCAGTATTATTCTAAGTAGGATCACCCACATTTATTTACTAAGATTTTCTTTATGAAAGTAAATGACACCAGGATGGTTTCAAAATATCTTTCTTATGATAATAATCAAGAAGGTAGCGTACTCACTCTTATAGTATAAGCTTGTACAAGTAAGCCGGTATTAAACTACTCTTATTAGGCAAGCCGGTAAAGACCTAATCTTAGGCAGAAAAGCTGGTAAAGACCTACTCTTAGGCATCGATAGTAGGTATTGTCAATTTCTTCTTTTTTTCTAATATCCTCAACCACATGGCCTGAGAAGGGAAGTAAGGAAGAGTATAAGTCTAAGATATAAGTCAAGGTGGGGCTAAGACCTCTAAGTCAAAGAGTGAGGGCGTTAGCGGGTAGTATTTTGGAATGCTGATGTATTTGATTGATAAACCATTGAGTCGTAAATGACCTATTTAGTTCAGGATGAAATATTGATTGACTTTCCATTATACCCTTCTTCCAGCGAAGTGCTTTAACTCTCTGACATCTACCCTCTCTTCCAATCAAGTATCTAGAGAAGGTAGCGAGCCTTTTGAGGTATGGCCTGATAGCGCCTTATAGTCTTGACCCGAATGCTTGAATTTCTGACCTCACTGGTCTCAAATAAATAGACTTTCCTATCCTCTTAAGGTTCTCTATGCCCTCAGACATTGATTGCTATACAGAATTTAGCATAAAGTACTTGAATATTGATTATTATTCTGAGGCTGAGAGAGCAAGTAACTTAATGAAGCAAGACTTCGAAGAAAAGGAGAGAATAAGTGTTTCAAGTAGTAGTTGATAAAGTATCAAGTAGAGAAGTTCTTCCTAGCTTCTTTTCCAGCAAGAAAACGTATTGTTCATACGAAAAGCAAAGTACTTTCTCCAACAGAAGAGGAATTCAGCAATCAAGTCTACTAATACAAGTCTGTAGTTTGAGTAGTTGTTTTTTCAGCCGAAAACCAAAGTGTTGACAGTGAGATTTACTCCTTTTGCTGCTAAGGTTATCAGTTCTCTACAGACTGCTTTTATTCCTAACAGATATATTTTAGAAGGTTGTGTTGACAATGTGCCATATGCCAACAGGCTAAACATGAACACTGTAAAGTTCCTGGTCTGTTGTAGCCACTGCCTATTCCACAAGGTGCCTGGCAGGATATCTCTATAGATTTCATTGAGGGTCTCCCTAAGTCAGATGGTTTCAGTGTGATCTTGGTGGTGGTAGACTGGTATACTAAGTATGCACATTTTATGGCATTGAAACATCCATTCACTGCATCTCAGGTGGCTAAAGTTTTTCTTGACAATGTGGTGAAATTGCATGGCATTCCTAAGTCTATTGTATCTGACAAAAATTTTGACAAGTGCATTTTGGCAAGATCTGTTCAAGAGATGCAGTACTCAATTGAATTGAGCACAGCCTACCATCCACAATCGGATGGTCAAACAGAGAGAGTGAATCAATGTTTAGAAATGTATCTACGGTGTTCAGTTAGTGCAACTCCTCACAAATGGGCTTCTTGGTTACCCTTAGCTGAATTCTGGTATAATTCATCCTTTCACATAGCATTGGGTGCTACCCCTTTCAAGGCTCTCTATGGAACTGACCCTCATTATGTTATGGCACCTGATTTGGTGGTTACAAAGTCTGTGGAGGCTGCTAATTTGGTTGCAGAGAGGCAGTTGTACTCTGACTGGCTACAGCAGCAGTTGGCACGAGCTCAATTACGCATGAAACAATATGCTGACACTCAACGTTCTCCCCGTACATTCACTGTGGGTGACAAGGTATACCTTAAACTGCAACCTTATGCTCAGAAGTCGGTATCCGCTTGACCTTTTCTAAGCGGGGACAGAATGAAACGACCATAATAAAGACGCTTACTATCTACTCTTGATTCAACACACTTCCACTGTAGTGTTTGAGTGGATCCTGCTACCTCCTCTCGAACCATAATAGACTAGTATTATTATTTGATCATTGAATCGTTTATTTCTCTTGAAAGCGGGTTAATTCTTTTACAGACGTCTTTTTTTTAGGAGGTCGACATCCATTATGCGGCATAGGTGTTACATCGCGTATACAACTTAATCGTACACCACTTTTAGCAATGGCTCGTAATGCGGCATCTCTTCCACTACCAGCACCCTTTACCATAACTTCTGCTCGTTGCAAACCCACTGTACGAATAGCATCTACTGCTGTTCTTTGACCTGCATAGGGTGATGCTTTTCTTGAGCTTTTGAATCCACAAGTACCCGCAGAGGACCAGAAAACCACCCGACCTTGCGGGTCTGTAACAGTTATAATGGTATTGTTGAAACTCGCTTGAACATGAATAACCCCTTTTGTTATTCTACGTGCACTCTTCCGTAAACTAAAACGCGCATTCCTACGTAAACCAATACGCACTCTCCTACGTGAACCAAATGAGAGGGAAAAGATTGATCAAGTTGTGGAGAAGGAGAAAGAAGAACAAAGCCTTCTCACGCGACTCTTCCACCAGAGAAGAAGAAAACAAAACGATGAGATAGGAATTCCGATTTCAACGTTGGATTGGATTCAGGACAAATGTGTTGTTAAGGGTTTTCATTTATCCTATCTTTTCCTGGAACATCTAAATTCCCTTAACATATAAATGCTTTTTCAACTTGTCTAAATCTATCATATATGTATGTCTAATTGGCGCTGTATGGATCGTAATCCTCTCCTGAGTATCCTCCAATGAAGCCATTCCCTATCCTTTTATTAAAGAAGATGCCACGTCTGGTTTCACTAATTCCTATCATTCTTCTCTTCTCGGCTATAGATATGACAATGTTCCGGCCTATCCATTTCCATTTCTAGCTGTAGCTGCATATTCTACTTCCTATTCTCATCCGGCTATCACTTAAGTTCAGCAATGGTCAATGTTGTGGCGCTTTTACACTTCAATTCAGAAATTGCCTCGTCACATAAACTCGTAAGTAGTGTTTCGGTTTCTTCGGTTCGGCTATCCGATGATGGATTGCTGCTTTCCGGAAGTTATTGGCAATGAATTTCTCGTAAAAGAACTAGTTTGTGATTTCGCTGCTCGGCTACAAGTGTCGATGAAATCGTGCGCATAAACTCAACAATAGTCTAGTTTTGGGTGTCTTAGGTTCGATAGTGAAGTTCTCTAGGGA
>JAGXJF010003720.1:0-197073 GCA_019208055.1 Stipa capillata
GGTTCCTCTCTATCCAATGCAGATGAACCGCGCCCTGTTTCAAAATCAAGCCAAAAATTCTGTTCGATCTGGATGAAGACTCACCAATCTGTTGCCCTTTGCCCGGCTTCCATTGGTGATCGCACACCAGCATGCAAATGACGTGGCTACGTGGGCGCGCGGTAACCATGGCGAGCATGCCTGGCATCTAATCTCGATCATGGCTATGCCTGTGAACGACTCGCCGATTTGGGCGTGTTATGAGCGCGGTGACCATCGCGCGCATGCAGGGCTTCCATTCGTGATTGCTATTGTAACTGTTGCCGATGTGGCGAGGTGGACGCGGCGACCGCGGGGACCGCGGTGATCGCGGCGACCGTTCGGTTTTCCCGTGATTAACAGGATCCGGTGAGATTAATCAGTAAATAGGGGTATTTGAGTAACTGCATTGCCTACCTTGGTGTATGAGCGGGAGGTAAATACGTCTTAGATAGATGGACGGAGGGAGTAGTATGTAAGAATTTTGCTTTCATTGGTATATAAGACTTATGTATTTGAGTAACTGCATTGTCTGCCTTGATGTATGAGCGGGAGGTAAATACGTCTTAGATAGATGGACGAAGGGAGTAGTATATAAGAAATTTACTTTCATTGTTATATAAGATTTATGCTTTTATTTGATGACAAATAAGGTATCGGAGCGCGCAAAGAGTAATTCTCTCTTTAAAAAGGAACGAGAGCACTTCCTGCCACCTTCATCTTATCTGTAGGCCAAGTGTATAGACAGAGCCTATCAACAGAAAACAAGCTGAGATTATCAAATCCATCCCAGAAACAGAAGTAGGCTGAAAAGACCCTATCACGCTCTGAAAAACAATCGGGCCGAAATTCCCAGAGTTGAGCCCATCAATAACCCCTGTCTCCCTCCCCGCTGAGCTTCAATTCCTCCCCCTCCTTTTCCCCTCCCATTTCAAACGCCTCTCCCCTTCCCTCCTCCCGATCCCCCGAGAGCCGAAGCGCGAAACCCTAGCCCCAGGCCGAGCCGCTCGCCTTCGCCTGCGGTCCTCGATATGCCGGTCCACTGCCGCGATCGCGAGGGCGGTGGTGGCATTCCTCGACGCCATCCTCATCGGCTACTTCCTCTCCTGCTTCCGCTTCCGCCCCCGCCCCTGCCCCCGCCCCCGTCCCGGCCCCAGCCCCGACAGCCCCGCCTCTGGCCGTCTCGTAAGGATCCCTCCCGCTTCCTTCACGCCTCGCACGGTTAGATCGATCGGTTCGTCCTTTGGATCGAGGCGGTGGGTTATATTCGTGGTGTATTCATGTGTAGGATCCGCTCGTGCCCAAGGGTCGGCTCTGGGAGCTGCTCTCGATCTCGGATGATGAGAAAGGTAGTCAGTCCCCCTGGCATACTATTCTGGATGTTTTGATCGGATTTGCGACTTTGTGGTATGCTTCCGCAAGTGCTCGAAAATTTAGTGAAGGTGTCTGTGGTATTGTTTCAGGTCTTGGAGAGAGTTGAGGGTCGCATGAGGATTTGGCTGATGCAGGTGGCATTGACGAGGAGCTTAGGTGGGAGGTATGCATACCATATCGTGAGTAAATGATGTTTTCCTCCCCTTTTCTTTCAAGTGGGATGGGATCGTTGTGCGATCATTGTGTAAGGTGGCTATTGGCATGTTCTAAGTTGATTTTTATTCTGTATGTGCCATCTTCAGTTTTATAACTACTACAGGGTAGCAGTTTGGACTGATTTTGATCTTGACTCTGTTTGTCTGTGTGTGTGTGTGTGTTGTCTCCGATTTAACTTTACGCAGTGCTGCACGAGACCTACTAGCTGTTGTGTAAAAATTTCCTTTCTTTTCCTTTCTTTTACATTCGTTTAAGTTCGCGTGTATTGTCCTTACCTACTATATCTTCTGCATTCATTTCTTTCTTTTTCACGTTTTGACAGTACCTGTCTTAGTTTTCAGACCTTGGAAAAGATGTGAAGTATAAACTACTTAATTGTTAAGATGTACTCCAAGGATTAAGACGTTTATTCTAGTCTCATTTGGATTTTCATGGTGCTCCTTAATCTACCCAGGCAAATTACCTCAAGTTATGTGGCACAATATCTGAAACCACGGCTGAACTTCGAAATGTGTCATATCAAATTAATTTGGAAAATTCTAATGAGGTGGGGAATGCATCTATGAAATCATTTTCTTATTAGTTTCATTCTCTCATACCTTCTTTTGGACATGCAGTGTGATGACATGCCCACCAATGCACGTGCAATGGGAGGAACATCAGCATCTAATTTGAATTCGTCTGAAGGGTAATAACTGCCCTAAGTTTCAAGTGTCTAAAAATCTTTCGACATTATCGTAATGAGTTAATATAATCGATGCCTCATGTCAACCTTGCAGCTTCAAATGTGAGGAGGATCATACTTTGAGGCCTGAACTTAACATTGAAGATACTGAACATCTTCTAGGAGTTGAATTAGTTCCTCAATCAGCTTTCCAAGAGAAGTCCCCATTTTGGAGCATCAAAAACAGGTTGCCTGATTGCAGTGATTCACCCTTTCCAACTCCTTTGGTTCTCAGAGACGACATGCAGACCACTGGAACAATTTATACTCCACATAAAGGGTCTTCTATGTCTAGAAAGCGTGTAGGGACCCACAAACAGTTCGTCTATCCTGTCCTGAAACCCATTGAAAACAAACTTCACCTGATGGAATCGATAGAAGATTCTTCACCAATTTTGCCCTCCAGTGCTCCTAATCGGAGAAATTCGGGAGCAGATTCTATCAAGAAGCTACAGCAGATCTCTTCAAATTCAATGGCTGAGGTGGGATTGCCTAGATCTCTACCATTCTATTTTCCCAATGATAATGATTCATACCAAGAAAAAGAAACACTCTCTCTAGAGGCGGCGAAGTGTCAGATTGGCCGCCCAAACTTAGTGGATGGTAGAGAGCTATCGAAACCCAATTTAGATGAAAAGCATGTTGCATTGAGTCTGACTCGCTGGCTGAAACCTTCATCCGCAAACGGTGAGAATCAAGCTGATGTCAAACGTCCAGCAGAGGATCAATTGCATGATGAGAACACACTTGTCACAGAGAGTCCTGTCTTTACGGCTACTGGTATGAACTGGGATGTCGAGAATCCTACTTCCAGGTTGCTCAAGGCATGGGATGGCAATGGTATTCCAAACACAACCACCAAGTATAAGGAGGTATGCATTGATCATTTATGATCTATCCAATGCTTTCATTAACGTGCGGTTATATGCGCTACTTATCCTAAGATATTACTGTTATTAGGATCAAAAGATCAGCTGGCATGCAACTCCATTCGAGGAAAGGTTGTTGAAGGTTTTATCTGATGAGAAGCCTAACCCTCCAATGTCAGATCCTTTCTATTGACTATTGGCGCACACTAAAATTTTGTTCCTGCAGCTCTTTTGTCATGCATCACGCTACTTATTATTAAACTCATTGTACATTTAACTGATGCTCATATCATGGCTCTAACGCAGGAAACTTATTAGAGAAAACTTGTTCCATGTAGAGGAAACTTGAAAGAGGAGAAAGCTGAATATGAAAGGCAGAGTTCGCAGTCCAAATGTTGATAAATAAGTCAACTTCTGAAGCTGATCAAAGTTGATCTGGATAACTGCTGTATTTTTTCTTACCTCACCATATAGATGTCACCAAACTTTTGCTTTCTCCCTGTTGCGTGATACGATGTTATATACTAATGGCAGAGGTTATATAGCTGCTAGCCCGCTAGAAACTTTATTTGGCTGTCCTTTCTTGTGCTCTTTCTCCTGCCTATACAACATAGTTGAAGCTTTGACTGCTCATAAATCATAATCGTGCAAATCCTTGAGGTGTACCAGTACGCGTACGTGGATTCTTCCACATAACAGTGAAGTGAGCTCACACTGAGCAAACTAAGGGGTTTCAGTATCTTTTATCTCTTGTTCTTGAGTATTTGCTGCCAAATTCAGTTCTGGAATTTTCATGACCCATGATCCTTAGATTTTGCATGTTCAGCAGCGTACCATGGTTGCAATGCCACTGCTACGTTGCTGATAGAAACAGCAGTGCTGAGGAATTCTGAAATCAGAACCACCCCTGACTACACATTTTCCATTTCCTTCCGTTTCTCGTTTCGGTCTGAAAAACAGGTCCTACGTGTAAAAATATATTACATACATGCACGTAAAAAACTATTACAGTCCCCAAAAAAAGAAAAGGAAAACTATTACACACAGGCACGTGTAAAAAAGTATGTTCTATATCCATTCTAGAGTAAATTTCACAAAACTACACATACATGGCAAAACTATCACAAAACTACATTTGATGTATTGGAAATCTTTTAGGGGCCCACATTTACTGTATGTAACAACAGCTGCCAAGTATCTTTCTGATGTACTGCTGAGTCCGTATCTGTTGCACAAAATCACTCTGTGGATGGGTGCACTTCTTGTCCTACTTGGAGCCACCTCTCCGAGACGATCTCATGTCCATCCACGCGGTCTTCATAGTTTAACAGGACACCAAACAAAATCTTGCCCTGGTTACATATAAAAAAGTTAGATCACATAACGGAAAACACAAGTACCGGCCAACTGACGTGCAGGCAACTCACCTTTTCTCGTCTGTACGAGGCTAAAGTTGCCAATGGTTCCTTTGACTTGATCACCTGCCCTGAGTTCTGATGTAGGTTGATCATCTGGCAGCGGTTGCATCCTCCCATGGACTGCGCACGAACCATCCGACAAACAAAATGAGTAATTTAGCAATTAGCAAACAGGCCAAATATGTCTGAGTGCCTAGTCTTTCTTTTTTTAGAGAAAGCTAAGAAGAGAAGCAAAGTTTAAAATTACAAAGAACGCTATCAGAGGCAAAAGAAAGAAAATACAACTTCAACACAGAGAATGGCTAGTCTCAGGATTTATTAATGAGGGAGCTTAGTATTTTTGTGATTTTGCTATTTGGTCACTCTAAGGTAATGGCAATGCACTTCAACTGTGATCAGCAAAAATTATCAGAATCTCTTCTAACAATGGGGTCTGAGAGGAAAAGAACACTTAACAGTAAAATAGGCCTCCCCAATGTATAGCCTTTTCCAGTTGTCTTCATTGTATGGCGTCGACCCAGAGATAACAATGTTGGGACGAAATCTCATTGCGTCCACAGGCACCTGTTGCTTACCATTGCTATTTCCTGGAAAGTGTTTATCTACAGAGTGAGTTCCCCATATCAGGTTGTCCAAAGACTGTACATTGTGTACTGACTATGACAACCAGTCAGCATTGCAGGAGCTATCACAGTCAGTTCTATGAATAATTAGATGCCTTTTTTGGCCCTTTTGTAATAAATTGGGAACATAAGAAAAAAAGGAGCAAAAATTGCATACTTGAACTAAGCCGTCTGTTGAGATCAGATACACTCTCTTCAGATATTAGTAGCAGTTGCCCTTCGTTGACAAAACTAAGTTTGCTTCGAGTATCCCTACATAGAAGATCTTTCCTACCAGTCAATGTGCAGGAACGGTTCTTGGAGCTTGAGCACCTCACAAAGGTACAAGGACGTCCAATAGCTTCACTGAACCATGTGTTTACCTTGTCATCATAGCTTTGTACCTCATACCTGAAGCAATTTGCCAGGACTCATCATTGGTGATCATTTCTAAATCTGAAGCTAGCTGTAAAACTCGGCAGAACATCACCAAACAAAATCAACCTAAAATAAATCCAAGACCAAATGGTGTAGGAACCCCCTCTTCCCCCACCAACACACCCACCCACCCAATGCCCGGAACCACTTTTACTTGGCAGACATTCTTTTAATCCAAGCATAAAGAGCTTGATAGGAAGGCTGGGAAGAAAAGAACATGGTGGAACGGACAGTTGTGAAGACTAGTTTAGCTGTAGAATAGCTGGACATGTATCTGATCATACATGCATACCTTTGGCCATATACATCTACTTCTGCAGTTAGATGAGTCAAATTTGCTAGAAGAGAAATTTGCAATTTATCCTTGCGCTCGGGTGACTCTATGAAGAGTTTCCCAAGTTCCAGGTCGATCGATGTAGAGATAGAGCCCAACTCTGGCACCTGAAGAATATGAAACTCAACTAAGATTAGAAAGAAATCCTGAAGACAGATTAGCTAAATAATTTTGAGCGGACTATAGAAAAGTAATGCAGTTCTACTTAAGTTTGG
Organism: Stipa capillata; assembly: GCA_019208055.1. Classification (NCBI taxonomy): domain Eukaryota; kingdom Viridiplantae; phylum Streptophyta; class Magnoliopsida; order Poales; family Poaceae; genus Stipa; species Stipa capillata. The sequence continues at coordinate 6,209 of JAGXJF010003720.1, forward strand.
TTAAGAAATGATTTTCTGTTGCCCTGTCCATGTCTAGGGTGCAAGTCTGTCTTCACTTTACGTACCTATGTTATCTATTTACCTGGATGGATAAGGTATCTAATAAATAAATAAAGTCCGCAGCAATAATAAAACAAAACTGCATATGCTTTTAGGCTCTCCCCATAACTAATATGCACAAAGTAGCAGGTAGTTACAAATAGGTTTGCTTTTAAATTTGCGCTTTAATTTTTCGTGAGAGCATTGAGGCAATACTTGAAATTTATAGACAAAGCAGGTATTATTCAGTTACCTTTTTTTGTGTCAAAATTTCACCACCTGATCCTTGGAGGAGCCACTCTCTATCATATTTAAAACCTAAGTAAAAAAAACACAACATAATTTATGAAATACCTGTATACAGTCACCAAAATTACTGTAGCCAAAGCTACACATGAAACATAAATCATGCTACAGTCACACATACCACGGTGGTCAGCGGCCAACTCTGCACACTAAATCCTCGGCAAGATTTCACAGGATAAATAATTATGTATTTTAAGCGAATATCTGGAGTGACTTGCTGATTCCAATTGTCTGCAATTAAAAAATTGAACTATACTGGTAAATGCATACCAACAGACAAACAATGCATAACTCATTTCATACTATAAAGCAATTACCTACTAAGTTACGGGTGTTCATATTCAACATGTACCCATTGTTGAATGCTATTTGTTTGGACACAAAAGAAGACTGCAGGAACTTCAGAAATTTCTAGCAAAGAACAAAGTTATGAGATTAGTGATAACTGCTTAGATATAATATTGCATTAGTGTTGCCAATTCAGAAGAATTATAGGCTGCAAATGGAAAAATTAACACACCTCTGCATCTTCATAAGTGGTCATATATCCAAATGATATTCTAACAGCACCAGTTGGTTTTCCATTTATTATGTCATTATCATCCCAGCAGACATGCCCAGCCTGACAAGTAGGGACACATCTACTTTATTTATGTGTTAAACATTTATAATAATATATGCTGTTGTTGTATTAACCAGATAAGGAATGTACCTCAAAATTAGAAACTAGATCTGAGTGCGACAAGCCAAGATACTTAGCACAAGCACCAGGGTTACAGAAGCAGCCCGTCTGCAGAACAGAAGGCAGAAAAAAAAATCAACGAAGGACCCAAAGTGCAGGGGAGCAATTTGAATGATCTATTATGCATTGGATAGAAGTTCCTAATCTGTGGAAGTGTGGAACATACGACTGTTGGATAAAGTCAGACATACATAGATTTGTTCAAGGTAAGCAATCCCACACCATCACCCACAATTATCACACATCAAATAATACCGTGTGGTACTTCGTCAGAAAATATAGAAGTGTTGATGTTGCACTAGAATACTTAATTCTCATGCTCCCATAACCATGATTCTCACAAGTCATGAGTCTAATCTACCATATGAGACATGGGTTTGGTCATTGCACAAGGATACTCCGGTAGACTGAGAAATAGGAATAAGCAGGAATAAGCCAATTATGCTCTTACACGCAGATGAATTCCTGATAAGGAAGCAAGCTTCTCCACCTCACGATATCCAAACCAGGTGCCATCTTCTCTTTTCAAGTTAAATGTGATTGTAGGGCCCATCTTCAGATCCAACACCTAAAGCATATATCATAGAAAAAGAATGGAGCTAACATATTTCAGGCAAGAAGTCTAGATGATCGTCCTCATAATGCCTAGCTCTAATGATCATTCTCTAGAGGTGACAAAAGAAAGAGCAAAAACAGCGAGAAAAATTCTTAAAGAAGACGGCAAATTACTCAGTTATGAGACCTTAGAAGCTTGTCGTCCGTAGATTATGCAAACATTTTTCTCATTGCTGTGCTTCAAGTCCAGCATTTTCTTTCTCACGTAAGTTGTGAGAGATGCAGTATGCCTACAAGAGAACAACAGGGTGTTTACAAATACAGCCAGGAAAACATATTAGACCCAAAACAATCTTTAATAAATACCGTGCCATAGCGGAGATACTGAGCAAGTTAGTTATCTTAAACCCATGCCGAAGAGAAGCTATGCTCAAGAATGAAATTGTTCCATCCTCAAGAACTTGTTCAATGCTCTTTCTTTTTTGAACAAAGTCGATGTCAGCAATTGAAGCAGCTACCGTTCCTAGAATGTTAAAGCAATTAAAAAATGAAATTACTACCAGTATATAAAACAAATAAAACAACAGAACAGGGCAACCACAAACCTCCACTGAAGTATGTCTTGTTCAGCAAACTAGCAGCCTCTATCATAAAATGGAAAGTATGAAAGAGATCGTTAGGAAGTTCCCACACTATTGAGAGGAGGATTGCCAGATGCTATGTAAAGATTGTGGTAGTAATTTAATTAATTTTATCCTATTTAATGTAGCTTATAGCATGAGAAAATATAACATAGCTAGCATGCCAAGTTAAAGTTATAAGTGTTTGCTGCATACCATTTTTTACAATTAGAGCACCAAGACCGGTTGGATAGCCAAATATCTGCAAGTTTACCAAATGATAGCAAGTTGACATCTGTAGGACCAAGTTTTTCAAACGAATAATAGGTGCATATAGATTACCTTGTAGAACGAACAGACAACAAAATCAGCAGGATACACATCTAAATTTGGTGGATCAGTTGCACATCCTTTCGCAGCATCTATCAGAACCATCCATTGACCCCTGCATTTCATACACTTAATAAGCATGGTAAATACACTGAAGTTCCAAGAAAAGAGGGTGACAGCTCTTCTAGAAAAATTCACTGTCTTGTCCAAAGCATGTCTGTTATATTTATCATCTTACTGCTGCTGCGAAGGTAGACCCACAATCTTTCCTTCCTTGATGAGCTTGACCAAGCTCAGATTGAATTTCTGTCCTGAGAAATTGCACTCGGAAGGAAATGCAAACAGATTCCAATTGTTTCCTACATTACAGAGAGAAAAAAAATAGTGAAATAACTGCCACACCAGCATCATTATAGATGACAGTAAAACTTTATGTTTGCCTTACATTTTTGCTATGCTGTGATTCATGAGTAGCATTTTTCAAAAAAAAAGAATCATCTATATAATCACTTACCAGAGTTATTTATGTACATTGCATGGTACAACAGTACTACCTCATAGTGCCAATTAAACAAATAAGACAAGTTTGTTAGAAAAAGTTCTGAGAAATGCTGACAAACACGTTGGGCCATTGATCAACTATAACAATCCAATACATAAGACTGTATGTGATGAACTATAGATGTAATTCAGTCATGATGATAATATGTTATTACATCTAAAGAAAGAAACAAATATCATAAAGACCTTACCTGAAATAGCTGAAAGGCTTCCATTCTGACAATTGTGCAAAAGCACATCTTTACCTCTTCTCTGGTTAGCGTGTCTTGAGATCTTAAACAAACTAGGACTAGGACTAGGACTTCCATGGTTATTTTCAGGATCACCATCCTCTTCAACATCAACCGCCAATACAGTTGCTCCTTTGCTCAGAGCATATCTATAAATATATTAAGGACACAAAAATTCTATAGGATGCCATGCATCAATGTGAATTTCTCAACTTTAGACATAGACTGCCAATAAAAAATTCATTCCCTCAGATCCGAATTTGAAGAATGTTATTGAGTAGCAATGAAAAGAGTTGAAAAGAACAGTAATGCTATAAATATGAGTACATCAAAATACCAGTCTATGTACATAAACCAGCTATATCCCATTATGCTATTTGCAGCTTGTACTTGCACCGTGATTTATGCTTTAGCTAGCCAGAGAAATAAAGTTGGAATCTGTTGTTGAGCATTTTTATGGCAGGATACTCTCTTATCCCAAGTACACTATTGTGATTTTCCATTGTGTACATGTAGCAGCTTTCCCTACTCCATGGAAAACATTCACCGACAAGTTTCAGAGCCGCTGTGGCCCCTGAGGTGAATATGCATTTATAGTCTCTCGGAGATGCATTAAGTATTTTAGGACCTGTGAAGATAAAGTTTGCATCATAACCAAGAAAAGAGCTGATTGCAAGTTTTCTCAAGTGCATACAGTAGAGCAAGATGTTGGTACTTTGCAGTATCTTTCAACTTTCAAGCACAATGACACATGCAACATTTAGCGATACTCCTCTCCAACTTTAGTTTCATGTAGTTGAGTGTTTCTAGAATTAGATCATAAGTTCAAATACACATGAAAGTGACTACATTCAGGGCATAATAAGATGTTAAATGGACGCAAAATAACCTTATCAGTCATCAGCCACTATCCAGCATTGGTTTTCTTGCAGCTATGGCCTTTGGTCTTAAAAAAATGTTTCTTGTAATAGATTTTGTAAATGGGACTGCCTAGATACAAGTCAGAGTTCTGATTAAAAGAATATGCAATACCTGATGGCGCGCAGCAGTAACGAGGTCACTTGCGGCCATGCTCGAATCACTCTGGCTATCTAACAAACATGTCAAAGAACACATCCTCAAGAATTTATAACGTGTATATCTATCAAAAGAACAAAAGAAAACAAGATATCTCGAGAAAGCAAGCGAATTATAAGGATACGAGGATTGCCATAGACATTGGAAGTAAGGTCTTTGACGACATCCGCCATCTGTGCCTCTGAATACAGCGTAGCACCGGCATGGTCCAGGTACACCATCCCTGCTCCTCAAAACCAAGAGAACATAATTAAAAGATGCAAAATTCCTCCACATACTAGCACATTACATGGATGTACAATTGCAAAATTGGCATCACTCTTAGCTCCACAACAATAAAGCTCAGTGTTTTCCAACACAACAGTGCGTCAGTATGGCAAGAAACATGATTGATTCTCTGAGCAAACGCCCACAAGTTCCGATCTTTTTATAGGAGGCACACTAAAAAAATCCAGTTTTTTCTCCTTAAACTCTCATGTATGAATTGACAAAACCATGGATTAGCTAGCACCTTCGAGTCGCTTGAACTCGGCGGCCCGCATCTCATCGATGCCCCTGGGTGCGTCCGGGTAGCCGTAGTCGCCGCCGAACTGCTCCAAGAACTCCTCCTTGCCCTGATCCATGCCTCTCTCTCCCCACTCAAATAGCAACCGGAATCAGACAAGGCCGATCGAATTAACTCGAGCAAAACCGAGGGGATCCTTCAAGAACTGCCCCTGGGATTACTTGGTGAGTGAAGCAGTGGTGGTTGGGCGGGCACTCAATGGGATTCTCCGGATTGGCGGGGATCCGGTTGACTAGATTATTCTCCCCTCGTGCTGGAAGAACGTCAGACGATGTGGAGTGGAACGGGGAAGGCAGATGGCGATGGGTGAACTCCTTGATGAGAGATTAAGTAGTTGGCATGTGGCCTCGACGGCGAGAGACCGGCGGGCGGTGGCTACGTAATGGCTCACGCACGAATTGACCCCTCTCCTCCCGGAGTTGGTTTCTTGCTGGCTCCCGTGGTCAATGGAGACACGAAGGGCCTGTTCGGCGATTGGGGCTCGGGTGGCTCACCGGGGTTGGGGGATTTCCGGCAGGGGCGGCGTGGCCGGGGAGCGGGAAGAGGCCCGCTCCGGCGAGGCCTAGAGGGGCGGCGGCGCTTGGAGGCCCATGGCGGCGGTGGCAGTTCTTGGGGAAGCTCGGCGACTCAAGGAGAGGGAGGAGGAGGCCGGATGCGGCGGCTGTTTCTGGGGTGGAACCCGAGCGGAGGCGCGGCAAAGAGGCGCGGTAGGGAGGGCAGGCCGGGCGGCTGCCGCAGGAGCCGTGGGGGAGGAGACGCGGTGGTGGAGAGGAGGCGCGGTGGTGGAGGAGGCAGAGGGCGGCGCGTCCAGAGCTCGTGGCTTTGCTAGAAGAGGGGTTCGGGACGGGAGCAGGAGGGGAATTGGGGAATCGGGGGCTCGGGGGGATGTTTTGGCCTGATGGCAAACGTGGGTAAAAACATCGAACTCCAGGGCTTGTTTCGTATGCGGGAGAGTTGGGGAGCGGACGGAGCATCACTTTTGCTGCTCCGGCAATTTGCACTGGGTGCCGCTCCACTCCGAGCTCCGAAAAACGGCAATTTGGGGCGTTCGGTACAGCTCCGCCCGCTCCAGGAGTAGAGTTGGGGAGCGGAGGGCTGCCGAACGGGCCCGAAAGCTCCTGTAAATATAAGCTGAGCGCACCAATAGCGTCAGAATCCAGAGCATTTTTTTGCGGATTTGTTATTATTAAATCCCACGAGATCGAATTACACGTCGCTAAACTTATAATTATATAAAAATATTATTTAATTTTAAATTAAAAATATATAACTCTCCAAACCTAAAATTATATATAATTTTCAAAATATACAACTATTAATCGGTTAAGAAATAAACATAAAAGCCTAGAGCTCGAGATACTATACAGGCTTGGTGATATGCGTTCAGGCCCACCCCACCGGGAAGATTAGTTAACTTTGAATTTCTAATTCTCTCAACGATAACCAAAAAAAGAAAGAGAGATCTTCTCTCAACAACAACAAAAAAGAAGAGTCGTGTTCTATTTCACCAAGCAGCATAATCTGAAGGTGGGAGTACCTGGAAACAGCCTCTATGTTTGTCTAGAAAATGATATTAGTATCATCGTTCCTTTTTGGTAAACGTGATGACAAATGCACTGAATTGGTAGTGCTACCACAAGTGTACTTTTTCCAGAGACGTTATAAGGTTCATATATGTTATTTCAGGCTTCAGTTTCACATATACAGTACAATTTTTTAGAAACCAGAGGCAAAATCTTTGTCTAAATTTAGTCAGCTAAATAAAGAAAAACCAAACGAGAACTAAAATTACAACACGTTAATGACCTAACAAACCTAGATCTAGAGTACCATCAGAGGACCAAAGCCAAAGACATCACAAGCAAAACCGAATTTGACACATACTGCTAAGCAACCCCAACCGTCGATACCGCCCGTGGTTGTTATTGTCATTATCTATCACACCTGTGATCCAGCAGCTTCGACTTTACCATAGAGAACCACCGATGCGCTGAACCAAACATCCACACCAAGCCCATGCCAGCTAGGACCGTCATTGCTAGCCCAGAACACTCCCAACGCCTCTTGCCACGAGGAATCGTCATCACCTGTAGCCGTTCACCCAAGAGCTCCCACTCTGCCGCCGCATGCCTCACCGATAGGAAGAGCATCACATAAATCTAGACAACCAAGTCTACTGCACATCTAACATACATCGTCCACTAACGCTGCTCGCCTCGAGTCATCGTCAACATCCGTCGTGCCCTTGTGACCCCGTGCCTTGCCAAAGAACAGAGAACATCACCCCGTCATGTCAAATTCGTTACCTAGGCCCGTGCTGCGTCACTCATCATCCCCGCCGCACATGATAGGTCGTCGTTGCCCCGTCAAGGCCTCGCCCAGGGCCGCAGCCCCACAATCCGCACACCTGGCCGCCATTGCCCCACACGCACCAACCCTCCAGAAAAGCTCCCGCAAACAAAAACTCCCTGCCACCTTCTGTAGCGAGGCCCACCACCACCTCGGCAGAGGCCAGCGGCAGCGGCCGCAAGGATGGGGATGCGGAGAGGGCTATTGGCGGCGCTAGGGTTTGCCTTTGGTGTCGCTTGGGAAGCGACGCGAGGGGCCAAGAGAATTTTCTTATTTTTGAATCTGAGCAACTTTGAACCGATATACAGTACAATTTCACCACTAAGGCAGTGTATCTTCGGCATCCTGAACTTAAACGAGACATATGTATAATAGTATGTTTTGCCAGCATGCACGCTGAGCAAGTTCATGCTCTGTGTTACACAGACTCCGAACATGATTCAAGTCTATGTGTTACAGTGTGCCTCTCTAGCTCTGCTGATTAGTCTGGAAAAAGACACCAGCAAAGATTGTAAGCAGGCACATGAGAGATCATTAACTCATAACACTGCAAAACCAACTTTCCGATGCAGAACACAAGACTCATGGAGATAAAAGTTGTACAGTTCCATGTGTTGTTCCTTGCGGAATATTTAACTTGACTGTACGTTAGCTCATAAGCCTACACAAACTCATGCAGCGTCTGGAACGCGGGATCCTTCCTGGATTCAGAATTGAACTGTTTCCTGTGAAATTCCTGCATTGTAAAAAAGGCCCGACTTGTATTCTACAATGTTGGCCATCGCAGTAAGTACTGCAGACACTGCTAGACTGAAGCGAAAAGAAAAGCAGCAGGTCAAAGAAGCTCCTCGGAACCAACCTAGAACAGCCAGTGCTTCTTAGTTTTGCGAGTCAGGAGATCTGCAGTGTAGAATAGGAGCTCAGGTAGGAGTTAGAATTACCACCAACCAAATAATACCGAAATAGCATACTACGGATTGTTTAAAATCTCAAGATGTAAAGAATATAAATGCAAATTTGTAGTTCCCCAGGCCTAAGCAAAACACTCACCGTCAGTTGCATATAAGGAATTGTAGTGTACTTCACACCAGAAGCTTAGCCAAAGCTCTGTAAATGTGTGCCATGAAAGGATTAGATGGCATATTTCCAGTGGATCTACTTATACAGTCGTGGAAATGCAATCTTTCTGGAATGCAGGATTATCTCAAGAGCATAATAGATATTGGTGAGATACAAGTTCTGCATGGAACTAAATATGTGAGTGTTGAAGCATCTCCGCATCTCGGCTCTCACCTCTTGTTGGTGTCAGGTCCCTGGGTACTATCTCAATTAAGCAGGTGTCTCTAAACGATGTTAGCAAGCAAATTTTGGCACCGAACTGTGAGGGATTAGAGATAGAAAAGGAAAAGGGTGTGAGACAACTTACAAAAATGAGCAAATGACAGACACATACTAATACTGTGACATTTGAGTGCTGATGAGAACATGATACTTCCAAGAGAAATATTAATACAGATGGAAACTGATTGATCACTAAACTTCTTATTGCACGATTCATTTAGAATGACAAGATGAAAGAATGGTAACAATCAGAGAAATTTCAGCATCATTGACGAGGATTGACAGATGACTTTTCATCAAATTTATATATTGTAGTAGGATTCATAAGCATAACAGATTTGCAAGTTTAAATTGCTGATAGAATTTGAGAAAGCACAAGAACATGTATGCAAAAGTGATGCAGTTACAAGATTTGCTCGAGAAACCATTCAGCCATCCTGAAACTAGAAGTGCCACGTTACCTGGTCTGCAGCCGCTTGTAAGGTCAGATGATCCCCCCATTCCCCAGATCTGCAGGGAGATGCATATGAAGCTATTAGTAACTTGAAACTAAATTGACTATCTCGCTCAATAGTGAACATGGTAAGCAACTCAGATTTGTGTTCAATTGAAACCTTTTCATTTTCTTCAAGTACACCTTATATTCCATTGGTACATAGCCTTCATAGCGTTTTCTGGATTCCTTTAGCTAAAAGTCAGTGATAAAGTTTTAGCATAGTTGCATATCCATGAAACTATATGATCAAGTATGCAATGTTACCATGTATTTATTAGTTTACTAAAGAAGGTCCATGGGTTGAGGCAAACAAACTACCTGTTTCATGATTGCCTTTCTCACATGTTTATGATAGTCAGGATTGCGAAATATCTAGTCTGCCAGAGCTCGGAACTGTAACAATGGGCCATTAGTGGTAAGAAAAATGGGAACAGATTGAAGACATAACAAATCCAAGAGTATTAATGTTTATAGGTATAGGATATGCATGACTCGCTAGACAGTTTAACAGTATCAAGATCAAATAACAGAAGATAACTAATATTTCAGTATAAGAAAACAATCAGTCTTATTTTTTTTCTCGAGCACGCACCAAGGTGCTTGCCATTTTGTATTAGAAGTAGCGTCCAAAGAGGCGCTATGAAACAAGGAGTACAGGAAACAGGTGAAAGAAGAGGAAGAACATGGGCAGGGGAAGAAGAAAAATAAAGAACAAAGAACGAAGGAGAAGAAGAAAACAAAACAGGGGCGCTAGGGGCTCAGAATATAAGATAACAACCAGTCTTATAAAACAAAAAATCACGAGCAATCTAGATGATTAGAAATACAAGTCTGAATCAGTGTAGACGATGTGGCATGTTATGTTTAATAAATCGCATGGTAATTCCTTCTAAACTTGAAAACAAACCTGACAATTTCCATCTCCCTCTATTTGAAATTCAGCCAAACCGTAAGTCCCCAATCTGTCAATGTAAAGCATAAGGTTAAATGAACTTAACACAAGACTATAAAAGAAAGTGCAACAATATTCTCGTGTTGTATCTGTTAGCATGCGTGCACGACATAGAGAGTGGGATCCGATATTTACCTTCCCAATAATATTTCATGATCTAAGGTTGCATTACCAACATAAGGGATTTCTCCATTAACTCGAGGAGTGTGCTGACATAAGAAAAAGGGTGTTAGTAACTTTTATCATAAAATTTAGCAGAATACCTACTATTGTTAAAGCTAAAGACTTCACAGAATTATTGATTTCACAATGCACAATTCAAAAACTATAATTGCTGTTAGTTATTATTGAGTACTATACTGACAAAGTTGTGTAGAGTTGAGACTTCAGAGACAATTCCTAGAGGTAATTATGGCACAGCAAGGTACAGTTCAAGGAAGCAAATAGCTCTAAAATATTAAAGAGAAACAAATGTTGATTGACTCTTGAGTTTTCATTACCGGGATTGAACCCAAATGAGACAGGCGTTTCCCAAGACTATGTCCACTGTTGTTCTTTGCTTGGGCTAGGAGGCTACCTATAGTTACACTCACTTCCTCCTCGCTCTCCTGAGTACTGCTGCTGATGCTTGAGCTAGAGCTTTTACTAGCATGATCCTGTTGCTCGGACATGCTATTCCCAAATGAACATTGACAAGATCTTAGACCGAAGGCAGGCTTCAAAGAGATGAAGTAGCAGTAAATTATTTATTATTGTAAGAGTCAGGCAACATCCATTCAAATGGCAGCAAGAAGTACCACATAGAAGTTTCAAAGCAACTTATATAACCAACAAGCTCATTTTTCCTACCATTACACCATCAAAACATTTCACTGTTTGCCTGATTGGTACTAGGAAATAGGAATTACACCAAACCTTATAGAGTGATGCTGGACCACACACATTTCTATTTCTTAATTTCTTATGACACGAGAGGGACAAGTATACAGATTTTCTTTTTTGAACTAAAAGGTAGAGAGCGATATAGCAATAAATAAATCAGCAAAATTCTTTTATTTTAGATAGAAGAAAATTTCTTCTATCTAAAATAAAAGAATGTACCCTTCTATCCAAATCCAATTTGCATCGATAAAATAAATCCAAATACCAGTAGTAGATGAATAATTGCAAATTTTTCTGTGTACGAGATTAGAATAACTTCAAAATAACTAACATAATTTTTTATTTTTCCTGATCAGAAAAATACATGAAAAAGAAAGGAGGTAGAAATTTTTTTGGATTTATGGTTAAAGAAGAAAAAGAAGAAAACAGGGGTTCTGTTGAATTTCAAGTATTCAGTTTCACCAATAAGATACGGAGACTTGCTTCACATTTAGGATTACACAAAAAAGATTTTTCATCGGAAAGAGGTCTACGAAGACTTTTGGGAAAACGTCAACGTTTGCTGGCTTATTTGGCAAAGAAAAATAGAGTACGTTATAAGAAATTAATCAGTCAGTTGAATATCCGGGAGCAGTAATTTAATCGTTCGAATTTTTTATGAGGCTCAGCAGAAAGTCGTACAAACATGTTATGTACAAAGAAAATAAACAAAAGACAAAAGTATAGAGATCTTAACTACCCAGTAAGGAGATATTCAGATCATATTTGATTACTTCATTTCCTTACATCTCATAGTTAATACATAAAACAGGAGTTCTCCTCGACACTAAATCCCAATTCCAATAGACCAATGCTACATGAGAGAAACTAGCAAAAAATGGGCAGGATAAGAAGCCAGCAACAGCAGTATAGCAAAGTGTGTATCTTTCAACTGTGATTCCTCTGCCTCTTTGCTTCATACCAAAAAACAATAGATAAGCTACTTTTGTCAGATCAAAGCAACATTGAAGGTGACCACTGGGTCAATTGAGCGGCACCCAGAACAAATTGAAGGTGACCACTGGGTCAATTGAGCGGCACCCAGAACAAACCAAAGGGATGTTTCCAGAGGAATCGAGCTGATGAACCAATCAACAAAATACACAAGAAGCACAACAGCCAGAGGCAAAGAAGCTACACACTTCACCTCTCCCAGCGTCCCCGGACCAAAGAACGAAACTTTTTGAGCCGCGAACTCGCCTGGGTAAATAACTAGTAGTTCCACAATTAAGTTGACCAGTAAAATAATCGGATCTTGGATGGATCAATCTAAAGAGGCTATTTTTCTGCATATCTGTCAGAAACAACCGCAAGACGATCTTTACCCATCAGCTAAAACTGAGCTCAAGGAAAGCTCTTCGATTGTAGCTACTAATCAGAAGGAAAACCATCAACCAAAATAATCAAGTAAAGAAGGCATCCAAGAACCAGTAAAGAAGCGGAGCTTCACCTTTTCAGCGGAGCTTCACAGGTCGGCAGGCAGCATGGCGCGTGGAGCCGAATCGCGATCGTGCTAAAACCCCAGTTCGCGAATCGGATGGAATGATCGGACGAGGGAGGAAACTCACTAGATTTTGGGATCAGGAGGGCTGGTGTGCGCGCGACAAGAGGGCTTGAGTTCAGTAGTTCACACTTCCTGTCGGACGCGAGAGCAAAGAGGTATGCCACGTTTGATCGGTGCCTAACCGACTCACACGTTATTATCACGTCACAAGTTAGACAGATTTAATCAAGTTTATTATTTGATTTACTATTACATTTATGACAAGATTTTCTTTCTACAACATGAATCTCATACTTCATTAACTTAGAAAAATGTGATAAGATTCCTTTAGTTCTGAGAAAGCGTGACGCTCGTTTTAATCGTCTAATCTTAGTCAAATTTAACAAAAATGTATGATAAACATCCAACCTTATTATATCAACCAAACAAGCCTACAAAAATTGTCGCCACCTTTTCATTTTCATTTTTTCTTTTTTACTTTAAGTTATTCATGTTGGGGAAATTTGTAGACTTTCACTCATAAGTCAATCGTATTTACACAAGACAAATCTTAGAAAATGGTATGTCGTAGGACGAGATATCATCAGGGCCTTCATCCAGCACATTGCTCCCATCAAGGCTGCGCTGGTTTAGGTGAGGCTCCCTTCGAGACAGAGGCAGAGGCGATACAGAGCGGGCGGCACTACTGGCGGAGCCGACAAGGATGATGCGGAGGCTCAGCGAAGGGTTAGGGGTTAGGGTGGGGGTTCACCGAAGGGAGGTTTAGAGGGAATGCCCTATCCGACAATGATGGCCCCTGGACTCGACAGTGATGATAGATGCCAAAACTGAGGAAGGTGGAGACAGGAGGTTGAAAAAGAGCTAGACGAGGAGGGTGCATAAGTGGGATGGGGAAGGAGCGAAAGTAGGAAGAGCCGGACATGAGGTTGGAGACAACTAGGGGGTAGCTACATTGAATGGATATGCATAGCAAGATTATGTAGGCATATATATTAATCCATCCGTTTTAAAATTAAAGTTTTTTAGAAAGTGTGCAGTCAAATTTTTTTATATCTTTGACTATTAACTAGCACGAATTGCGCGGGAAACACTTTTAATTATCTTTATTCTTTTACCCATAAGCGCGATATTAGATCAGTACAGGAAATAAAAGTTCAGATCGCAAGATTTAGGTACAGTTATGATAATCTATCGGATGCAATCTGTTTAGGTATAATTATGATGATCTATCGGTTGTGATCTGTTTAGATACAGTTATGAGGCCCTGTTTGTTTGGGCTTTTTCTGGCTTCTGCGCTTTGGCTTCGAAGCCAGAAAAGCACCTATAAACCTGCTTTTGGCTTTTGGCTTCAAAAATCTTTTGGCTTCAATTTTTGAAGCCAAAAGCCAAAAGCAGGTTTATAGGTGCTTTTCTGGCTTCGAAGCCAAAGTCCAGAAGCCAAAAAAAGCCCAAACAAACAGGGCTTGAAGATCTTCCGACTATGATCTATTTTGATACAGTTATGAAGATCTATCCGTTGTGATCTGTTTAGGTACAGTTATGAAGATCTATCGGTTGTGATCTGTTTAGGTGCAATTATGAAGATCTATCGGCTGTGATCTGTTTAGGTATAGTTATAAAGATCTATCGGTCGTAGTTCACTAATAATAAAAGGGTCCACCAAATTAACGATCGGATATTTTATTTTTTCGTGAGAATTTCTAGCCTTTCTCTATTTTTCTATTGTATTATGCTTTTAGTATATAGTAGATTAATTAAAAACTGGTAATACTATCCGATTTGCATTAAAAATTGTTTAACAATATAGAATTTTATAAAATTATGCTTATATACTCGTTAAAAAGTAATGATAAAACTACATGTTAGAAACTGTGTAAAATAAAAACTCTTTTTATATTAGAACTAATGGAGTACATAATTAATTAGATAATCACGTCTATGGTTCCAAAAGTCTATCAATTTGCTACTTAATCTAGAGATTGCTCAGTTACACTGACATGGACCGGTATACAGGAAAGGACATATTTGAGGGCAGGAGTAGAGAGTGGAGGCGGCAACTCCACCATGCCAACAGCCCCTGACTCATTTCTTTTGGGTCGATCACCTAACCAAACGATAGGAAATGCAAAAATATCACTGCCTCCAACAACGCAAGATCCTAAAGAATTTCCCAGTGCTTATCCCCTTCACCGCACAAGCATTTCACCTTTATATATTTCCCCCTCCGCCCAGGACGACACCATCGATTCTTGGGCTCGGTTATTCAGGCGGCAGCTTTGATTATTATTAGTAATTTTTTTCACCACCTGCATCTGCATCACTGCATGCACTGCTCTCATCCACTTGCCTTTGTTTCCCTGGTCCACGAGGTGATTCAGATCGACTCGAACCGATCGGCCTGAGCTATCATCGGCTCCGTTGATTTCGGAGGAAAGCTTCAGGCGTAACTCATGTCAGGACTTTCCTGACCCTGTCTAGCAACCAAACAGCGAGAATGCCATCTGGTAAAAAGTTTCTCCTGCTCATCAGAAAAACCAGCTTGCCACAACCTACAAAGTTTCTTTGTGTGCGATGGTGCAACAGAAGTCTTGATTTGATGGTTCATAAACAAAAGTCTTGATCTGACGCGAGGGAACAGCGTTAGGATAGTTAACAGCAGGTGGCCGACGCTTTTTTAGCGGACCACTAAGGGTGTGTTTGGTTTGAGAACCAAAAGGAATAGAATGGGTCTGTCCTGCACCTAGCCCCCGTTCCCGCGTTTGGTTGGGTAGAAGAATCAGAACGAACCGGTTCCCCTATAGGGAATATTCGCTCGAGATGATGAATCCACCGGTTCCTCCAAATCGGTGGAATCGCCTGGTTCTAGCCATTAAATAAAAAACAAATCGCAGCGAATGCCTTTGTCACCGCACGCCTCTCACCCCATTCCCCCAAACACTATCCTCTCTTGCGCCTCTCCCTCTCGTCCCCTCATAGCCACCGGCCCCTCCCGTCTCATCTCTTCCTCACCACCGGTCCCTCCCGTCTCTCTCTCACACGGCGCGGCTTGGTTGGGGCTTGGGCATCGGAGCAGCGGAGAACCGGCAGGCGGTGGCTGCGGCGGAAGGGGGCGACCGACGGCAGGGAGCAGCGGCAAGGAGGAGCGTGGCTGCGGCGGAAGGGGGCGACCGGCGGCAGGAAGCAGCGGCAGGGAGGAGCGTGGCTACGGCGAAAGGGGGCGATCGGCGGCAGGGAGGAGCGGCAGGGAGCAGCGGCAGCAAGCAATTTGTTTTTTCTCTCCCAAATCAAGGTAAGACACGATAGCGATTCGTTGGTACATTTCTTGGTACATGATTGTTGATGGTTGATGAGTACATGCATATGATACTATACCTGATGGCCTTTGGGAAGTTGTCTCCAAAATGTCTGGATTTAACAAAGGAGAACTTGCTCACTACTGTGCTCATCTTGTTGACAATCCCAAGACAGCAAGAGCTTTCATGTCGCTTACCGTCTCTAACCAGTTGGTTTGGGTGAGTAGGTATATGACGAAGAATTTTGGGTGATATGGTTGTGTGGACTGTAATGAACTTCAATTAGGTGTGCTTTTGGATGGCTAGCATGCGAACTTCATATGTATGAACTGTAATGAACTAGGTTCCTTTTGGATGATGAACTTCACATGCATGGACTGTAATGAACTTGGTTCCTTTTGGATGACTTGTGTAGTATTGTTGCATCTTATGATATTGGTATTGAAAATTCTATATGTGATGTTATATATTTGTTATACTTGTGTATATTGTTAATTGTTTGTGTTGAAAATACAAAGGAAATGCTGCTGAAATTTTGAATTATATGTTGTCTAAATGCAAAGAGCTATATTTGTTTAGTTTATACATCATGTGCATATTGGAGGTAATCTCACCATTTCTATGGAAGAGGTGAGTGGAATCAGATTCTTCTCATTCTATCTCTCCAACCCAACACAGGAATGGAACCAACCCATTCCATTTTTCGACTCCAATCGAACACAGGAACGAAACCGACCCATTCCTCTGGAATGGAGCCATGACATTCCATTCCTTTTGGTTCTCAAACCAAACACACCCTTACACACTGTCAAGAACTCCTACTTTCTGGAACTTGAATATTCCACCGGTAGTGCATATTTTCTGCGAGGTCTATTTAACAATGTTTCTTCTGTAGCACACTCAAATTTATGTGCACCATTGGATTTTCATCCAACAATCCAGCTTCTCTCCCTCACACACATCCCCCTTCCTATCCCCTACCTCCCGCTCTGATGCTAGCGAGGCCCATCCTCTAGCGCCACCTCTGCTGCTACCGCCTCCTCTAACCCGTCCGTGTCTATACTCAATCGGCAATCCTCCAATGCCCACCACCACCACCACCACCACCACCTGTCCCGCTGGCCATCCCTCTAAGCCTGCACACAAGGAAACACCCACCACCACTACCACCAAGGCCTAACCTCACTGAAGTTGTCGTCTTCATCAAAGGCGTCTTCTCCTTGTCGGAGTCAAAGCTCGGAAAGAACAGCAGCAGCATAGAATCAGGAGGAGGAAAAATCGCTATCATGTCTTACCTTGATTTGGGAGAGAAAAAACGAATTGCTTGCTGCCGCTGCTCCCTGCCGCTCCTCCCTGCCGCCGGTCGCCCCCTTCCGCCGTAGCCACGCTCCTCCCTGCCGCTGCATCGTGCCGCCGGTCCCCCCTTCCGCCGCAGCCAAGCTCCTCCCTGCCGCTGCTCCCTGCCGCCGGTCGCCCCCTTCCGCCGCAGCCACCGCCTGCCGGTTCTCCGCTGCTCCGGTGCCCAAGCCCCAGCCAAGCCGCCGCCGTGTGAGAGAGAGACGGGAGGGACCGGTGGTGAGGAAGAGATGAGACGGGAGGGGCCGGCGGCTGTGTGGGGACGAGAGGGAGAGGCGCAAGAGAGGATAGTGTTTGGGGGAATGGGGTGAGAGGCGTGCGGTGACAAAGGCATTCGCTGCGATTTGTTTTTTTTTAATGGCTAGAACCAGGAGATTCCACCGATTTGGAGGAACCGGTGGATTCATCATCTTGGGCGAATATTCCCTATAGGGGAACCGGTTCGTTCTGATTCTTCTACCCAACCAAACGCGGGAACGGGGGCTAGGTGCAGGACGGACCCATTCTATTCCTTTTGGTTCTCAAACCAAACACACCCTAAAGGAACGAGAAATAAAATGAGACTCATGGTAGCATAAATTCAGGTTCAGTCTTATCGAAGTTGATTCTCATACCAGAAATTTTGGTCAAGACATAATAAAGTACATTTTAAATTCGTAACTCAATCAACTTCAAGACTCTGGAATAAAATAGTTGATGTAAATATTACTAGATGGGGTTGCAAGCGTCAGGTATGAATGCGCCCAATACAGTGAACATAATCATCTCGTGTTCCATCCATTACTACAGTGCACAGATAAAAAATGTAGAGAGGGAGGGGGATTCATCTGGGATCTGGACTGGAGCGTCAGTCAGCAAACATAAGGTTGTTTATTTGATGAATGCTAATGTCTGAAATGGGTTCGATGGGCGTCTCTGCTTGTGTTGTTGCAGGAGGAGAAGCCAACATGGTGGTGCTGCGTTCGCGAGTATACTCGTCTGGAAATCAAGAAACACAGACGATGAGTGAGTGAGTGAAGCCCTAGCGGAGACTAGGAATTCCTTAACTAATTTGTATGTAATGTTGGTATAGGAGACCGACCGAAGATGGTGTTGAAGGAAGTCGGGGGAGGAGTGGCGAGGAAGTTGAATCCCATGTAGACGAGCATGGAGAGCGCCACCGCCACCATCACCAAGGACGGCACCGCCAACGCCCAATACCTGAAACATCTCCATCTGATAATGCAAGGAACACGGCAAGAACAAAGGTGCTAGTCGGAGAGAGAGAGAGAGAGACAGAGGGGAGTACAGCACTTGGCGGGGTAATATGTGATGCCGAGGGAGCGGAGGCAAGGCTCCGGCGTGTAGGCCCACACCAGGTACACGGCGGTGGCGATGACGGTGGTGATGGATCCCACGAACCCATACACCTCAGACGGCTTGGGCCCGGTGGCCAAGGGCGTCGGGTGCTCGCGCTCGCGTTGGGGGCGGCGGTTTCGGAGGAGGCTCAGCGTCTGCCTAGGGCTCCGGACCACCAGCGATGCCGGAGGCGGCAGCTCCATCTCTTTCTCTTTTCTTTTCGTGGTCGCCGTCGTCCTGTTCTGAGGGCAGGACACATGGACTCCCTTATATTGGGCCGTAAGAGCATCTCCAACCGAATCCCTAAAATCCATTCCCTATATCTCCATTTGAGGATTCATCCTAAAAGATTCTTTCCCTAAAATCCCTTCACACTCCAACCGAATCCCCAAATCTTATTCCCTATACTCCACTCTTCCATATTTTATTAGTTTCCACTAACTAACATGCTATTTGTAAAGGTAAAAATATAATCGCTTGATTCAATAATATGTCGGACATGCAAAAAAAATCCATATAGTTCTTGTTCATGCATGCTCAAAAATTACAAGTTGGACTATCCGATATTACAAGTTATGCTTGTTGTTCGACTATCCGATATATCAGTACTAGCTATTGGAAATTGACGAACCAAAACTTCGATATATCAGTACCTATCATAAGCTAGTATGTCATGACACTAGTTCCTCATTGTATAAATCATGAAGTTGGTGCAACTAAAGCACAAGAACAATCCATGGCACAACAGCTCATACCACATATCATACTACAAATTAACCACAATGCAAAATAAGCAAAAGTTCAAAGTCTATGAAAGGAAAATATGATGCTCTTGTTGACTTGCTGTTAATTAACTCTTATAGCTCCATAATAAAGTCTAGGAAACGAATATGTGCATGCTACAAGGATAAGCAAAAGTTGATACAATATTTATCTAAGGGCACATAACATTGGCCTAGGTGATACAAGGAACAGAAAATGCTCTAGGTCAGTGCAAGTTTAGGTTTCAATGGATGATCTCAAATTGAAACTCTACTCCTTTTTTCATGTCTTAGAATCCTGCTCCTAGTATTCTGTTCATAAATATTTGCAATTCATGTATCTCATTGCTTATCACAGCATCGATTAAGCCCAGCCAATCTGACCAACAATCTACAATATGTTCGAAGGTACTGGAATGTACCTTCAGTACTGCGCTTGCTGTTGTCAAGGAGCTGCTGATCCGGACTTCGTCGCAGTCGTTGGATTCAGCAGAATACTGTGTCCCTCCTGCTGCTGAGGACCTGAACATTCAACAGTTGAAGAAACACTTGTCATGGGTAGGTCCCAAGTATGGGACGATTTCGTCCTTTCAGAGCGCATATAGAATCAAAACATGTGCAAAACGAACTTTCACTATGGAAGCTGACAAGATCATCGAGGATAATCGATTCCCTATGGAAGAAGGGGGAGGAGAACAACATCCATTAGAGGAGGCCTATGCTGCACCGATAGGGATACGTGGATACGTATCGGGCCGATACTGATACGGGGATTCGTCAATTCCTAAAAATACCGATACGCGGATACGTCTAGGTTTTTTTTTAATGTACCACTTGTTGCCATTTTCTAAATTCTTACACCTAAAACAGAACTATAAACATGTAAGCTATAAATTGTAAAACGTAAACTATCAAATAGAGCAAACAATCTATTCGGTGGTGCTGTGATAGTGTGATCCAATAACACAGAGGAAGCAACACACACCAAACAATAATCTAAACAATTGCGTTCATTTCAAAGGAACCATACTGTCCATCTACATATATTTGACACAAATAAAGGCTTGATGATCCAGTGATCCACCATTACAAATAAACAGTGAACTAAGGTCTCATGAGCTGATCCAAGTCTAGCATATCTATACTTCTCTCAAAAAAAAGTCTAGCATATCTATACTCATTTCTCTTAGATACTCAATTACTCATATACTCTTTACTCTTACTGTCTTACATACTCATATATCCATATCTCAAAGAGTCAGAGATCCTCACTCCTCAGATCCATATACCTTACGAACTGAAGGGGCAGCAAGCCAGCAAGCACCAAGCAGCTATGGCAGGGGAGGGGTGGAATGCCAACTCTGGGCCTCCGGCAGCCCTAGGGCAGCGGGCGGAGGGGTGGAGCCGTGGAGGGCTGGAGGCTTGGAGGGGAGGGGGAGGTGGAAGGGGCAGCGGGCGGAGGGGCGGCTCCGGGCTCCCGCGCTGCGCCGTGCGGCGTGCGCCCGTGCCGCCTCGGGCGGAGCTCCCCAGTCCCCAGTCCCCACGCCGTCTCAGTAGCCGCCGGCCCGCCGACGAAGATGGAGCGGTGGATGGGGGCGCGACGGCGCGTCGGCGCGTCGGCGGGACCTTGGGCCGGCGGGATGGGAGGGTGGGTGAGCGGCTGCGCGCGCGGCGGCGGAGGCCGGAGGGTGGCGGAGGCGCGCGGCGGCGGAGGGTGGCGTAGGCGCGCGGCGGCGGAGGGTGGCGGAGGGGTTGGGGCGGCGGCGGAGGGGCTGGGGCGTGGAGCCGTGGACCGTTCGGCGTCGCAAATGGAGCGGTGGAGGCTTAGGTTAAACGCCTCGGCGTCGCAAATGGGCCAGGCCGTATCGCCGGCGTGTCGCGGGCGAGTCGGCGACGTATCCGGATTTTTGATTCTTTGTTTTCGTGCGTTAATTCCTGGATACTCCGCGGATACGTATCGACGCCGTATCCGTACTGTATCCATATCCGACACGGTGTCGGACACGGATCCGTGGGCTGAGCCACGAATCGGTGCAGCAGAGGAGGAGGCCGGCAGTCCATACCTTCTGTCCCGGACCGGCGAACTCGCGATGGTAGGCGG
Source organism: Stipa capillata (assembly GCA_019208055.1). Taxonomy (NCBI): domain Eukaryota; kingdom Viridiplantae; phylum Streptophyta; class Magnoliopsida; order Poales; family Poaceae; genus Stipa; species Stipa capillata. The sequence continues at coordinate 27,646 of JAGXJF010003720.1, forward strand.
CGAGCTGGATGTCAGCGTCCGAGCTGTCCTCCTCAACGGCCGGCTACTGCTTCCCCGGGATACGACGCTACCGACGAAGCCCGCGACCTCTGCTTCCTCCGGCGGCAAAGAAAATCACCCAGCGTCTAGATCTGAATCGGGCAGCAAGAGAAAACAGCAAGAAGTAAACAGCGGAGGGATTTGGGAGGACGCCGGTCTTGCGAGGAAGGGAGGGGAACACCGTATCTCTGACGTGAATGGCTGGCGCCGGATCTGAGCTCCCCTCAGTCGCACGGCCGCTGTTGCTCCTAGGTCGGCGCCGCGACGGGAGGTGGCACGGCGGCGGAACTCCTCCGAACTCGCACATGAAGGGACGATCTGCTCACAGCGGGCGCAGGAGGACGGACGGACTTCTCCGAGCGGGCGCAGGACTGGGGGGTGGGCTTCTCCAAGGCCGGAAGTTGATGGATGGGGACCGGCGGTGAGTCCTCAGAAATGAGGAATGAGGTCGGGAGGATAGGGAATCTATTTAGAATAGGGAAGAGGACGGGGAATCGGTTGGAGGGCTATTTTTTGCTATTTCACCCAAAATTAGGGATAGGGAATGGGATACACCACCGGTTGGAGATGCTCTAAATGCTAGAAACCAGACCACAACTCGACACGTCCCCGGTGGCCTCTTGCCGTGATGCCGTCGAGGAGCCGCCCCTGGTGGCCTCCCTGCCTCTTCCTCACCGGGGGCCACGACCTCCTCCGCCTGCTCGTCGTGCTCCCCATCGCCGTCGCAGCCTGCAGCCTCCGATGCCTATGCCTATGTCTACGGTTATGGTGATTCACTCCCCCTTCCTTCTCCTTCGCCTCCTTACTAGTTACTCAAGTTAAGCCAACTACTACTATGGGCAAACGAGTTCTTAAATCTTAACCTATGGAGCATCCCTGTGCTATGTGTGTGTGCAGATTCATGTGAACCCTGCCCTCTCAATGGACTGAGCTGCTCAGGGTAAGCTGGAGTGCTTCCAGGGATTCAAGAAACATGGAAAGATATGCATAGAGAATGGATTCGTCACCCAAACTACTTACAAGATTGTAATTGCCCCTTCCCTTTCTTTTTCCTGCACTTGTATCGACACACATGATTATACTTCTTATTTACCCTCTACGTCTCAGAGTTGTCACACCTCAGAATCTGCCATGAACAAGCCCGTGCTTTATGTGGCCAACCTGCCAAAATCTTGGTAGTATTGCTTTCTCCCACAACTCGGATGGAGCAATTCACCTGCTCCCCGTATCCTCATCTACTTCTGTTTCTTCACTTTCAGTTCCAACAACTTGATATCTCAAATATGGCTCATGACCTATTATCCAAAGATCCTGTGCGCCTAAGTGACGATGGAATTCAAGTTGCAAAAAATAAGGTGCTGCAAAGTGCACGGGGTTTCTTTGAGATAACGTTGACTTATAATAAGTATGCTTCATCGCAACTTCTTTTTTCCTCAAACCGACAAGTGTTAGATACCTTGACTGATGTGGGAACACCCTCAAAATTTAATTTAATTTCCATTTAGAGTCGAAGCATATAATTAAATGTCCAGAGCTGGTTGTAGAGCTTCATAGGCCCCTGACCTGTCAACTACGTCAATGGATCTTAAGGAATATAATATCATCTTTGTGATGAACTTTTGTACCCTGGTACATTTGTAGCATTACCATTTTAGACATGCAGCTATTTTAAAGGCAGCTGCCTCAAGTGATGATAAAACCCCAGTTTGCAGCATTGCTCTGCATTCTATGAAGCATCTACCAGTGACGAGCATTTTCAAAGAGAGCTGAGCAAATATGTGAGCAGGTACAATTATTTATTGTTTCATTCCTTCCGGTGTTTATTCCATTAAAGGTCATTGTTGCATATGTTTGCATTACAATGATGCGATGTGATGTACTAGTGATAAATACAATATGTTGCGCAATCTTTGTTTTAAATAGCTCCATGTAGCCCTGTTATAGCCTCGATATGGCGAACAGGTGTAATGGCCTCTTAAGCAACGGCTTTCTGTAGCACTTTGTATAGTTTTGGCACTGCAGTTGCCTGCCACAGCCTGCTACACCCCACTATGGTCGCTATAGTAAAGGATCAAGATGTCGGCCTAGAGGGGAGGGGTGAATAGGCGACTAATTAAAATTTTCTTCAAAGTTAATCAATTCTTACAAAATGCGGAATTAACTAGATTGATTAACTAATATGGCAATACTTAATATGACAATCACAATAACTAAGCAAGATCACTAAGCAAGATAAACATAAGCAATATCAAATACTTGCAAAGTAAATGCGGAATGAGAACAAGAGAGACAAAGGATTTCTTCCCGGAGTTCGGATTCTTGAGGGAATCCTACGTCTCCGTTTGAGGACCCGATCACTCGTGATCAAGGGTGGGCTTCTTCTCAAGCCACTTCCTCTCGAGGACTCTCCGGAGTCGCCTCGACTTGCTCTTGGTGATCCTTTCCTTGCGGAGGCGAATCCCGAGCCTTCACAAACTTCCCACGGCTCACCACACGGTTTGGGAGCTCGTGAGCGACTCCTAACCGTCTAGGAGTCCTCAACCTCCAAGAGTAACAAGTATGACGATTGCTTGGAGATGAACTCAAATGCCCTAGTGCTCAACACTTTGAATTTCACACTCTTTTGGATCTCTCTCTCAAGAACAAAGGCTCTCAGCTTGTAGAGGAGGAGAAATAGCTCTCTTGAGTGCAGGAAATGGTTTGGCAAAGAGTTGGGAGTGAATGGGGAGGAGGGCTATTTATAGACCACTCAAAGAATCTAGCCGTTGGATTCAAAATAACACATCCGGACATTCCGGGAAATCTACCCCGGATACTCCGGATACACAAAATTCCCAACGGTCAACTCCCCTTAACACACCCGGACATTCCGGGTAGGGCTCGGACATTCCGGACACCAACCCGAGAGATGTCCATCTGAACACAACACACCCGGACACTCCGGGTAAGCCCGGACACTCCGGACATACACCCGAGCGGTGCAACCGGGAAGGCATCCCGGACCTTCCGGACGCCCAAACACCCGGACATTCCGGGTGAGTCCCGGATACTCCGGGAACCTACCCGAGAGCACTACAACCTGTCAACAATACATCCGGACACTCCGGGCTAGGCCGGACATTCCGGGTACACAAAAAATAGCAGGACTAGGTTTAGGTTTTGTGCGGTGTGTGCGACTTCTAGAAGCAAGATATTGAGCATTTGAGCACTAAGCTATCTCATTCACAAGCCGACATACCCCTCTTAATAGAACGGCGGTCATATACTCAAGATAATATGAATTAAAACTCATGAAGAATAAAAACCCTTGAGAATCTTCAATGTACTACACGCCGTCTTTTCCTCTTCACTTTTTAGGGGTTGTCGATGCCGATTGGAATTCACAATATGGACTAATACCTGGTTAAGCACTCAATGCACATATTAGTCCCTTAATCGTTCGTCATCTACCACCAAAACTCAATTAGGGGCCTAGATGCACTTTCAATCTCCCCCTTTTTGGTGGTTGATGACAACACGATTAAAGCTTCAATAAAGATATGAAAGAATTTTTCTTGCGATTCTAGTATATAGAGTGAGCTCCCCCTACATGTGTGCATGATAGATATGCTTGGAATATTACTGCACATATTTTGATTAAAATTGTGAGAGCTCCCCCTACATACTTGAGTCCGAGGATTGTGCATAGATATTTTAGCATATTTAACAACTTCAAGAGAACTATGCACATGATGACATGGATAATAATAAACATTTAGAGCGACCATCTCATATAGAGTACTTAATGTTGCACATAACTTAATAAACGAAAAGAAAGTTGCAACATATGACATAATTAGAGTTTACAAGCCATAAGATCAAGTGAAACACACAAACTTGTAACTCTTCAAGCAAATAACCCAAACGCTACCAATACCCAAAAGCTATTTTTATTTACCCCTTACTACCCTTCATTCTTTCCCCCTTAAGCACTCTCTCCCCCTTTGGCATCAAGACACCAAAAAGGAAGAGAAGAGACTAAGCTAATAGGCACGGGAAGAAGAGGCTCCAGCTGCATCTGGTGGTGGCGGTGAAGGCGACAGCGGAGGGGAGTAGAACGGGTCGGGGAAGTCTTCCTCATCACTTGGTGCATACTCTGAGCCTTCAGGAGATGGATCCAGGTTGAGCTGAGTCATAATCTTCTTTTGGCGAATGGCATTCTTCTTTTGAGTCTTTCTAATCTTGGTATTTTGAGATGAAATGCACTTGCACATGTTGAAGATTGCCTTTATTGCATCTGAGGTTGAGCGAAGCATACCATGAGGAGGAGATGATCTATAAGCTCTTGGAATATCAGCTGCTCTCCTTTGCTTAGCAGCCCTAGGTTGATATAGAGTATGCTTCACCTCCTTGTGAAAGTTTATTCCAGTGGCTTCATCAATGATCTTCTGAATATAGGGAGCATAGGGTAAAGATCTCTTCTGTTCTGCCATAGCAAGCCTCATTTCATTGAAAATAAAATTGAACACATGGAAGCTTGTGTGCCTATCTCCTAAAGCATTGAGAAGGTTGATGGTATAGTTTCTGATTTGGGATGCATCACCTTCCTTGGGAGCTAGAGTATGACGAACCATCTTGTTCATAGTGTCATAGAAAGGTAGCAAGCCCGCAATGTTCCCCAACACAAATCTCTCAAAATTTCCTCGAAGGGGACGATGAGTTTGGAGAGGTCCAAAAACACCCTGAGGTTGAGGTGCTGGTGGTGCTTCCCTTTGAGGGCGTCTCTCATAGTGTGCAGTCACTGATGGCCTTCTTGCCTCATCAATTTGCAGCCCCCTTGATTTGGATAAGGGCCTTTTTCCAACTGCTATTCTTGGACGGGAGCGAAGAAGTTCATCATCATCAGGGACATAGGGAGCGTCCAGCTCCTCCTCTGTTCTCCTCTTCTTCTTGCGCTCAGCCGCTGCTGCTCTGAAGTTTCTCTCTTCTGTATCGGTCGAAGCAGCTGCATCATCTTCCCTCTCAAAATCTGACTGAACGTCGTCTCCGGAAGACATGGTACCTGTGAAAGAATTAAGGTGAGAGCAATAGATGAGAATACCTGGGCACAGAGGAAAAAGAACGAGCATCAGAATGTCTAATGCCGGAGTTAGGGCTGCTGTTTTCAGCACATCCGGAGTGTCCGGACAAGTTAGTCCGGATACTCCGGGCGTGCTGAGACAGCACCTGTCCACCACATCCGGAGTGTCCGGGGTAACATATCCGGATACTCCGGACAGGCGGAAACAGCCCTAAATCCGGCGATAATGTGGCACGAATCTTCGAGTATTGACGATGTATATTTGTGGGGAACAAATAGAAGGAGTTGGAGATGGACTTTACCGAAGAAAAACGTGGATTCCGCGGAGGAAATGGAGTGGAGGACTCGCGGAAGGTTTTCCCTTGCCCTAACTCGGCGGAGGGAGTCCTACGGCGTTGCACGGCTTGGAGGATGGCCGGCGACGACGGTGGACGGCGAGGGCGCACGGGAGAGGATGCGGCGGCGGCGGTTCTCCTTTAGGTTTTCCTCGCGTGGTGAAAAATGGAACCAATTCACCGCGTGGGGAGGTGTTAAACCCGCTGGACAGTTATACGCCCGGACATTCCGGACAGGTCCGGACATTCCGGACCCCGGAGATTCCGGGGTAAGTTTTCCGGACACTCCAGATGTGGAAGTCGGAGACTCCGGGTTTGCCGTGTAATTCCTCGGATGCATGTCCGGAGATTCCGGGGTAGAATACCCGGATACTCCGGCCACAGTGTCAAAGCCCAAGTATTTTTGGATAGAATTGAATTTTAGGAGAGGGTTAGATGGAGAGACACTAAGGATGACCTTAAGGACTCTCACCACATCCAATGGCAACACCAAATCAGTCAAAGCAACATTTGGATGTGTCTTGAGTATAAATCCAATGAAAATAGTTATATAATTCCTTAAGAATTTAGATTTCTTTTGAGTTTGAGAAACACCTCAAATAAGAACCAAAGAAGGGTTTGTGGTGTTTCCACCATGTATGAGTCAATCTTGGCACTAGAGTCACTTATTCATTTGAGAATAGGACTCCAATATGCAATGACTCAATTTTTGTAATTTGATCAATATAGACATGATATAATTACAAGCTATTGATTTATTCACATTTATAGGAATGTGTCAATATATAGACAATTTTGACACTCCCCCTATATGTGTAATTACATCTAGAACATGAAATCATCAAAGCATTGCATATATGTTAGTGCAAGAGGTCAAGCCAAGTTTCTTGAATCAATGATATTTAGTTCATTCCTTAACTCACAAAATCTAGTTTCATCTAGGGGTTTGGTGAAGATATCCGCTAATTGTTTTTCGGTTCTAACATGGCTTATCTCAATATCTCCCTTGGCAACATGATCCCTAAGAAAATGATGACGGATGTCTATATGCTTGGTTCGGGAATGTTGGACGGGGTTGTTGGCGATTTTTATTGCGCTTTCATTATCACATAAAAGAGGCACTTTATCATAATTAATTCCATAATCCTTCAATGTTTGCCTCATCCACAACAATTGAGCGCAACAACTACCAGCGGATATATATTCGGCTTCGGCAGTGGATAGGGCTACGGAATTTTGTTTCTTGGAGGCCCATGAAACTAATGATCTACCTAGGAATTGGCATGTTCCGGAGGTACTCTTCCTATCAACCTTGCAACCCGCATAATCCGAATCCGAATATCCAATAAGATCAAAGGTAGAACCCTTGGGATACCAAAGCCCTAAGTTTGAGGAATGAACAAGATATCTAAGAATTCTTTTAACCGCCACTAAGTGGCACTCCTTAGGAGCGGCTTGAAACCTTGCACACATACATACACTAAGCATGATATCGGGCCTAGATGCACAAAGATACAATAAAGAACCAATCATGGAGCGATATACCTTTTGATCCACCGATTTTCCATCAATGTTGAGGTCGAGATGGCCGTTAGTTTGCATGGAGGTTCGGATGGGCTTGGCGCTCTCCATGTCAAACCTCTTCAACATATCTTTGACGTACTTGGTTTGACATATGAACGTCCCCTCTTTGAGTTGCTTGATTTGAAATCCAAGGAAGAATTGCAACTCCCCCATCATTGACATCTCGAATTTCCTAGCCATCATCTTACCAAATTCTTCACTAAAAGATTTATTAGTAGAACCGAATATAATATCATCAACGTATATTTGACATACAAACAAATCATCATCTACTTTCTTAGTGAATAATGTTGTATCAACTTTTCCAACTTCAAACCCCTTTTTGACTAGAAAATCTCTAAGGCATTCGTACCAAGCTCTAGGAGCTTGTTTCAATCCATATAAAGCCTTATGGAGTTTATAAACATGATTTGGAAATTTTATATCTTCAAAGCCCGGTGGTTGTTCAACAAATACAAGTTCATTTATGGGTCCATTGAGAAAAGCACTTTTAACATCCATTTGATATAACTTAAAATTATGATGGGATGCAAAAGCAAGCAATATGCGAATGGCTTCTAAGCGAGCAACGGGGGCATAGGTCTCACCGAAGTCCAAACCTTCGACTTGGGTGAAACCTTGTGCCACTAACCTTGCCTTGTTTCGGATTACTTGTCCATCCTCGTCTTGCTTGTTCCGGAAGACCCATTTTGTTCCTATGAAATTTTGCTTGGGTCTTTCCACCAAGGACCAAACCTTGTTGCGGGTGAAGTTGTTGAGTTCTTCGTGCATCGCATTCACCCAATCCGGATCATCAAGTGCTTCTTGTACCTTAGTTGGTTCAACACAAGATACAAAGGAGTAATGCTCACAAAAGTTTGCAACACGAGATCGAGTAGTTACCCCTTTGTTCATATCACCAAGAATATTGTCGACGGGGTGATCCCTTTGAACACATTGATGAACCCTTGGATGGAGCGGAGCTTGAGATGTTCCTATTCCTTCTTCTTGCTCCATTGTTGTATTTGAATCTTGAATGGATGTGGATGGCTCAACTTGTAAAGATGAAGTTGGATTGGGTTGAGCTTCCACACCTTCCGTTGGCTTGATCTCTCCAATAGATAGAGTCTTGATTGCTTGTGAAGGATCAATATCACCTACATCATTTAAATCAACTTGCTCTACTTGAGAGCCATTAGATTCATCAAATTGCACATCACATGACTCTTCAACACAACCGGTGGTTTTGTTGAAGACTTGGTAAGTATGCGAATTTGACCCATAACCTAATAGAAAACCTTCATCACATTTAGGTGCAAACTTTGACAATCTATTTTTCTTATTTAGTATGAAGCATTTACTACCAAAGACTCAAAAGTAAGAGATATTTGGCTTATCTTTGGTGAGAAGCTCATATGGAGTTTTCTTCAAGAGGCGGTGAAGATACAACCGGTTAGTAGCATGGCAAGCGGTGTTGACGGCTTCCGCCCAAAAGCGATCCGAAGTCTTGTATTCGTCCAACATCGTCCTTGCCATCTCTATCAAGGTTCGATTCTTCCTTTCCGCCACGCCATTTTGTTGAGGAGTATAGGGTGATGAAAACTCGTGTTTGATTCCTTCCTCATCAAGATATTCTTCAACTTGCGTGTTCTTGAACTCCGTTCCATTATCACTTCGAATGTTCTTGATCTTGAGCTTGAACTCGTTTTGGGCACGCTTCGCAAATTTCTTGAACTTCTTTTGCGTGTCACCTTTATCACTCAAGAAAAATACCCAAGTATATCTAGAATAATCATCAACAATTACAAGACCATATTTGTTACCTCCGATGCTAATGTAAGCAACGGGTCCGAAGAGGTCCATATGCAGAAGCTCCAAAGGTCTTGAGGTTGTCATTATGTTCTTTGCGGGATGATGGGCTCCAACTTGCTTCCCGGCTTGACAAGCGCTACAAATTCTATTCTTATCAAAAGTAACACCCGTTAGTCCTAAAATGTGCTCGCCTTTTAGAAGTTTGCTCAAATTCCTCATACCAACATGAGCTAGTCGGCGATGCCACAACCAACCCATGCTAGATTTAGCCATCAAACAAGTCTCAAGACGAGATTTATCCGAGGAAAAATTCACAAGATAAAGCTTGCCTTTCATATGACCCTTGAAGACTATTGAGGAATTATCTCTTCTAAAGACGGTCACATCAACATCGGTAAATAAGCAATTGAACCCTAGTGAACATAATTGAGATACGGAAAGCAAATTATAGTTTAGAGACTTGACATGTAGCACATTTGAAATTGACAGATCATTTGAAATTGCTACCTTACCAAGCCCCATTACCTTTCCTTTGGCATTGTCGCCAAAGATGATGTTCTCATGGGGGGATCCTTCACTTGTTAATTGTGAGAACATACTCGCCTCTCCGGTCATATGATTAGTGCAACCACTATCAATTACCCAACTTCTTCCACCGGAGGAGTAGTCCTACAAAACAAGTTTATATCTTTGATTTAGGTACCCATTTTTGGATGGGTCCTTGCATGTTAGTCATTAGAATCTTGGGCACCCAAATTGTGCTCTTCTTAAGACCGCTATTCCTAGGTCCTACGTACTTGGCGTGGATGTTTCCATCTTTGCTTTTTCTTAGGACATAGGAAGCGTCAAAAGATCCACCGCCAAATGTCTTACTCATTTGGCGCTTCTTCGTCTCATGGCCATTGAAGTGAAGTCCTTCCACTTGCTTACCTTTGCCATGCACAAACTTCGTCTTCGGATATTGTTGAGGCAAACAAGCCTTCCCTTTGTCATTAAATTTTGGAGTGAATCCAAGACCTTCATGATTAAAGTTCTCCACTTGGTTGCTCAACAATTCCTTGAGGGCCTTACTACCCTTGTGACACTTTAATAAGCCAAAAAGAAGTTGAGACTTTAATTTAGCATTTTCAATCTTCAATTCTTCATTGTAGGCATTTGAGTTAGAAGCACATTTTGAGCATGGTATATGTATCTGATCAACTTTTGATGCCTTAAGCCTCTTATTCTCAATGACAATATTTTCAAGCAAATTCTTAGTCTTGAGATAGCCAAGTTCTAATTGAGCATAATCTTCTTTTAAGCAATCATTGGTTTTCTCAAGTTTCTTTTTGACTTCTTTGTTGTCATTAACAAGTTTCACCATTGCATCACTTTTTAATCTCTCTTTAGTGAGTTCTTTCTCAAGATTAATATTCTTCTCTTTTTCATATATAAGCAATTCTTCTTGTTTATCTAGAGTATCCATTTGCTTATCTACTGTTTCCTCAAGAGCTTCAATAGTTGTTAGCAAATGAGAGATTTTCACCATGGTATTTTTATCAAGTAAAGTAATCATATCATCATCTAATAAATCATCCTCACTATCATTATCAATATCACTACCTACATTGAATAATGCAAGAGAAGACTTTTTGAGAGGTGATACCTTAGACCCTTTTGCCATAAGACACATGGGCGATTCTTCATCACTTGAGTTGTCGAAGAGAGACTTTGGTGGTGGAGGAGAGGCTTCAATAGCGATTCCGGCAACACCATCATCGTCATCGCTTGAGGAGGAGTCGGAGTCGGAATTCCATTCTTCACCAATGTGAGCTTGAGCCTTGGAGTCCTTCTTCGAGAACTTGCTCTTCTTGTGGAATTCCTTTTTCTTGAACTTCTTCTCCTTCTCTTCATTCTTGTCACCTTTCTTGTTTGGGCAACTTGCAATGAAGTGATCAAACTCACCACATTCAAAGCAAGCCCTCTTTGGTCTTCTTGTCTTGGTCTTCCCAAAGTTCTTCCACCTGTTGCCTTTTTGACCAAAACCGCTTCTCTTCAAGACTTTTCCAAATCTTTTGACGAAGAGAGCCATCTCTTGCATCCCTTGTTGAAGTTGCTCCATTTGATCTTCTTCTTCATCTTCACTTGAGCTTTCTTCAACCACTTGTTTGGCCTTCAAAGCTATGTCATTCTTCCTTGAGCTTGAGCTTGGCTTGTTGAGAGCACGGATTTCTTGTGCTTCTTCATCCATCAAGTCATGAGCGAGAATTCGCCCAAGAACATCATGTGGTGTGAGAGAGTTGAAATTCTCCTTCTCACGGATGAGGGTAACCAAGGTGCGGTTCTTTGGGGCTATAGCGCGAAGCATCTTCTTGACCACATAGTTGTCGGTCATCTCTTTGCTTCCAAGCCCTTTGATCTCGTTGACTAGGTTATTGAGACGAGTATACATGTCACTTGGCGTTTCTTGATCTCCCATGACGAAACGGTCAAGCTTGCCCTTCAACAACTCTAATCTTGATTCCCGAACGGTCGAGGTGCCCTCATGGATTTCCATTAGTGTTGTCCAAATCTCTTTGGCATTTTCAAGAGAGCAAACTCGATTGAACTCATCTCCACTCAATGCTCCGAATATGGCGTTGACGGCTTGAGCATTGTAGTGGATGCGTCTATCTTCATCGGCCGTTGGGTTGTCTTCATCTAATACTTCATAGCCATTTTGAACAATTCGCCAAATGGCAGGGTTAATAGATATTAAATGCATCTTCATTTTATGTTTCCATGAAGCATAATGGGTTCCATCAAAGTAGGGTGCTCTATAGGATGATCCACCAAATGAATGAGTATTGTAAACATTTGGAGGAGGAACATTTTGATATGAGCTATTATTACCACTATTTACCCCCGAATCATTGTTCGACATCTTGGGCTCTCTAGGCGGTAAAGCCCTAACAAGAGAAACCTCGCTCTGATACCAATTAAAGGATCAAGATGTCGGCCTAGAGGGGAGGGGTGAATAGGCGACTAATTAAAATTTTCTTCAAAGTTAATCAATTCTTACAAAATGCGGAATTAACTAGATTGATTAACTAATATGGCAATACTTAATATGACAATCACAATAACTAAGCAAGATCACTAAGCAAGATAAACATAAGCAATATCAAATACTTGCAAAATAAATGCGAAATGAAGAACAAGAGAGACAAAGGATTTCTTCCCGGAGTTCGGATTCTTGAGGGAATCCTACGTCTCCGTTTGAGGACCCGATCACTCGTGATCAAGGGTGGGCTTCTTCTCAAGCCACTTCCTCTCGAGGACTCTCCGGAGTCGCCTCGACTTGCTCTTGGTGATCCTTTCCTTGCGGAGGCGAATCCCGAGCCTTCACAAACTTCCCACGGCTCACCACACGGTTTGGGAGCTCGTGAGCGACTCCTAACCGTCTAGGAGTCCTCAACCTCCAAGAGTAACAAGTATGACGATTGCTTGGAGATGAACTCAAATGCCCTAGTGCTCAACACTTTGAATTTCACACTCTTTTGGATCTCTCTCTCAAGAACAAAGGCTCTCAGCTTGTAGAGGAGGAGAAATAGCTCTCTTGAGTGCAGGAAATGGTTTGGCAAAGAGTTGGGAGTGAATGGGGGAGGAGGGCTATTTATAGACCACTCAAAGAATCTAGCCGTTGGATTCAAAATAACACATCCGGACATTCCGGGAAATCTACCCCGGATACTCCGGATACACAAAATTCCCAACGGTCAACTCCCCTTAACACACCCGGACATTCCGGGTAGGGCCCGGACATTCCGGACACCAACCCGAGAGATGTCCATCTGAACACAACACACCCGGACACTCCGGGTAAGCCCGGACACTCCGGACATACACCCGAGCGGTGCAACCGGGAAGGCATCCCGGACCTTCCGGACGCCCAAACACCCGGACATTCCGGGTGAGTCCCGGATACTCCGGGAACCTACCCGAGAGCACTACAACCTGTCAACAATACATCCGGACACTCCGGGCTAGGCCGGACATTCCGGGTACACAAAAAATAGCAGGACTAGGTTTAGGTTTTGTGCGGTGTGTGCGACTTCTAGAAGCAAGATATTGAGCATTTGAGCACTAAGCTATCTCATTCACAAGCCGACATACCCCTCTTAATAGAACGGCGGTCCTATACTCAAGATAATATGAATTAAAACTCATGAAGAATAAAAACCCTTGAGAATCTTCAATGTACTACACGCCGTCTTTTCCTCTTCACTTTTTAGGGGTTGTCGATGCCGATTGGAATTCACAATATGGACTAATACCTGGTTAAGCACTCAATGCACATATTAGTCCCTTAATCGTTCGTCATCTACCACCAAAACTCAATTAGGGGCCTAGATGCACTTTCATATAGTCTATGATGTGTAGCAGCGTTCCTCACAAATACATTTCAGGTTTTCATATGATTCAGTTCTTTCATAGTCTTGCCATCTTCCATTTTGAATTATAGAAACTAATTTTCCTAGTACAAGATATGTCGTTTTACTTCAAAGTTGATTGATTTAACTTTTTGTATTTCCACAAATATAGCCGAGCATATTGCTCCCTCTACATTGTCACTATCCGCTATAAAAAGTCTCTGCATCTACACCTCCACTATACGCTATTTAAAACATTGCTTGCAATATTTCACAAGGATAATTCATCTCACCACTATGGTGGGCAAATTGAGTTTACTAGGATTGATGGATAACAAAATGAAAATATGCTAATGCTGTAAGCTACTAGCTGTTAGTATCGTTGGTTGGCAAAGTTTGCGTGGAGTGAGTAAACTACTAACAATAAATTTTTAGTGGGATTTACTAATACTTACTCCACCTTCTCCTCTACCTTTTCCAAGCGTGAGGGAGGTGGTGACAGTGGAAAAAGGTGGCAAACTTTTTGTGTATCCAATTTCTTTTTGTAAAATTTATTTTCTATTGCATTTTTTAGTTTGCCTTGACCTCTTTGGATCTTAGTAAACCTTGTTTGTTGACATTTAGTAGGTGTGTGAAATCCTTGAAGACAATGCCATAAATGCTAAGATTGGCAACTCCGAATGTGAGTCTTGGGTGGTCACCTCTTGGCTGCGGGATCATCTACTGATTGCCCGAGAGAGAAGGAATGCTTCCTTGTTGATTATACTCTCGATTGTTCTGAGGATCAACTTTGTAAGGGGCCTCGTCGGGTTCTATCAAAAAGAAAACCGAAATACTGGAAATGATGAAAAGAAGCAAATAATTATAACAGAAACTTCAGAGGCTAGATTATTCATGAAATGCATCCTAAAATATAGGAAATTGAATTATGAATCTAATGCAATTGGTTTCATTCAATTTAGATTTGTAGAGTTCAAGTTATGGAATTTTTAAATTTTAAATTTTAGGGTTTGAGGGCACTTTTGAAATTTCAAAATTTTCCATAACAGTAACATGAATAAAAGTTATACAATTAAATTCTACATATTAAAATATGAATTTATCAAAAAGAATCACCCTATTTGATTCAGCTGAATAGGGTGCTATTGTCTCATGGATAATCCCATGTTCCGCGTGGAATTTAGAAAACTCATGTTAGATATACTCTCCTCCTCTATCTGACCCTAACCATTTGATTTTTTTGATCTAGCTGGTTTTCTACCTCTGCCTTGTAGATTTTTAAGCAATCCAACAGCTCAGCTTATGTTTCAATTAGATAAATGTAGCACCATCTAGTTGTGTCATCAATGAATGTCATCATATACATGTTCGCTGCCTTAGTCAATACTCCATTCATTTCGCATTTATCAGAATGGATCAGATCTAAAGGTGAAAGGCTTTTCTCCCCTATGGTCTTGAATGACATTTGAGGTTGATTTGCTTGCACACAAGCCTAACACTTAGATCCTCAGACTATGAAAAAATATAGAATTAAATCAAGTTTGTGCAACTGAATAATGCGGTCAAAATTAATGTGATATAAACGAGAATGTCAAATAACATCATCTCCTATATTGTTTCTAGAATACGAAGAACGTGATAAATTTTTTATGACATTACAGTCATCCAAAATAGAAAGGTGGAACAAGCCTCCGCTATTATAGCCTTTCCCAACAAACAAACTGAATTTTGAAATAACAAATCTATTCGACTCAAAGACAACTTACAAATTGAATTGCCGGGGAAAGTCGGAGACTACTGCTTCCCTAGTTGCATGGCAGTAACAGGGGTGGCAAGACTCGAAGATGGCGGCCGCAATGAAAGAGTGGTCGATGGTGTTTCGGTATGTCGTCGTCTACCGATAGGGATGTCTCCCTATATAGACGTTGTGTCACAATAGCCACTCACAAAATGTGGCACGATATGCGTATATCTCAGGAACTGTCTCCTAGGATATCTCCACCACTCCAAAGAGACTAACCGCATGTAAACGTGCGGATGGAGGAGCTGCACTTAGTATATCTCAGGAACTGTCTCCTAGGATATCTTTACATGCGGATGGAGGAGCTGCACTTAGTACGACACGTTCAAGGTCATGCGTAATAACACAAAACATGTGAGTGGTGTACCTATAGCACAATTTTCTCTTGTCATCTCACCTAACAATATCATGTGTCAAATTCTTATATCTTGGTCTTTATCTTGTTAAATTAGTAAGGTGGGACTAAAGTCTCACCATGTAAATTCTTACACGGTTTGCCTGCTCTGTCCCGTGCTCCCATGCGTGCTCCCCCTCTACATGTCAAGCCCCTAGTGGCCGCCCCTTTCTTAGTTGGGTCCCTCTTTTTATCTCCAAAACAAATCGTTCTCCATGTCCCTTAATCGCCGGGCATTAAAAGAATTTTGAAGGGGAAAATGTGTTACCCTGCGCGCCATTAGTTTCAACAGCACCCCCATCTTTCGTGCCCCTTTCCTATTGACATGTTCATTAGATGCCAACACCAGATGTTTAGATGTACCCTACAGCAATGGTGTATTCACGGGTTTTACCAGGGACTACCGACGCACCAGAAGCACAAAATGTAAGCAAACTCGTACATTTCCTTGAGCCGCATTTTTAGCTCTCTCGTGTTCAGATCATTGCACTGATAACATACGATTCCTTCTGGACGGATGTTGCAAAAGTTTGATATATCATACACTACCTACAAACATAACGTGTATGTAGATTTATCCTCATAGATCTTATTCTAAAGTGTAATCTACAAGCCATGAGCTCCGAGCATTTCAGCGCTGCATACCTGCAATGTAACCAAACATTATCATCAGAGACCAATAGCAACAGTTATCTTTATTATATTTGTGGGATAATTTATCGATTTCCTTTTTCATGCAAAATTCGTAGCTTGTTAGCAGAAGCTTCGCCGGAGCGTAGCGTGAGCCGCCAGCTAAAAAATAGAACATGTTAGCTTACCAGTTATTATTAACTAAATAACATGTTATTCCATTAAAAAAATAACATTTCCAGATACACGCAGGAACCAGGACATCTAAAATCTACAAACTTACCCGGTCTAACAATTTGAACCAATAGAACTCGACCCGAGCAGAGTCCAAAAGAAAAAATATCTAGTACATTGCTGCACACAAGCAGTTCTTTAGTGGATATTCACTTCTGCTTACAGATTACAGACTACATCCGAAATGAACACAAGGAAATCAAAATATCTTATGAATGCCAGTAACACGAAACTGCATACTCAAATGAACTTCGAAATGGACAAGTCTCCACAAGATTTCAATATAATAAGATCAATAATCAAGACATGAAAGTTTAACAGGTCACATTATTCAGGCAGATCCACAATCCAATACTCGCATTATATACTACTATGGCGCGTTACATTAGTAGAGAATACACCGACTGGATTATTCAGTACGTTATTTATTACCTTGATCAAAGACTCGCAGTATCTCAAGCATTACACAACAACACATATTTACATCCCCGCATGCATACATAGGTGTATACATATAAAAGCATATTGAGCTATGCCCCATCCTAGGAAAAAAAATAATTGCATGAGCACACAAAACTGGCTATCTACATCAACTTGATGAGCAAAACTAGCCTAGGGTTAGAGCATCATTGGAAGCTATACAAATGTCACTGCCACAGGATGTGAACACTCATAAACTGCCCAGACCAGCCGTTGATAACTCCCGCGCAAGGAGACCTTAAGAATGTCTCATGGAAACAACTGAAGCTTCTACACAAATGGACTGTGCTCTCTCATTCACTTGTTACCCTGGAAAATGCAAATGCTCTTTGTTGTGATGCAATATATATCAGGTCACTAGCACATATAAAAGGGCAAGAAACTTAAGTGTTACATGGATGGGAGATGGCAACTCTGAGGAGATCCAAGATTTTCCATGCCTTCAGACTTAATTTGGTCTCCACCAGAACCATACGACGAGAGCAACTCCCGCTGCAATCAGGAGGTAAATTGATCAGGGTTTAGAACAGCACATCAGAGCTAACCAAGTACTGTTTCAATTTTTGAAGTGCCATGAGAAACAGAAGATATGTCGCTTATCAGCATGGTTAATATGCACCAAGGTATGGTAGGAGAGAGTATGCCATTCAAGGAAGTTAAACAGGGGACTAACAGACAGTTGCTTTGAACGTACTAGTATATGTCAAGGGAGAGGATAATTTATTGAAGTTAAAAGTGAACGCCTCTCCAAGAGATAAACTTGCAGTCTAGTTCACAATGGCAATAAATTCACCTGATAAGTATTTGTTATTGTAGCACAAACATGGAACAAAATTTGAGATAACAAGAACCTTAACTGGGCACTAGCTAGAAGGTCACAAGACTTCAGAAATCAGACCACCTCAGATCAAGGGAATTTTTTTCATTCCCGTTATTATTGTGAAGCATAAACAGGAATTCAGGGAGTTCTAGGCCTCTAGGGTAATACAACAGTGATAACAAAATCTGAAAACATTGTATTATCACTGGAAACTGCATCGAGCGAAAGTCTGGTGAACCCTAATGATAGTATGGTACAAGCATCTGACTATCACTCATAACATGCTTATACAGCTACAAGGTTGGAAAGAAGAAAGAAATAAAACTTACATGGGCTTCAAAGTCTGGGCTAGTCAAGTTCATGGATAGATTTCTCATCAACAGTAGTACCTGTACATTAGTCAATTCAACAAATCATGATTCATTACAAGTGAAGTAGCACAGTTCGTGTGAAGAAATACAAATACTGGTACAATTGTCCATAGAATACATGAACTAGTCATGAATGGAAAGCAACGAAATGCAGTAGACAGAGAAACGAAACAAAACTAGAAGGAAAGAAAGCAGTCAGGACAGGAGAAGAACAGAAGTCAAGACAAATGCACGCAATTCAAAGTTAAACAACATTGTGTAGGTGCATTTTCAGTCAAGGGTTTGAGCTGCACCTTGACAATGCTTAGTTGATTACATCAGCTGGATGTTTTGGCCTCAGGAGTGGAAAGTGGTTGGAGTTTATTATATTCTAATAATAGCAAGAGCACTGCGAAACGCTAGTAACCCTTAAAATTCCGGTAACTCTTGTACAGTTAAGTCAGGCACAGAAGCTCACATGTATCTAACATCATTACTGCTAGATTTTATGAACTTTAGTAACATTGATTAAATTTTTATTCTAACTGTGCTTGAAAAAGAAAAGTATGATAGAACATTCAGAAACTATATCTCAACCTCAAGAATGTGCTTTCTTAATGGTTATGTTAACCAAAACATGACTATCGGAGTCTTCTGTAAGCCAATAACTATTTCTATGGCCAAGGCTATGGCCAAAACTAGCAAAAAGAAACAGTAATTAGGCATAGAGCCATACAAGTTAGTACCATAGAAATAGAAAAGGTATTACGATTGTGAAATGATGAAACAGTTCTAACAAAAAGGTAGAGCTTATAGAAGACATACCGTTTCCACATCAATTGGATCCATCGCCTTTAACCTCTGCAAATGCCCACTAGTATCTGGATCAAATACGCTTCCAAGGAAGTTATATACTTGGGCAAAATCTGGCATAGCTGCATGTGTAACCAGGGAGCAGCAAAAGTAAGGATATAGTGATAGAAATGCACTCAGTCTCACAGCAATATCTCAGCTTGCAGGGATATTTAACCAATCAAAAAGAGCATATCTCATAGTATGGAAAGAATCCAAGGACATGTCACTAACGGAACAGATTAGGAGTTGGGACATTATAATTAGTGTGTCCTATCATGTAAGACCAAAGGGTCAGCCTTCACAAACAAAGGCTAGCTATCTGATAGGCTTGAGTTTGTTAGTAGTAGGTTGGCTAACATTTTTATGTCACTTCATAAGACAACACAATCGGACATACCTTCAAGGGCTAGGGTCTCAGTTGTGCTTCATAATATAGTATTTTTTAATGTAAAAGAGAGACAACTCAGATCTTCAGGGGTTTCTCGGTCAAAATCATATTTATCCTTTCTTAAATTCCAAGTACAAAACTATAACGACAGTTCTCTCGGTAAGTACCCTTAATGATCTGAAAGAATCAGACAACCATCCCAATCTCAAATAATCAAGCCTGCTGTTTATCACTGTGTGTTTGGTAGGACATCCAAAAATCATAATGCTGCTGTCACTAAACAGCAATGCATCTACAAGTCTACTATTCTTATTGTGGCAGTTTAAAACTAAGCCGATCTCCTCCTCTGAGAGTAAGGAACACTACGGCAAAGAGATTAGGTTCTCTCAATTTTACTGGTTTACTGGCTCTACTGCTTGTGACAAGACACATGAAACGACATATTTGCAGAGCCAAGCCAACAGAATGGTTGCCAAACGCCAATTGCTTCCTAGTACCATCCTAATCTCAAACAGGATTTAAAGACTTAGTTTCCACAGACCTAACAGTTTGGCTCAGGACGCCCAACATGGATATAAATTATAGCATAAGATGGTCTTCTTGCACCAAAACTTAAGTATAACAGAGTTTTATCCAATACGACTGGAAGAGGGAAATGTATTTTGCAACGCTTCCAAAGATTATCAGTGTACCACACTAAGCTGTTTGCCTAGATAACAGTTGCCAGGATGGATTTGCATAGTGTATGCTACATAAGAGAGAACTCACCACGGGGTGTTGGAAGCACATTTTCTTGTTCAACTGCTTCAGAAGTTGGCCAAGTTCCAGATTGGCTCTCTATGCTGCTAGAGCAGTTATTTGTTGCAACAGCACCTACACCTGTCAAGCATGTAAAACTTCAGTATTTCCTCCACGAGTCATTGTAACTTCAGGGGACATTATGATGATAGTAAATAACAGACCTTGTGTATGAACAAGAGCATTGTCCCAGGAAGGCACCACAGCACTTGCATTTGTGTTTGGAACAATGGTAGATGCATCCATAGACATAACACAGCCTTGCTCCCTCAGAGGAGGAGGAGGTGGTTGTGATAAAACAGCTTGAGAAACTGCAGGAGCTAAATAAATTTTAGTTACTAGTAGCCAAATTAAAAACAGTTCAGACCAATGAGACTAGAAATATGAACAGTATGTACCACTTTTAGAGGCCTTCTGTGGATACGGATGGGCTGCTTTGCGCTTCGGTCGGGGTGGGGGCAAATGTTCGCCTGTACCACTCTTTTGAACCTTTAGAAAGTATTTCTGTGCATGGCTCCTTATCTGTCAAAAGAAATACAGTGCGCCAAGGGATTTAGCTCGTTGCTTGTCTTTACGATATACTATTGTACTTTCTAAAAAATGAAAGTATATTATTTAATCAACTTTAAATGAAATTCCACTTGTCTGACTTATAAGTACATTATATAAATTGAACAATATGCATAAAAATGTGTTACATTAAAAGGCTCAACTGACATTAAGCATTGATCAATTTTCCTATTAAACATAGCAAAGACGAGAAAAATGAAATATTGAGATATCTACAAACTACACCTGTATCACAGTTTTTGAGCCAACATATGCTTCAATCTTTTTCCAATCACGATCAAACCTATAACATACAAAAAGGAAGAGGCAAATTATAGGCATGTCATCAGTTACTTCCTCACTTACTGCTACAAGTACTCTTCCTGGCTGCAGACATACACCATGTACTCCCAATAAATCCAAAAACACCTAGAATTCACAAAATTTCAGTAAATAAGAACCAACCCCCATCCCCTAATCCCATTTTTACACCAGTCAGACATGAATCGCATCTTCAACATCATCTCAAATTCCCTGAAACCACACACACCAAATAAGCACGCCTATCAGACTACACGCACCAACTATTTCCCCATGGGTTTTGTACCAAATTTCAGCCCCAAAGACTTGTACGACATTTCAGCCAGAAAACGAATCAGAATGCAAGATTCCCTAAGCCACCCAAAATGCTAGGCATGAGCGGAAGAGCCTGTGGAACACGACCGGACAACTTAACAGATTCAGCCAAACCTCACTATTCAATTCGGCCAACATGCAAAATCTATCCCAGATTGACTTCTCCACCTAAAAAACACATCTTGAAACTAGCATATGGTGGAACAGATGCACGAAACAAATCTAAACCTAATTCCACAACCGGCATATGAGCCGCGTAGAGGAAAACAAAATCCCCACCACCAATCCGAACGAGACGAGTCAACTTTCTCGACTCAGGCAGGAAAGAAAAAGAGGAAGCGGAATCAGGCACTCACAGCTGCAGCGCCTCGAGGAACTTGTCGTGCTCCGGCTCCGTCCAGCTCTCCCTGGACTTGGTAATAGTATACGGTTTCCTCACCTTCCTCGCCTCGTCCGCCGCCGCCAGCACCGGAGGGGGCACGGCCATCGGCGGCGGCGGCGGCGCCACAACCACCCCCTGCTGCTGCTTCCAGCCCCCTTCCTCCCCTCCCCCGCCGTCCCCACCACCACCACCTCCAACAACGGCTACCGCGGCAGCGGCCTCCAACGGCTTGGGCGTCGTGCTCATCGAAACCATCCAGCCGTGGATTCAGGAGCTAGGGTTTTCCGATCCTCTCGCTCGCGGGTGCGTGGGATGCGAGCTGCTTGGTGAAATGAGGAGGAGGAGGAGGGCGTGGCAGGTAGGAGGCAAATGTGCCTGTTGCGATGCGGGATGCGGGGCTCGCCCCTGGCCACAAGCGCCCGCGGAGGCTGCCGCCTGGCGGGAGTTATCAACGGCTGGTCTGGGCAGTTTATGAGTGTTCACGTCCTGTGGCAGTGACATTTGTATAGCTTCCAATGATGCTCTAACCCTTAGGCTAGTGTTGCTCATCAAGTTGAGTTCTATTGGTTCAAATTGTTAGACCGGGTAAGTTTGTAGATTTTAGGTGTCCTGGTTCCTGCGTGTATCTGGAAATGTTATTTTTTTAATGGAATAACATGTTATTTAGTTAATAATAACTGGTAAGCTAACATGTTCTATTTTTAGCTGGCGGCTCACGCTACGCTCCGGCGAAGCTTCTGCTAACAAGCTACGAATTTTGCATGAAAAAGGAAATCGATAAATTATCCTACAAATATAATAAAGATAACTGTTGCTATTGGTCTCTGACTATAATGTTTGGTTACATTGCAGGTATGCAGCGCTGGAATGCTCGGAGCTCATGGCTTGTAGCTTACACTTTAGAATAAGATCTATGAGGATAAATCTACATACACGTTATGTTTGTAGGTAGTGTATGATATATCAAACTTTTGCAACATCTGTCCAGAAGGAATCGTATGTTTTTTTTGTTTGAATTCCTCAGTGCAATGATCTGAACACGAGAGAACTGAAAATGCGGCTCAAGGAAATGTACGAGTTTGCTTACATTTTGTGCTTCTGGTGCGTCGGTAGCCCCTGGTAAAATCCGTGAATACGCCATTGCTGTAGGGTACATCTAGACATCTGGTGTTGGCATCTAATGAACATGTCAATAGGAAAGGGGCACGAAAGATGGGGGTGCTGTTGAAACTAATGGCGCGCAGGGTAACACATTTTCCCCTTCAAAATTCTTTTAATGCCCGGCGATTAAGGGACATGGAGAACGATTTGTTTTGGAGATAAAAAGAGGGGCCCAACTAAGAAAGGGGCGGCCACTAGGGGCTTGACATGTAGAGGGGGAGCACGCATGGGGGCACGGGAACGGAGCAGGCAAACCGTGTAAGAATTTACATGGTGAGACTTTAGTCCCACCTTACTAATTTAACAAGATAAAGACCAAGATATAAGAATTTGACACATGATATTGTTAGGTGAGATGACAAGAGAAAATTGTGCTATAGGTACACCACTCACATGTTTTGTGTTATTATGCATGACCTTGAACGTGTCGTACTAAGTGCAGCTCCTCCATCCGCACGTTTACATGCGGTTAGTCTCTTTGGAGTGGTGGAGATATCCTAGGAGACAGTTCCTGAGATATACGCATATCGTGCCACATTTTGTGAGTGGCTATTGTGACACAACGTCTATATAGGGAGACATCCCTATCGGTAGACGACGACACACCGAAACACCATCGACCACTCTTTCATTGCGGCCGCCATCTTCGAGTCTTGCCACCCCTGTTCCTGCCATGCAACTAGGGAAGCAGTAGTCTCCGACTTTCCCCGGCAATTCAATTTGTAAGTTGTCTTTGAGTCGAATAGATTTGTTATTTCAAAATTCAGTTTGTTTGTTGCGAAAGGCTATAATAGCAGAGGCTTGTTCCACCTTTCTATTTTGGATGACTGTAATGTCATAAAAAATTTATCACGTTCTTCGTATTCTAGAAACAATATAGGAGATGATGTTATTTGGCATTCTTGTTTATATCACATTAATTTTGACTGCATTATTCAGTTGCACAAACTTGGTTTAATTCTATATTTTTTCATAGTCTGAGGATCTAAGTGTTAGGCTTGTGTGCAAGCAAATCAACCTCAAATGTCATTCAAGACCATAGGGGAGAAAAGCCTTTCACCTTTAGATCTGATCCATTCTGATAAATGCGAAATGAATGGAGTATTGACTAAGGCAGCGAACATGTATATGATGACATTCATTGATGACACAACTAGATGGTGCTACATTTATCTAATTGAAACATAAGCTGAGCTGTTGGATTGCTTAAAAATCTACAAGGCAGAGGTAGAAAACCAGCTAGATCAAAAAAATCAAATGGTTAGGGTCAGATAGAGGAGGAGAGTATATCTAACATGAGTTTTCTAAATTCCACGCGGAACATGGGATTATCCATGAGACATAGCACCCTATTCAGCTGAATCAAATAGGGTGATTCTTTTTGATAAATCCATATTTTAATATGTAGAATTTAATTGTATAACTTTTATTCATGTTACTGTTATGGAAAATTTTAAAATTTCAAAAGTGCCCTCAAACCGTAAAATTTAAAATTTAAAAATTCCATAACTTGAACTCTACAAATCTAAATTGAATGAAACCAATTGCATTAGATTCATAATTCAATTTCCTATATTTTAGGATGCATTTCATGAATAATCTAACCTCTGAAGTTTCTGTTATAATTATTTGCTTCTTTTCATCGTTTCCAGTATTTCGGTTTTCTTTTTGATAGAACCCGACGAGGCCCCTTACAAAGTTGATCCTCAGAACAATCAAGAGTATAATCAACAAGGAAAGCATGCAAGCTCGCTAAGATTTTCTTTTTAATTTATGTTATGATATGTGAATGAGATGATATGATTTAATATTGATGCTTGTGATGGATGGAATCACTAGTATGTTAGGGTTTGTGTTGTGGATCATGATATTAATATTGACTAATGAACTATGAAACCTAAAATATGAGGTGTGAGAGTTGGGTTATTGCCATCAACAGATGTATTGACGAGTGAGGTGAACGTATACACCCCAGTCGCCTAGTTATGGGGATCTACCTGTCACCCACGGTGGAAGTGTTATGCGGGTTGTTAGGCAGTCACAGAGGGTCAACTATGAACTGACGGCACTTCCGAGCATATTCTCGATTGAGAAAAGAATTGGTTAAGTCTTAGTTAACTTAATTAGAAACATTAAAGTAAGTTTTGGTTGACTTAATATGATGCATATGGATAAAATCATGGTTGATTTCAAATGTTTGTTGATCTGAGATTCATGTGTTAAATATGAGAATTTAGTGATCATGATGAATACATGTTGATATTAGTTTACCTTTCATGTTCATACCATGTTTCTATACTTTGTAGATGAATACTTGTGTAATATTTATTTTTATTCTATGTCATGCTTAGATTAATTGGAATGAACTTAAAAATGCATCTTGTAAGTACGAAAATATCTATAGGAATTTTCCTAAAATGTTGCAGGTGATCCTAACTTATGTGATTTCTACGATATCGATAACATTGATTATGACATCTAGTTGTGTCTTTTGCTCCTTTCGGTCATATGTAGGTATGTATGGCTTTTGGAGATGGTAGAGGTTGCCGTATTGGGTACTTACTTGTTTTTGCTACTGTTCAAGTTGTTTTTGCTACTGTTCAAGTTTTACTCTTAATATGAATGACCTTCGACTCATGTTGTTTGTAAGATAAATAGCTGCCCTATGTATGCGATGTGTTGATGTATTTGTAATCCTTCGTTGCAGAGTTTATCTTTTGATATTCAAGTTATATGTGGCATCCTATATACCATGCATGTATGATTTTAAAGTATATGAGACAGCCATAAAGAATTAGGGTTGTTCTTTTGTTTTTTAGGTATGATGATTCCCGGTTAAGTAACTCGCTAGTCATGATGCACTGGCTGGTAGACAAAGTGTGGATGATTGTAGTAGGCTTTCGAGCGACCCAATAGTCTTAGGACTAGGTTAGGGTACCATGCTCCTTCGAGATCATTATTCTTAGCGTACTTGAGAATGACACTAAGTCTTTACAAGTTTTTAGAATTGTATTTAGCTCCTGTTGTGATGTGTGTGTCTTTGCCCAAGTTGACCAATAGTGACGTATACGCCTGACGTATGAGATGTTGAGCCGGTGTCGAATTGTCTAACTGTGATGGATGCATACGTTCCTATACGTATGGTATGTTAGTCAATTATTCGGATACTCAGATGATACATCACACATGAGTGGATTGTAATTCTAGGATCCTGACAGCTTGGTATTAGAGTTGAATTGACCGTAGGGAAAACCTTGCAGGTGGACATTAGTATTAGGACTTGTGTCTTAGAGAAAACTATTTGTGAAAATAAAAAATGATGTGCGAAAACTATAAGTAGATTTTCTGTTTATTTCTTTTCCCCATCTATCATAGATCTAAAATTTACTTTTCTAATGCATTTTTTTGCACCATGGGGCTGATCTACCTTATGCTTGTCTTCCTTGTCAAATGGTTGAGTCCTATGTTGTTGTCGGGACCCAAAATCCATAACAGAGAGCTTTGGGTGGAATCACCCGCTAAGTCGAAACGTTAACCCCGATCTCAACCTTTGGGTATCAATTCCAAGAGGAGTGGAGTGATATGGCTTCGAATAGCCCGAGATGTTAACCCCGAACTTGCTCTGGCAAACTAATGCGCATATTAAGTAGGGTGATATGGTCTCCTCACTCTTTTCTTACTGAGCCGGAACATCAATCCCAAACTCGTCCCAGCAAATTAATGCTCGGTCGGAGTAGGATGATATAGCTCCCAAACTCTCAGTAGAAGAGTCACTTCATAAGGGTGATTAAACCTAACAACTCTATGATATAGACTCTGAAACCCTACCCGTATCATGTGCTTCAACAACATACACGCAGGGCACATGAGGCAGGTGAGAACAAACCGGTATCACAACAGCAACTCTACGACTGAAGATGCGATATTATAAGTTCTTGAAACTTAACAACATAATATACACACAAGAGTTGCTTACACAGCGGAAGAGTAAAGATGGCTAAGAAGCCAAAAAGGTCAGGCCAAAAGTGGCAGCAGAACAAAACGAGCTGCCAAACCCTGGGCAGGATCACTGCCTGGGATTTCCAGCGACTAGTCGTCGTTGGTGTCGATCTCTACGTAGAAACCACCCTCAAAGGGAATGGTTTCCTCTGCAAGAAAAATATCAACGATTGCAGAGTGAGTACAAAATTGTACTCAGCAAGACTTACAATGGAAAATTAATAATAGATGCAATAGGTATCAACAACAGGGTAATTATGGACTATTTTGCGGAAAGCCAATTTACTTTTGACAATATTCATTAAGTAGATGAAAATCGACTACTAGAATACTTTTCAAAGGAGACGAGTCGAACACTTCACGATTATTCCTTACTGCAGATCACTACACCTTAGATACCCTGATTCTTCCTCGACCACCCTGAGAGGAAGCAATCACTAACACCTCAACCTTAGAGTGGGCAAGTTTTAGAGTTTGTTGTAGTTGTCTAATTCGATGCAAAATCTTACCAAGCATAACCGCGGAACGGCTATTCAAATAGTTCAAACCCTGCAGGGGTGTACATCTTTACCTACACGTATCGATCGTCTCTTAGTGCTAGGCCAATCACACACTTCATGAGATGTGCTAGCAGAGGGTGATCGAACACGACCGTTACAATGCTTTCGACCTAGGTATGAGCCACCCTTACGGGCCAGTCCATGTACATCAGTCCGGTCGCAATTGCGACACGGTCCCTAAGTTGTGAATCGAGGTACATCCCTAATCTCCTAGACCGTGTGTCCACCCCACCCTTATATTGAGATACCACACCACATCCTTTTTCACGTATCCGGCAAATGAAAATGGCAAACTAATGTAGCTCATACACTAAGTCTAGGTAAATTATTTAGTCGTGGGTGGCCCTACAATCCACCCGTGTAGAAGTACGCAACTCTTGGTTCGAAGGAACACCAGTAACCGGTCCTTGTGGGAAGATGAGACAACCCACCATGCTCCCAGCCATGGCCTCTCGTCTAAGCCCAATTATGATTAAGCAAGTTATTAGTTACATCCCAGTGAACACCCACCTACAACGTAACCCATCCAATGGTGTTGATTCATCTGCCACCCAAGAAATTATGACTTTTACATGTCTAAGCATATCTAAGCATTAATAACATAGTAAGCAGCATAAATGTGCACACTATACTACTCGAGATAGGTTGGGGTGGTGGTGGAGTTGATTGAGCGACAAAGTAAGTTCATGCAAAGGAATAGGGATATACTTAGCGAAAAGTAAGAATTTGAACGCATGCGATATTGAATTTGAAAACAAATAATACTTTAAAAATAGTAGGTGTTTGTAATATATTCAAAGGGGCTGCTTGCCTTGTTGCTCGACAACTACACTCTGCTCGTGATCGAGGTTGTCCTCTTCGGGATTTTCCGGCTCTAATGGAGAAGAATGAAAACACCGAAAAGGAAATGACATAATCATAAATATCAAAATGCTGAGCATCGGCATGAGATAAAATGCATGTCATGGCATAGAGGATGCAAAATAAAGAATAATGCAAGTGGAATCAATTTAGTCGGAGTCCGGACGCTCGAGATATCGCGATCTGACGACTTCCGGCTAATCGGGAAAACCCTAATTTGAGTCTTTTAGTATTTTATTTTTTTTCTAGCATGCAAGCATGTATGAAAATGACATATTTGAATAGCTTTCATTTTTTTTGAATATTTGATATATTATTTGTATTTTTCTGATTAATAATGAATTTTCTAAGATTTAATCCATATAAATACCTTTTTTGTATTTTCTCAGTAAATAAAATAAATATTAAAGAGTTAATATTTTTCTCACCAAAACCTTATTTAGCTTCAGTCACTAACTTGTGGGCCCCAGAGTAAACTCGGGTCAAGGTTGACCGAGTCAATGACAAGTGGGGCCCACTTGTCATAATTTCCTATTTTCATTAT
The DNA here is from genome assembly GCA_019208055.1 of Stipa capillata. Taxonomy (NCBI): domain Eukaryota; kingdom Viridiplantae; phylum Streptophyta; class Magnoliopsida; order Poales; family Poaceae; genus Stipa; species Stipa capillata. The sequence goes on from JAGXJF010003720.1 coordinate 56,287, forward strand.
TATTTTATTTAAATCCTGCCGTGGGGGTCCCACATGTCATTCAGACATCAATTAAGAGGTGCATTAATTACACTGTTAGTAATTAATTAAGGTCACTAATTGGTCAGATTAGGGTTAATGGGCGATGATTAGCATTAATTACTTATGATTAACATTAAATTTGTCAGAACAGTAATCATGCACATTAATTATCGTATTAATCACGGGTTAAGCATTAATGGCCATCATTAGCACTAAATGTGTCCTTAAGACACATTTTAAGGGGCAATTAATGCCCTTAACCCACAACTGCCAGTCGGGACCCGACCGTTGGGTTCGGTCTGACCGGGGTGAGGCCGGTGCAGCACGGCTGCCGAGGCAGTGGGGTGAGGCGACGGTGGGCTTGTTGGAAATATGCCCTAGAGGCAATAATAAAGTTGTTATTATTCTATTTTCATGTTCATGATTAAGTTTATGTTCTATGCTAAAATTGCATTGGTTCTTGAATATGAGATTCAGAGGAAAACCTAATTGCATGTGTGGAATAATAAACACCATTCAGATCCCTAGTCAGGCCTCTGGACTAGCTCATGTATTGTTGATGATCTTGTTTTCCTGATCATGGGCATTGTTAATGTAACAAGGATGCCGGCAATAATGGGAACACATTGTTAGGGTAACAATGGTGTTGGATAGACCCCTTATGAGATACTGCGAGATCACTTCGTCAATATGTTGTCAGTATCTTCTCATGATGTGTTAACGTTTACTTGCGTCCTTAGACCATGAGAATATCATAGACCCGGATACCGGATGGTTGCTTTGGGGTCATCAAACGTTACGCCGTAACTGGGTAATTATAAAGGTGACTTCCAGGTACACCAGAAAGTATATCGTGGTTCTAGATATGTCAAGACTGGGATTTGCCCATCCGGCGATGGAGAGATACACTCTGGGCCCACTCGGTATTACGGTGTCCAGCATCGCCTGGCCAGGTATTGTGACTAAAAGGTTAGTCACGGGGATACCGGAATACGGAAACGAGAAAAGAGTACAAACCGGTAACGAGGATAACTAGGTATGGTGATCAAGGAGTTGATCACAGGGATACCGTCAAAGTCTCGCCTCGGGTTGTGTAATGTATCGTGAGGCAAAAGGAATTGTATGCGACAATACAAGGTTTGCTCGATAAAGATCTTCGATGATATGTGGGAGTCGTTATGGGTGTCCAGATCCCGCTGACGATTATTGACCGGAATGTATTCCGGACATGTCCACATATACTCGAACCTATAGGGTCACACGCTTAACGTTTTAGCGACATTTAGGAATGCTATGATTTATGGAGAACGAGAGAGAAGGGTTCCGAAAGTGTTTCGGATGATCTCGAAAGTGTTCCGGGAGGTCCCGGATGGTTCCGGTGATGTCCGGAAGTGTTCCGGAAAGTATTGGAAGGTTCTAGAAGGTTCTGGAAGGTTCTGGAAGGTTCTAGAAATTCTAGAAGGTTCTGGAAGGTTATAGAAATTCTAGAAGGTTCTGGAAGGTTCTAGAAATTCTAGAAGGTTCTGGAAGGTTCTAGAAATTCTAGAAGGTTCTAGAAGGTTCTAGTGGAGTTGGACTCCAACTCCAACAGGGTGTCCCTGCTGAAGTAGGACTCCACCTGCCTAGGGAGAGCTGCCCCAACCCCTATAAATAGAGGGGCAGGGCACCTCAAAGGGTATCCCAAGCAGCCCCAGAGGCAGCCCTAGTCCCTTGGACTAAACCCTAGGCCGGCCATCTCTAGATTGGCCACAGCCTTCTTTTTCTCTCTCTTCTAGATTGGATCTAGTACAGCTGCCGGCGCGCTGCTGATTCTCCTTCTCGTAGATCCCCGCTGTTCTTGTGTGCTGGTCCACACATTACCGCGGTGTCGCTGATCCGGTACGCGTGGATACCTCGGAGACGTCGTATACTTCGGCGTTTGATCGGGCGAACTATTCACGAGGAGATCGCTCTCGCGGCTGGGAGGTATAACCTAGCTGCGGGAGTCTGCGGACTTCATCGACATCGGTCAACTTCTCCGCTGCATTGACGTGATCGTCGAAGGTATGATATCGTTATCTACACCTCGATAGTGTTTCTTGGTTTGGTTCGTGCGCGGAAAAATTTTGTTTTGCGTAGCGCGTTCCCCAACAGTGGTATCAGAGCGGTTCTATGCGTAGTTGTAGGTACGACTAGAGCATATGTGATATGCGGCATTGCACATATGATGTGCGGGGTGTTAGATGAGATCTACCACCAGATTTTCTTGTTGTTTCCCTCTCATTGCAAAATTTTGATCTCGGCGGCATCGTGAAATTTTCAGAGGTCCGGCGAACCTTACGATCTTCGGATCGAGACATGCTAAGGATGACTTTGGTTTCACTTTAGTTGAGAAAGATAAATTTGCAATGAGCGGGCTTGTAGATGTGATCTACACGGGGGTCATGCGTATGACGAAGTTTAGTATGGGGTTCGAGATTTCCGAGTCTCCAATTCCAGACACCCCGACAGTTAAATAACTGCAAGAGCAATCATGCTTATGGTAACGTAGGTAGCAAACGGTTTGCAACGTAACCATAAAGCCACGTATTGTAGCATAAACGTTAGAGGCGTCTAACTTGTTTTTGCAGGGTATGCATGTGATGTGGTATAGCCTATGCGATGCAATGTGATTGTATGAGATGCAAAGTGTTTGTAATTTTAATTTTGTCATGACCTGCGTGTCATGAGTACGGCAATCGGCAGGAGCCAATACGATTGTCATTATTTATTATATTGACCTACGCGTCAACTAGAAAGCCATGTAATGCATTTATTTTATTAGCTATGTGATAGCAAATAGTTGTAATTGCAAGGACATGGTGGTGACAATCTTACATCGATGGACCTCGACGCTACGTCGTACGCGAAGAAGGAGTTCTCTGCCAAAAGATGTTGAAGAAGTCTTCTTCAACAAAAGGGGCTATACCATATCACAATAATTTAATTGCATGTGATGTTAATCCCTTTTATGCACCTTGTTTGATGCGTGGTAGACGTTGTTAAATAGGGTGATCCCTCACACAAATATCAAAGTAGTTAGTGTTCTTCCAAGTGTAGCACCGTCTGGAGTATTTGCCATTCTGAGGTGCGCCATGTCACATGGGTACGATAGGTTTGACATATATGAGGCGGGCGCGAACCGTTCGCGCAGCAGAGCACTCGGTTGTCTTGACGAGCTTTGCAAGATCGTCTTGGGCTCGGAACACACCCATCGAAAGATGAACAAGAGTCATATGGGATATGATTGGCATGTTGACCTACCGGTCTCGTTATTCCATCATCAGTGATGTCACATCAATGGTGGAGTAAGTGAGTCGTGGATCTTGAATCACTAATAATCAATTATGAGGGATATTGGTTTTAGTGGGAGCTTACTCTAATTAAGTGTTAATTTGAGTTGCTTTAATCATGAACAATGTCTAAAGTGTATTTGTTTTTAAGTTGTAGATCTATGGCACCCGTAACCACCTTTCCACTATGCGCGTTGCTTGAGAAAGAAAAACTGAATTCATCTGGGAACAACTTTACGGACTGGTACCGTAATGTGAGGATTGTCCTCAAGAGTGCCAAGAAGGACTATGTCCTATCGCAAACTCTCGGTGAACTCCCCGCTAACGCTACGGATGATGAGACTCGTATCTATCAATCTAAGAGCGATGATTCCATTGCAGTACAGTGTATCATGCTTGCCTCCATGGAACCTGATCTTCAAAAGCGTTTTGAGAATTGGGCTGCTTATGAGTTAATCCAGGAGCTGAAAGCTTTGTTTCAGAAGCAAGCAAGGACTGAAAGATATGAGATATCCAAAGCCTTGTTTGAATGCAAGATGGCTGAGGGCAGCTCAGTGAGTCAGCACGTACTTAGATTGTCTGGGTACGCGCAAAGGTTGGATGCGCTAGGTTTTCCAATCTCCCAAGAGTTGGGCACTGATCTTGTTCTTGCTTCCCTCCCTCCGAGCTATAGTAGCTTCATCATGAACTACAACATGAATGGGATGGAAAGGAGTATGGGTGAATTATTCACTATGCTTAAAACTGCTGAGAGTGGAATCCAGAAGGACGCCAATCATGTGATGATGGTGAATAAAACAACCAACTTCAAGAAGAAGGGCAAGTCTAAGAAAAAGGGCAAATCCAAGGGTGCTAGTATGACTGACACGCCTAAGAAGTCCAAGACTGGCGCCACTTCTGATGTTGAGTGCTTCTTCTGTAAAGAGAAGGGACACTGGAAGAGGAACTGCAAGAAATATCTGGCAGAAAAGAAGAAGTCTGGAAAGTCCAGCTCAGGTATGAGTGTCATACATGTTATTGATGTATTCCTTGCTGGTCCGCAATGTAATTCTTGGGTATTGGATACCGGATCGGTTGCTCATATTTGCAACTCGATGCAGGAACTACAGAGGCCTAAGCGACTGGCAAAGGATGAGGTGACGATGCGCGTCGGGAACGGAGTAAAAGTTGCTGTGCTCGCCGTCGGTGTCCTACCTCTACATTTATCTTCAGGATTTATATTAGAGCTTAGTAATTGTTACTATGTTCCGGCCTTGAGCAAAAACATTATTTCTGGATCATGTTTGTTGCAAGACGGTTATTCGTTTAAGTCTGAGAACAATGGTTGTTCGATTTATATGGATAATATGTTTTATGGCCATGCTCCCGTTGTGAATGGGTTATTTATTATGAATCTTGATGGTAATACACACATCCATAACACTGACGCTAAACGTCGCAAGATAATCGATTCGAATTCCACTTATTTGTGGCACTGCCGTTTGGGTCATATTGGAAAGAAGCGCATGAAGAAACTCCATTGTGATGGACTTTTGGAGTCATTTGATTATGAATCATTTGACACTTGCGAGCCTTGTCTAATGGGTAAAATGACTAAAACGCCGTTCACAGGCCACGTAGAACGGGCGACTGACTTATTGGAGATCATACATACGGATGTATGTGGTCCAATGAGTATAGCTGCACGCGGTGGATTCCTCTACTTCATTACCTTCACGGATGATTTGAGTAGATATGGGTATATCTATTTGATGAGACATAAGTCTGAAACCTTTGAAAAGTTCAAAGAATTTCAGCATGAAGTAGAAAATCATCGTAACAAGAAAATCAAGTTTCTGCGATCAGATCGCGGAGGGGAGTATTTGAGTTACGAGTTTAGCGAACATCTGAAGAGCTGCGGAATTGTTCCACAGCTTACGCCTCCCGGAACGCCACAGAGGAATGGAGTGTCCGAGAGACGTAATCGAACCTTGTTGGACATGGTAAGATCGATGATGTCATTAACTGAACTGCCATTGTCTTTTTGGGGTTATGCTTTAGAGACTGCCGCTTTTACACTAAATAGAGCACCATCTAAATCCGTTGAAACGACACCATATGAGATATGGCATGGGAAGAAACCCAACTTGTCTTTTCTTAAAATTTTGGGATGCGATGCATATGTAAAGCGTTTACAACCAAATAAGCTCGATCCCAAATCGGATAAATGCTTCTTTGTTGGTTATCCCAAAGGAACTGTTGGGTATTCCTTCTATCACCGCACCGAAGGCAAAGTGTTTGTCGCAAAGAACGGTGTGTTTCTCGAGAAAGAGTTTCTTGCGAAAGGGGTGAGTGGGAGGATAGTGCAACTCGACGAGATTGGTGAATCTTCGTTATTAGGTCAAAGTGATGCAACGCCGGAAGTGGTTCCGGAGTTTCCCACAATGACTGATACGGAAGCCCCTACATGTGATGTAGAGACTTCAGTCGAGCCAGCAGCTGAACCACGAAGGTCTGGTAGGATTCGCACGAAACCACAGTGGTTTTCGGACGAGGTATTGTTGTTAGACAACGATGAGCCTGCGACCTATACGGAAGCAATGATGGGCCCTGACTCCGTTAAATGGCTAGACGCCATGAAATCCGAGATAGAATCCATGTACGAGAACCAAGTTTGGAGCTTGGTGGACCCTCCTGAAGGCGTGAGGCCTATCGAATGTAAATGGATCTATAAAAAGAAAACAGACGCGGATGGGAATGTATACATCTATAAAGCTCGACTTGTCGCAAAGGGTTTCCGACAAGTTCAAGGAGTTGACTACGACGAGACATTCTCTCCCGTAGCGATGCTTAAGTCTGTTCGGATTCTTCTAGCGATTGCTGCATATTTCGATTACGAGATATGGCAAATGGATGTCAAAACAGCGTTCCTGAATGGGAAGCTAACCGAGGACGTGTATATGATACAGCCCGAGGGTTTTGTCAATCCAAAGGATGCTGGAAAGGTATGCAAACTTCAGAGATCCATCTATGGACTGAAGCAAGCATCACGGAGTTGGAATCTTCGCTTTGATGAAGTGGTCAAAGGATTTGGCTTCATCAGGAACTGCGAAGAGGCTTGTGTTTACAAGAAAGTAAGTGGGAGCGCAATAGCATTTCTAATACTCTATGTGGATGACATATTGTTGATTGGGAATGATGTATCTTTTCTTGACAATATTAAGACTTCGTTGAAAAATAGTTTTTCAATGAAAGATTTAGGCGAGGCAGCATACATATTAGGTATAAAGATCTATAGAGATAGATCAAAGCGCCTAATAGGGCTAAGCCAGAGTACATATATAGATAAAGTACTGAAGAGGTTCAGTATGGAAAACGCCAAGAAGGGGTTCTTGCCGATGTCGCATGGGAAAAGTTTGAGCAAGAATCAGTGTCCTTCGACAACTGATGAGCGAGAACGCATGAGTAAGATTCCATACGCATCCGCGATTGGGTCAATCATGTACGCCATGATATGTACACGACCAGATGTGTCCTATGCTCTAAGTGTTACGAGCAGATACCAGAGTGATCCAGGTCATGATCATTGGACAGCAGTGAAGAATATCCTAAAGTACCTGAAGAGGACTAAGGATATGTTTCTCGTATACGGTGGTGACGAAGAGCTCGTTGTAAAGGGTTACACCGACGCCAGCTTTGTCACAGATCCGGACGATTTTCGATCTCAATCAGGCTTAGTGTATACACTGAACGGTGGCGCAGTGAGCTGGAAGAGTTCCAAGCAGGACACTGTGGCGGATTCTACAACGGAGGCTGAGTATATCGCCGCTTCAGAAGCGGCAAAGGAGGGCGTTTGGATTAAGAAGTTCGTCACCGAGCTTGGTGTGGTTCCGAGCGCGCTGGATCCTATGGAGCTCTATTGTGACAATAGTGGCGCCATAGCTCAGGCCAAGGAGCCAAGGTCCCACCAGAAGTCCAAACATATACAACGCCGATTCCACATCATTCGTGAATTGGTGGAGCGTGGAGACGTAAAGATATGCAAAATACACACGGATCTGAATGTGTCAGATCCGCTGACGAAGCCTCTACCACAAGCAAAGCATGAGCAACACCGGAATGCCATAGGTGTTAGGAGCTTAAGCATTGGCTAGATTATTGACTCTAGTACAAGTGGGAGACTGTTGGAAATATGCCCTAGAGGCAATAATAAAGTTGTTATTATTCTATTTTCATGTTCATGATTAAGTTTATGTTCTATGCTAAAATTGCATTGGTTCTTGAATATGAGATTCAGAGGAAAACCTAATTGCATGTGTGGAATAATAAACACCATTCAGATCCCTAGTCAGGCATCTGGACTAGCTCATGTATTGTTGATGATCTTGTTTTCCTGATCATGGGCATTGTTAATGTAACAAGGATGCCAGCAATAATGGGAACACATTGTTAGGGTAACAATGGTGTTGGATAGACCCCTTATGAGATACTGCGAGATCACTTCGTCAATATGTTGTCAGTATCTTCTCATGATGTGTTAACGTTTACTTGCGTCCTTAGACCATGAGAATATCATAGACCCGGATACCGGATGGTTGCTTTGGGGTCATCAAACGTTACGCCGTAACTGGGTAATTATAAAGGTGACTTCCAGGTACACCAGAAAGTATATCGTGGTTCTAGATATGTCAAGACTGGGATTTGCCCATCCGGCGATGGAGAGATACACTTGGGCCCACTCGGTATTACGGTGTCCAGCATCGCCTGGCCAGGTATTGTGACTAAAAGGTTAGTCACGGGGATACCGGAGTACGGAAACGAGAAAAGAGTACAAACCGGTAACGAGGATAACTAGGTATGGTGATCAAGGAGTTGATCACAGGGATACCGTCAAAGTCTCGCCTCGGGTTGTGTAATGTATCGTGAGGCAAAAGGAATTGTATGCGACAATACAAGGTTTGCTCGATAAAGATCTTCGATGATATGTGGGAGTCGTTATGGGTGTCCAGATCCCGCTGACGATTATTGACCGGAATGTATTCCGGACATGTCCACATATACTCGAACCTATAGGGTCACACGCTTAACGTTTTAGCGACATTTAGGAATGCTATGATTTATGGAGAACGAGAGAGAAGGGTTCCGAAAGTGTTTCGGATGATCTCGAAAGTGTTCCGGGAGGTCCCGGATGGTTCCGGTGATGTCCGGAAGTGTTCCGGAAAGTATTGGAAGGTTCTAGAAGGTTCTGGAAGGTTCTGGAAGGTTCTAGAAATTCTAGAAGGTTCTGGAAGGTTATAGAAATTCTAGAAGGTTCTGGAAGGTTCTAGAAGGTTCTAGTGGAGTTGGACTCCAACTCCAACAGGGTGTCCCTGCTGAAGTAGGACTCCACCTGCCTAGGGAGAGCTGCCCCAACCCCTATAAATAGAGGGGCAGGGCACCTCAAAGGGTATCCCAAGCAGCCCCAGAGGCAGCCCTAGTCCCTTGGACTAAACCCTAGGCCGGCCATCTCTAGATTGGCCACAGCCTTCTTTTTCTCTCTCTTCTAGATTGGATCTAGTACAGCTGCCGGCGCGCTGCTGATTCTCCTTCTCGTAGATCCCCGCTGTTCTTGTGTGCTGGTCCACACATTACCGCGGTGTCGCTGATCCGGTACGCGTGGATACCTCGGAGACGTCGTATACTTCGGCGTTTGATCGGGCGAACTATTCACGAGGAGATCGCTCTCGCGGCTGGGAGGTATAACCTAGCTGTGGGAGTCTGCGGACTTCATCGACATCGGTCAACTTCTCCGCTGTATTGACATGATCGTCGAAGGTATGATATCGTTATCTACACCTCGATAGTGTTTCTTGGTTTGGTTCGTGCGCGGAAAAATTTTGTTTTGCGTAGCGCGTTCCCCAACAGGGCTGCGGTGGGAAAAGGCGGGGAGCGAGGCAGCAAGCGGCGGGTCTTACCGGTGCGGTGGGGCGGAGCGAGGCGATCGGCGGGGAGAAACCGAGGCGGCCGGAGGCGACAGAAGCGGGGCGGCGGAGGCTCGGGTGGCAGCCGAGGTGGCGAGCTCCGGCTCGGTGAGCTCCGGTGGCGAGGTGTGGCCGGGCGGCGAGAGGAGCTCGGTGGCGTGGGGAGGAGGCAGGCGGCGGGAAGGAGGCCGGGAGCCGAGGCGGGTGACGAAGCGGCGACGGGTCGGGACGGCGCAGCACCGAGGCGGGTGGAGCGGTGCAAGGCAGCGACGGCGAGAGAGCGGGTGAGAGATAGAGAAAGGGCGCGGAAAAGAAAGAGAGCACCGGTCCGGAGGGGGGTTAAAAGGGGCAAGGGCTCGGCTGCCTAAGCTAGAGGTGGCGAGGAGCTCACCCGGGTGCTGCGGCATCCCGGAAGCAGGAGGTGGCGGGGAAGGAGAGAGAGCGGCGGCGGGGTTGCTTAGAGGAGAAGGAAATGGGGTGGGGACAGGCCAGGTGGGCCGGAGGGAGAGAGATGCTGGGCCGGGGCGGGAAGGAAGGGAGCTGGGCCGAGAGGAAGGAGGCCCATGCAGGGGAGACGGAAAGAAAAACGGGCCATGAGGGGAGGCCCAGGCGGGGGGGAAGAGATGGGCCGAGAAGGGACCCATTCGAGAAGGAGGAGGTTTTGGGTTTTTCTTTTTATTTGATTTTTCTTTCTGTTTTGAATTTTGTTTTACAATTTCAACCCAAATTCAAGCCCCTTTTTCCTTTGATTCAAATTCAAATTTAAATGCATGATGCACAATATCAAGGTTATTAGTTTAGGGATGTTACAGTTGTCTTGATGAACACTTCTTTTTGTATGCTCACTTGTCTCGAATATTGGTGGATGGTGTAATATACCATCTATCGGTAAAATTCAGAGTTTTGGCTTCAGCGACTACGTTGTCATGGTCTTCGTTCAAACACACCTCTTTTATGTACTAATATTTTGCTAATCGTTTTCTATTTTATTTTTCACAAGTAAGTAATTTTACTTTATTCAATAAAAAGAAAAAGGATCAACACACGATCGTCACCTTCTATCTTAATTTGGATTCAAGAATTATTTTCTCAAACTAACGTAACATTGTTTGACACTAGTATGTACTAGTAATCGTGCACGTGCAAGGCACGTTTGACCTTATGTAGCTCTAGACTAAAAGTGAAGTGGGATCATATGGTATTGAAATATTTACGTGCTTTGTAAAGCACAAAGACAATCACTTAATTTAAAAATAAATCACATGGATTCACAAGGATACAAGAAAAGCAAAAATTCATGAATATCATTTTGCTGTTGCCAACCAAAAGCTCCCGCGAACGCTGGACACCATCTTCGTCTCCACGAATAACGAGCCTTGCAATGTGGCAAATATTAGTAATATTCACTGACAAGGCGATTTCTTTAAACAATAATTGTCCCACACAAGTCATAGGACTTAGTAATATTTGATGTTATCAAACCAAATTCTTTCCATTAGTTTGGTAGAGTATTCGTATGTCTATCTAATAGCGAAAAACATGAGTGATTCTATCAAATATTAATTCTATTGCTTGTTATTGGCTTAGTGAAACATCCTGATTGCAAAGCTATGCCATTTTTGCAGGTCTTCGGAATTTGCAAAGCATCAATCTCTCATTTATGTTGGTCACAGACACTGGTATGAAGAAGACCTCTGCGTTGAATTCACTCAAGTCAGTTAATCTTGACAATCGCCTGACAACTGATGTTGGCTTAGCTGCACTTACAAGTATGTATCATCTGCTACAATTGATGCATAATCCTTTTCTGAACTAATTAAAGTAAAATAGTGATAATCAATAGTAGCGCTAATTGCCAGTTGATTTAATTCTTATGCCGGAGAATTTATGACATCAAATATGCAATTGAAGAGTCATCTGAACATTCAGAAAATATGACGCAGATACAAGAAGCACTGGCAACATTGATTTCTTCCCTTTGCAACAGTTAACAATGTGCAGAGCATTGTCAGGCTCGTCCATACAGTTACATATATCACCACTTCTGAATATGCGTGGGGATGTTTTTTATTTTTGGCACAGAATGAGCTAGAGGCAGAGCTGGAAGATGTAGAAGAGGAAGAGCTCGAGCAAGAGTTGCCTGAACCACTGAAGAGGATGCCCATGGAACCATCAGCTTCTACTGCAACATCTTATCGACCAGCCAGTGATTTGGCTGAACTGACCAAACTTGAGGCAGAGATGGCGCTCTGGGATTAAAGACTGCAGTTTGGAGAAAATGTTGACATTACAACCTCTTGTATGCAGTTTCTGTAAATAAAGTGGAGGCCTAGGCCCTGAATGAGTTGTATAAGAAGATTAGCTATTCCATATCCAAAGATGGGCTTATTCACAAGGTATATATCTTGCTTATAATCTGCTTATAAGTGAATAAACTTCTCTGAAACTCTAATCAGTGTCAATTCTAAACTGCCCTTTTTCTTGAACAGGAGGAGTTCCAACTCTCTCTTTAGAAACAGCAATAGGACGAACTGTTTGGCCGATGGGGTCTGTTTTGATGTTTACACTTCTCAAAGTAGCAGTTGTGTCCTTTAGTTTGGATGCCACAGCATATACAACCACATGTCAATTGGTACTGCTTTTGCACCAACTATTTTTCAGTAATTTTTGTAAATGTTTTGAGAGATGGTTTTGTCATCAAAATTGGGTCAAATTCAAGTAGTAATACTGGTAGTACTGGCAGTTTGTGATCCTCCGATTTTTGTTTGTATTATTTGTACATATTAATAATTCACCTTTTATCTTTGATATTCTGTTCATATGCTGCTTCCCTTATTGATATCTGAATGATTTCCTTCTTGCAGTTAAAGGTGGCAACTGAGAAGAGGGAGCCTATGTAATCTGGCTAACAAAAATGGCTCCAAAGCCCATTGGTTATAATGTGAGAGCTGTTGGTATTAAAACTGGAGCAATTTCTCAAGACTTTCTAATCCTGCCATGATTATAATATGGGGTCCGTAGGTTTTCTATCTATTTTACCATAGTTGAGTCCAAACATTCTTTTACCAAAGTTGTACCTGGCTGGGAATTTTTCTAGTGTCTGACAGAAGTTTGAGCTTATTATCGGATTTATGAAACTAAAATTCCACCATTATTAATAGCCTGGAACTAAATTTCACATTGTTGCTCTTATGAAGGACTGCAATCCAGGGGTCCACGGGGCAAGGCTCTTCTCCAGGCTAAGGGAATTAAACAACCAGATAGATACACCACCATTAACAACACAAAAGTAAACAGCAAGGCAATGACTAAATATGATTTGTGAGAAATAAACCTGAGGAACATGATGACACGAACGTGGGACGATAGCCCCACCGAGGCCTGACCTACACAGCACCATCCTCACGCTAAGACATCTCTCCATCTTGAATGGTAATAAAGGTCGAATCAGTTTCCTAAAAACCATGAATGCAATGAGATCAGAATACACATCTACATATAGAATTGCTAAATAAGATCAAAATTCTCACCTCCACTACACTAAGACATCTCTATACACAATATTTTTTGTATTTTTTCCGGTAGGGTCGATGTCAGTCCTCGGCTTGGCCAGAATCCTTGTCGTCTCCCTAGATACACCTCTAGATAGGGCGACGTAAAGCTGACCATGCGAGAAAACAGGCTCCGGAAGATAAATACCCACATTCGGTATTGTCTGTCCTTGCGCTTTGTTAACTGTCATCGCAAAACTGAGACGGATGGGGAACTGCTTTCTCTTGAACTTGAATGGAAGGCTAAGATCCTCCGAAGGGCTCAATGGAATCCGAGGTATGAATACCCGCTTCCCAGCATGTTGGCCTCCCACAATCTCTGCGTCAATTGCGTTATCTTGAAATGCTCTCACCATCAGTCTTGTTCCATTGCACAAGCCATTGTTTGGATCGAGATTCCTGAGCAAAATCACCAGGCAATTGACCTTCACTTTCAGAATATGTGGTGGCAATCCGTTCGGCGTCAGTGAGTTAAGAAACTCATTAGGATAGAGATTATGCGGATCCTCCTCAACGGAGTCAAAGCTGTAGTATATCTTCTCTTGCCTAGGAAACTTGTCAATCATTTTAGCATTCAACTCATCAACATGCTCATTCTTCGTGACGAGGATAGCACGTGCACTCATGTAAGATGGTGAGCTGGCATTATGCTCAAGGGATGGAAAGATGTCATCAATCAACTTGTTGATGGACGCTTCATTGGGAGCATAGAGAATAACAATTTCATCAGGGAGGTGCACATAGTCATCACCTATCGATTCTTCAGTTCCATTACCGATCCTTAACAGAAACTCGGAGAACCATGGATCAGTCTGTGCCCTCATGTTGCGTTTGAGACGAATCTTCCTAATACTTTCGCACAGGTAGGATCTTTGGAGGGTGGCATCCGTGATCTGTGCTCTTGTCCCACGCGGAACCACAGGTAGGACCTGCCTAAATCTCCTCCGAACACCATAATCTTCCCTCCAAATGGTGATGAACAACCCATGACATCTTGAAGTGATATGTCAAGTATCTCCACTAAGAGGCGTTTTGTCATTGCAACTTCATCCCAAATTATCAACGACGCCCTTCGAAGCAACTTTGCTGTACCACTTTGCTTAGTGAAATTGCACATGCTGTTATCGGCGATGTTAATTGGAATCTTGAACCTGGAATGTGCGGTGCGTCCGCCAGGCATTATTGATGCTGCGATACCAGACGTCGCAGTTGCAATGGCAATTAGACCCATTGACCGAACTCTAGCAAGCAATGCTCTGTACAGGTACGTCTTGCCCGTACCCCCCGGGCCATCAATGAAAAAAACTCTGTCTTCCCTTCTCAGCACGTGCTCGATGATCTCATCAAATCCAGCCCGCTGCTCGGTGTTTAAAGACTCAAATAAATCTGCTTGCCCTTGCTCTACCTGTATTGACATTTCCTCGGTCAACTCCATCATGTCATTGTTGTAGAAATCACTTGTTCCGTCAAATTCCGATAGTCCATAGCTATTGATGTCCTTCCCCATTGAATGTACCAAATCCCTTATGTCTGCAAGTACCATCTGTTCAACCAAGTAATCGTTTGTGTGGCGTCTTCGGAAATCTTCTGACATTGACTCCAAATGCTTGTCCAATAGCTCGCGGATATTGGTAGCCTCGCAGAAGACCAGGATGGTGGCGAAAAGTCTTCTAAGTGCACATGGCATCTGGAATGTTGCAGCCTCAGTCAGATAATCATCCAATGTGCTGTCAGACTCCATAAGACCCCTTCGTTCTGCCGCTTGGCGAAACGTGGAGCATGTGACACCTTCAACCATACAAAGATCCTCAACGAAGTTGCCCCGCGCACATGGTTGAGAAGCACCCTCAAATAGTACCTCTCCCCTTCAGCTGGATGGGTAGCCACTATTCTGCCAATTTGCGACCTTTGTTTTTGGCTCTGCCACTTCTTAGGACCCTTTAGCCATCTAAACCATTCGGGAAACTCCTTATATAGGTAATTCCGTGCATAGCTATGCACCTGGTTCGCCTTGAAATACTCCGTGAGCATTGTCCGTGAAGAGGATACGCGGCCAACGACATCTTCCAAGTTAGCATCACCTCTGAACGTGACAGTGTGCATGTCTGGGAGATGCAATTGCAGTTGCAACACAGGAGGAGACATCTCGAACAGATCAAATGCATAAATTCTCCATACAGCCTCTGCTGGCCCTATGAATCTCGCATCATGTGTTTGATAACCAGGGCATGCAACAAAGGATACTTGTCCTTGTCAGGTATCTCAGCGGATATAATCTTGTCATATTGATCAGGATTCATTAACTTGCATGTCGAATCCATGATCAACAAGAAGTGTTCATGAGGGAGGCCCCTCTTCTGAAACTCAGTAACATGGACATACGCTACAACCCGACCAAAATAGTGCTCCTTGAACATAAGGTCCTTTATATTCCGCAACTTTGCCCTGTAGACTCGAGCAACCAAGTCTGGTCGATCCTGTGGTGTCTGCCCTGGTGCAAGCTCAGAACTTATCTCATCCTAGTGGGTGTTGCATGTCATTGTTAAGAAGATATCAGGCTTCCCAGAGCGCTGGACTAATGCCATAGCATCAAGGTATCTTCTCTTCATGTCCCGGTCCCCACCATAGAAGGTGGCTGGGAGAACAATCCTTGTGCCCACCATAGAAGCGCAGGTCTCACCCGCAGCAATGGTATCGACAACATCTTTGTATAGGTCAGCACGTATGAGCTTCTGAGTTGATTCTTTTGAGAAGAAGTCTAGCCTCATAGACTCGATCTTGATGTATATGTCAACGATAAACTGCTAAAAAAGCCGGCCTCCGTAAAAGATGATGTTAAATATTGCAACACGGATCTGTAGCTTGAAACAATAATACTCTCTTGCACTGACATACGAACAAGACTCATTATCCTGGTCTCCATCTTACAAAATACAAACAACAATTAGATTCCACCATCATGACACTATGCTAAAGAAACAATACTTGATAATTACCTTCTTCTGTGGCGGCTGATGCTCCGTGGTACGGGTGCTCGTTTAAAGGTTCGTCGACATAGGGCATGAAGCGATTCCATCCTACTTCTCCACCCGGGAAAAACAATGGATATGACAAAGGATCATAGCACCCATGGTATGCCTTGATATATTGAGGGCGATCTTGCCTGGCATAAACAACGACACTTCGATCGAAGCAATTCTGCGGGTCATTTCCTTCAACCCAGATTGCAGCTACCTGTGGTGCAGTAGGGGCATTGTATCGTCGCTGGTCTAGAGTGATGCATATGTTAAGAGAGATTTTGTACTCATCAATGTTCGGCATAGATCCAATGCTCCTAAAGGTCTGCACATAAGGATTGGCTGCAAGAATATGAAGCAACTTTCTAATGAGATTTATATCAAGGTTAGGCGACCTCTGAACTCTGTGTGCCAGATGTGCATCTGTATCATAGAAGTATAGCTGCAGATGACGTGGGCCGTGATCACCAGGCACCAAAGAGTCTAGCCGGTGGTAAAGTTGACCTTGAGCACGGAATGTGTATACACTTGACCTGTTGTTGCAATACCGTTGGTCGAGGGTGACTCCAAGTGACGTGAAGGAAAAATGCGAGTTGAAGTGTCGTATGTGCTCTCTAAAGTACTTTGCATCTTCATCTTGAGTTGTAAAGAGCCGACGTAGCTCATCGGGAACATTAGGAGTAACAATGTTGATCTTCCCAGCTCTGCAACAAAATCCTTTAGACTCATATTGGAACCTCTTTGCACCACAGAACATGCAGTCAGGAACTGGCTTCAACACATGATGGCCTTCAGGCATGTTATGGTAGATATTGTCATAAGGATCCTCGATTGCATCTGACATCACATGATCTGTATATGGCATGAAATAAGGAAACAATTGACTATTTTGAAAAGTGGCAGAAAGTGTAAGGAGGTAAAATTTGAGTTATCACTATAATAGCTAAAATTAACCACAAAAATGTGTAATGAATAGAGAGATTCAGCAAGCCATGTATACCTGGAATAGATGTTATATGAGTAATAGTGCTTATTTCAGATCCATGCAGGGTGAGTGATATAGGGGTATTGGCTGAAACAAACATCCTTTTAGAATAAGAAGGCTCACTCGTCCCTCTAGAAGATCTCGTACGGTTGTGCCGTTTGTACTCACGGCTCCGCTGCAATCGTGATTCCGTACTCGCTGGACTCATGCACGCTTTTCGTTCCCTGTCACACTTCCTTCTATGTTCGGCAGCAATAATTTCCATGGCCTCCGGTCCAACTGATGATAGTTTGAATGGTAATGAAAAATCTGTACAACTCGCAGGCCCTAAACATGGTACATGACATGGTATCCCTAATTAGAGGAAGAATCAAGAAATTAACAGCCACAATCCTATTCGAGGGCAAAAAAATATCTTATAGCGCTTATTGATTACTACCTGGGTTGAACATATCACTTGATGTCCCTAAAAAAGTGCTCTGACTTGAACTACCCATCTGTACAACACCAGGATCAAGAGAGATAGGTGTCTTAGGAGCCATGTTAATGGAGCTCACTACATTTTCACCCTTTATAAATTGACTTGATTCTTGAATGCTCGATCTGAGTGGAGTAGTAAGATTATGCCAACTCATTGGACCGCACGTAGAAGAATCTTGAACTGAAAAAAGATAAATTACACACCGGAAGGATAACTATTTTATTTAATTGCTTTGTGTGTAGTTTTGTGTTTTACCTGTGGCAAGTGCATCACACGGTGCAAACAACATATTGCTGTAACATAGTTGTAACCAATCAGTAACAAATGTTGATGAGTCTTCATTGGTAGAAGGAAGAGTGCATTGTGATGAAATGCGAGACGATGCATCTACAACTGGCAATAATTTGCAATGAGTATCGAGAAAAGGGTAAACATTGGAAAGCATCTAGACAACTTTGTTTGTACCTGGGGAAATTGCATTACCCTTCGTTGATAGCATGTTGCTGTAACATGAATTATACCAATCGGTGACGCTTACTGTTTTGTGTACCTTAGACCTTACTTTTCGTTTAAACTCTCGTTTTCTTTTAAGATATTGGTCTTTCTTATCCGTGCTCATTTGAGAGTATCGTTGTTTTTCGGTGAATTGTGTGTAGCTACACCGAGTCGACACAGCTGTACATAAAAAGCAATATAATCAAATAACTGGAGATATATATGCAAATTAATATGCTTCGTTGTTGGCTGGTGTATGCAGGAAACAAACCTTGAACCCTTTCTGATATTGTGGTGCCATGAAAATTGGATATATCACCGAGAGGGTGTCGTAGTTGGGGATCCTTATCACTGGAGGCTGCATATGAATCCATTGGTTTAGATGCACAAAGATAAACTAAAGACTGATATGCAACAATACACCACATGACTTGCCTTTGCAACTTTTATGTCTACCTGCTTCTCTTTTAGACTGTGGATCGACATTAGAGATATCACAAATGCCAATGGAGCTAGCTGGGAGAATTAGAAGAATTATTTATCAACACTCCCGACATAACCAAACAAATAAGCTCTGCTATCTCTACCTGGATTCCTTGTAGCACGTGGCTGAAAATTAGAGATATCACCAAGAGGGGATTGCCGTTGTTCAGAGACGCCAAAAGAGCCAGCTTCAAAATTAAGAAATATCAAACATGAACACCCCATGTATAACCACGCAGAACAAGCTAGTCTGCATAATCAGAAAATTTAGGAAAGCAAATAAAATAAGAGAATAACAATACCTGCATGGTGCACATCTGGTTCCATTATGGCAATGTCAAGTTCAGCTTCTCATCCACCCACAACCTGAAGCTAGCACTCATACACAAAGAGCACATAAGACTCATTAAAAGTAACTACATAATTTCAGTCAAGTTGCTTCTAGTAACTCATTTCATACATGAACAATCAGAAAATTTGTGCAATCAATAGACAAATGTTCATGTATCATATACAGCTGCAGCCGTTTGGTCCCTATGTGCTGGCTTGCTGATCTCTTGCTCTGAATCTGCAAAGAAACAAAGCAAAAGATTTCTCTTGCTCCGAATCTGCGAAGGAACAAAGCAAAGGAAACAAAATCAGATTTTGTGCCACAGTGTGACATGATTTAGCTAACTGATTGCAAAAGAAACAACCTAACGTTGCTGTAACATGAATTTTGCAACAACCACAATTGTTACTGAAATGAGGACATATTTGCCAGTGTTAATTTTGCAGTGACACAAGCATTGCTTGCAAGTGTAATGTAGCTTCCAAATTTCAGATGATCTAGCAGTAGCTATTGGGCACCATTCAGAGACTCGTCCAAGATTGAAATTTTAGGTCCCAATTAACCTGCATTTTTAGTTGAATCATGTGCAACCCGAATTCCGTTATCAGAATCAAGGGACGTGTTTCAATCTTTCTATGCTGACTACATTTGAGATGCTAAAGGCCCGTCATCCAGAAGACAAAGAAAGACAAGGGATAACATTTTATATTGCAAGAAGATTTATGAAATGTAACAATGGTCAATTGCAATCTCAAGAGGAAGCTGAGCAAAGTCATCAACCTTGAGTTCAATTTAGGATTGGAATAGCCGTTCGCTAGAAGAAAAAAGGGACAGTTCAGCTACAATGTCAAGAACCATGAACACTATTCACTATCCAGCTAGAGCACCGATAAAAGCATTATTACTAAATTGATGCAAGAATGATTTGGAGGCATGCCTTGACATGTATAGGAAACCATATGCTAGTTAGTGTGTGCTTGCTTGTAACAGTTTTTCCATATGGCTATATGATTCAGCTATTAGAGACAACATGCAGAAATGGATGCGCCTCCCCATCCCCGCAAAAACAAAAAAAACACAGGATATCACAAAGCAATACATCAATGCACCAATCTTATTCCATTTCTTTGCCCTCGATATACCAATATATAGTACTGCAGTAATCAAATGAAAACAGCAAGGACTACCAAGCAACGAAAATTTCAATGTACTCATAGTATAAAGCTTGGTGCTCTTTACTGCAGACTTCTGAAGCATAAGCCTGGAAAATATATATGCAACCATGACTGTTCAACAACTAAGTACTATTTGCTTAATTAAATCTCAAACACCCACGCAGTAAATTAAATTAACTTGACTGGTCCGAGTATACCACAGAGTAACCCAAGTAGGCCCCTAGTTACAATTGCCTTCCAATAAGTTGTGCTAATTCCAAAGAGTGTTAAACATAACTGAATCTGCCATACACAGAGAGGATATTGATCACAATGCAGGGTTTCCTCCCATATTTGTCAGCAAACATGCCCCATGGCACAAAACTGATGGTTCTTCCAAGGAAATAAGTAGCCCCTGTTTCAAGTCTCTGATCTATTGCGTCATAACAAAAGTGAAAATATAAATGCCATCGAGTATGTAACAATTCATTATGTATATACCTTAGATAAATAACACACCATGAAGTATAGGAAGGGGAACAATGACTGGATTGGCAATGCTGGAAAGACAATTTGATATAACTGAACTAAAACAAATGACAGATCCGAGTCAACGCACAGAGTTGGCACATTGTGCTTAATCCAATAACTGAGTAATAGGACTGGATTGGATTAAGCAATGCCATCTAATGCATTAGAAATTCGGGATAGTACTATGCGATCGATCGTCCTTTAAAAATAATAATGAAATCAATCAGTAGCGTTTACCAACTAAACAATCGTGTGGCGGCGACGGGGGCAGGGGCGGCGGTGACGGGGGCAGGGGCGCGGCGCGGCGGCAACGGAGGAAGGGGCGCGGCGCGGGCAAGGCGGCACGGCGAGCGCGGCGGCGACGGGGGCAGGCGCACGGCCACGGGGGCGAAGGAGCAGGGGCGGCGTGCGGCGGTGACGGGGGCAGGGGCGCGGCGGCGACTGGGGCAGGGGCAGCCGCGGGGGCGAAGGAGCAGGGGCAAGGCAGTTAAGCGAGTTAAACGTGAAGTTAATTAGCAGGGGTCCAAATTAAAATAGCAACCGTTGGATGAAGATGGATAAAGAGCTCAGATTGATTGGATTCCAAATTACTGTTCCTTTTTATATTGGTATAGATATAGATATAGATATAGATATAGATATAGATAACAGTTAAACAGTCTCATGTGAAATTCCTGCTCCACATATGCGGTTTAACAAGACTAAACGAATACGCCATCCCATACAGGACTATAGTTTTCTTGCCTTTCCTCAAGGCTAACACACTTCAGGGTACTCCGTGTCGTCCAGTAGAAGACGCCATTTACGCAGACGTTTTCCCTATGAACTCCACCAAAGTGACTTGTCCCCATGCCCATGGTGGTCGTTACTTCGGTGACAAGTGAGGAGCCGCGGAGAGGAGAAGACTAGGCAAGCAGCAACCTCCAAACTCCAAAGCACTCCACTCCCCGCCCAAATCTCCGACGACGAGGAGGAGGAGGAGGAGGAAGAAGCGTAGCAGGAGACCCTCGCGCGGACCGCGGCTCAGCGGGCGGGCGGCGCAGAAAAATGGTGGTGGTGGACGCGTCAGAATTCGGGGCGGATGGGTTCGACCCGAAGCGGTGGATCAACGCGGCGCTGGACGCGCGGCACCCATCGGAGCCGCTCGACCGCTTCCTCGCCGACGCCGAGGAGCGGCTCCGCGCCGCGGCCGACGACGCCGCGGCCGCGCTCGAGCGCGACAGCGCCGACGCGCTCCGCCGCGTCCCGCTCGCGTGCCGCGACGCGCTCCGGCTCCGCGACGACGCCGTCGCGCTCCGCTCCCACCTCGCGTCCGTCCTCCAGTCCCTCTCCCAGGTGCGCCCGCCCACCCCCTCTTCGTACCTAGTTGGATCTGGATCTCACACCCCCGGCATGTATCGCGCGAAGCAAAATCGAGATGCATTTGGAGGGGCTACGGAGTAGTTTCTCGGTGCAAATGTGCTGATATTGATTCAAAATTCACATACCATCATACCATGATTTAGTTTCATAATGGTTTAGTTCATCATGATTTAGTTTGATTCGTTTATGCTTATGGTTCAATCTCCTCCGCTACCGGTACCGTGTTTTCGATTGGATCTGGATCTCACTTCCGTATCAAGTGATGTCAGTTTTATGTGTGTGGGCTTCGCCCTGTACAGAGCATGTTGTTAGATAGCATTACACAAAGTATTGCCAAATTCACAACTGAGGCTTTAGTTTGATCTGTTTGGGCTTTGGATTTGGCGTCGGACTGTCTCCTTTGTTGTTATTTGGAATTGGGTCTTGGAATTTGCCTGGGTTTGGTGAAAACCAACTAGATTATGGTACTTGAGTTGCAAAAGAAAAAAAAAGTTATGTGTTGTCTATGATTAGTTTTGGGATGGTACCATGTTATGTATACATCACAGTTATGGACACAGAAACTTACTAAACTGTATAGGGTAAATGCAAATCCACAAATCTGGAGCTGATGCCCATATGTGCATTAAGTACTGAAGCCTATAGTTGTGAACTACAGGACATATGTAATAACATCTTGAAGAGATTATTTCAACATAAAATTGTAAATCTAACATTCTTTTCCCAATGTGTCTAGTTCTTACTGCAGTGTAACCATCTCTCTTTCTCGTGACTACATTAACACTTTTTTTGTTGACTTTTTCGTAGAATAGAAATGGACTAAACTAGTACTAGATTATTAAATTTTGAATTATTGATTCCTTATTTCTAATGGCAATACTGGAAACTAGATATTGATGAAAATACATTCAGTATCTAGTTTCCAGTATTGCCATGAGAAATAAGGCACTCAGTTGCAGCAAAATTTTACAAGTGTGGTTGTTTTCTCCAACCAGGCTGAGGGCTCATCTGCTGAGTCGATAGCTGCGCTAGCACGAATTGATACTGTGAAACAACGCATGGAAGCGGCATATGGAACATTGCAGGTAAGTGTTATGTGGACAATGGTGCATCTCACTGTAGTAACTGTTTTATTCAGCGGTAAGTTCTTATCTAATAGTTGTAAGAGTTTGTTGAACGGAATGGCAGGATGCTGCTGGACTAGCTCAGTTGAGCCAAAGTGTTGAAGATGTGTTTTCCAGTGGTGATCTTCCAAAAGCTGCAGAAACCCTGGCAACAATGAGACATTGCTTGTCAGCAGTTGGCGAGGTATTGTACTCTCTCTCTCTCTCTCTCTCTCTCTCTCTCTCTAGCTTCTATACAGGAGCTGTTCATTTAGTTTACCAAATGTTGATTTCAGGTTGCAGAGTTTGCTAACGTCAGAAAGCAACTTGAAGTATTGGAAGAAAGGCTAGATGAAATGGTTCAACCCCGTTTACTGGATGCCCTTTCAAACCGCAAGGTTTTTTCCTCTCTCGCTATATTAGCTCATTTATGTTAACAGTATGTGAAACATCTTTATTTTACTTAGGAACTGGTTTCTGTGCAAATATTGGTGATAGGTTGATGCTGTGCAAGATCTTCGTGGTATATTGATGCGTATTGGGAGGTTTAAGTCACTGGAGGTGCAATACACTAAGATCCATGTCAAGCCTCTAAAGAAACTTTGGGAAGATTTTGATCTAAAGCAAAGAGCTAACAGGGTAGAAATGGAGAAGTGTGGTGGTGAGAGCATAAGTAGTCTCTCATTCTCAAGCTGGCTGCCAAGTTTCTATGATGAGACACTACTTTACCTTGAACAAGAATGGAAGTGGTATGTCCATGGGGAACCGTTTTCTTTTGTTTTGAATTAACAAATACTTGTCCTTGTGGATTAGTTAAATAGAAGCTAGGTTTTAGGAGCAACTTTTAACTATCTTTGGGCCACCGATAAAGCACTTCTTTCGCCCCATTGAGACTGTCTGTAAACTATAGATGTTCTAAAATGTTAATACTTACAGGTGCATGACCGCTTTCCCTGAGGAATACAGATCACTAGTCCCGAAAGTACTTGTTGAGACCATGAGTGAGTTGAATTCAAGCTTTGTCTCCCGTGTTAACGTAGCAACTGGAGATGCTGTTGCTGAAACCAGATCTGTTGCAAAAGGTAATACATGTGTCATGGTTGCATTGCATATTTATTTCTCTATTTGATAAGTTATTAGTTCTTGCTTGTTTGTTGCAGAAGCACACCTAGTTTTCCCCCTCCATTAATTGATTTTTTCTTCTGTGTGCCCAGGTGTACTGGATGTTCTGTCAGGTGACTTACCAAAAAGTACCAAGTTGCAGAATAAACATCTTGTAGCACTAATCGAATTGCACAACATGACTGGTACTTTTGCTAGGAACATTCAGCACTTATTTTCAGAATCAGATGTTGCAGTTTTGCTGAATACATTGAAAGCTATTTATTCCCCATATGAAACCTTTAAATTGAGGTAAACACTTAAGCCGTTTTATCCAATACAGACAACAAAAAGAAAAAGAAAGTTATACACATCTTGTTATCACCTGTATCTACGACAACTCTTTGTTGCTATTGATGTATAGTACTAAGGAATTGGTTCTGCATTCCATTTTTCATGTCATGTAGGTATGGACAGATGGAGCGCGCTGTACTTTCTGCTCAGATGGCAGCTATAGATATCCGTGGGGCTATCTCTCGTGGTATAGGTGCACAGGGTATAGAGCTAAGTGAGACTGTCCGTAGAATGGAGGAATCCGTCCCACAGATGATAGTACTTCTTGAAGCAGCTGTTGAGAGATGCATTAGTCTCACCGGCGGTTCAGAGGCAGATGAATTGGTACTGGCTCTTGATGACATCATGCTGCAGTACATATCTAATCTACAAGAAACTTTAAAGTCCCTGAGAACTGTATGTGGGCTGGATAATACTGCACATAGCGACACCTCAAAAAAAGATGCAGGATTAGAGAAAAAGGAAGCATCACGATTGGCGGATGTTTCTGAAGAGGAAGAGTGGTCTATTGTCCAGGGTGCTTTGCAGGTTCTTACAGTCGCTGATTGCCTAACTAGCAGAACCTCGGTTTTTGAAGCTTCTTTAAGGGCTACTCTTGCCAGGATTGGAACAAACTTTTCTCTTTCTGGATTTGGTTCTAGCCTGGATAAATCACCTGGAGTGACTGCTGATGATAATGCGGGAATGCCTCTAGCTGGTAGGGCAGCACTTGATATTGCAGCCATTCGCCTCACTGATCTACCAGACAAGTCTAAGAAACTCTTCACTGTACTAGAACAGGCAAGTTAACACGGTTTTAAATTTTCTTGCATCTGGTATTCCAACAGAGAAGTCATAACTTGTCTCTCTTACTGCAACTGTACATCTGAATAAGCCAGTGACTGAACTTGCAAAATAGTGTATGTTCTGCAGTCATCACTGAGTAGAACTTGCTAGATAAACCCTACTCATATTTTGAATCAGCATAGGCCTATTTTCTAGCGAATGATGGATTTCTGTGTTTGATAAAATATATGTGTGCTTGATCATTTGATAATATGATTTTCTCTATTGTTGCTGATCTTGAGCAGGTCCATGACTTGCTTGAACAGTCTGAGTTCACACATATGGAGTAAAATTGTAGGATTTGTTTAGACTTTCTGGCTTCATAGGAATTCGGGAGTAACTTGCCTTTTATGTTATGCATTAGTACAAGTTATTCATCTCTGGCATATAACCTGTTCATGACCGGCTTAATTATTGCACATGTAACTTTATTTTATTTGCCTTCATGTTTGATTCATTTAAAGAAATTATATTATTTATGTTGTACAGTCAAAAGATCCAAGGTTCCACGCTCTTCCTGTCACGTCACAAAGAGTTGCGGCCTTCTCAGACACAGTAAATGAACTTGTCTATGATGTGCTCATATCTAAAGTTCGGCAGCGTCTCAGTGAGATTACTCGCCTCCCAATCTGGTCATCCGTTGAGGAGCAGGGTGGCCTTCCTCTTCCAAGCTTCAGTGCCTACCCACAAGCGTATGTGACCAGTGTTGGGGAGTATCTCCTCACTTTACCACAGCAGTTGGAGCCACTTGTAGAAGGTATCTCCAGTGAGGCTGGCAACGATGAGGCTCAGTTCTTTGCCACTGAGTGGATATTTAAGGTAACTAACATATACAAAGCCTTTTTACTACTGACCATCGCCCTGTGTACTTGTAAAATATGCCATCAGCAAAATCAACCATGCTTTGAATTATCTAGACTATGCACATCACAATTGAGTGGGAACTACATCGAATCCCCCTGATAATCTTTATCATAGGAGTAATACATATGGCCAGATCTAATGGTTTGAATATAAACATGCGATAGATCCCAATGTTTTGTTCTTGATCTCTGCTTCCATGTCTCAGGTCGCCGAGGGTGCTACCGCTTTGTTCATGGAACAGCTGCGCGGTATCCACTACATCACAGACCGAGGCGCACAACAGCTCGCCGCGGACATCGAGTATCTGAACAATGTCCTCTCTGCGCTCTCGATGCCGATCCCTCCGTTCCTCTCCACCTTCCACACCTGCATCTCGACCCCGAGAGACCAGGTTCGTGACCTGATAAAATCGGACAGCGGAAGCCAGCTCGACCTCCCCACCGCACATCTGGTCTGCAAGATCCGGCGCATCTTATTAGATTAGTGAAACAATGTTGGATTGCTGTGGTCTTCCCCCACCCACATTTTGCAAATCATAGCTCTGTAAAAGCGTGCGTCCCGTGTCTCACATACTGTGCAATTGCTCCTGTGGCCCGAGTGCTTTTTTCCCTTTCTCATTTCACTTTTGGTGACAGTGAGTTTTTCCTTTGTAACAGTCTCGCTTGCAGATAGAGAGAATAACCATAATTATAGAATAATTCAGTAACTGGAGCCCATCAGTAACTAGACGAAACCAACATGGTATTTTTGAGTCGGCAGGTGCCATCCTAGCGATAATTGGACGACTTTGGGCTACAATTCTACAGGCAGCTCTCTCTCATAAACTGATAAAAAGAAAAGTTATAGAAGCAGCTAATGCTACAACAGAGACAGTGGCACTTCTCCAAGGCTCCAAGAGTCCAAGTTGTTGCGTGAGTGCAATGTTAAGCCACGACATCGTCGAGATGTGATAGTCCAAGTCAGAGCCAGTGGCCAGGAGAAAATAACACGGAGAAAAGAATGGCACTCTTCTTCGGTTGGACGAGCAGGGAGATTTTTCACCCCTGGTCTAGTGCAACGAGTGTACTGGGTTACGTCTATGTGGGCTCATCTCTTCCTCATCGACGCTGTGGGCGCAGAGCAGCCCACGTCGCCCCCCTCCTCGCCCCCTTCCTCCCGAAATCCCCACGCAACTGCTGCGCACCGGAGGACAAAACCACACGGAGGAGCAAGCAGGAGGAGGAGGAGAAAAATCTGCCGCTCCTCGTCAGTGTCCTGCTATTTATACACTCCCGCTTCCTCGCTCCCCTCTCCTCTCCCCCTCACATCCTCCTTCACTTCCGGCTCCGATCCACACAGGTGCGCTCCTCGTCTTAGCTTCCGCCGTGATTCCGTGCTTCCGGTTTGTTTCTAATCTTGCTTGCCTAAGCCCAGTCCAGTGTTTCTGGGAGATTCCGTTTTTGTGTGTGTCTGTGCTTTGGAGGAGTACATGTTTGGGTATTGTTCGTGTGGATGTTTCAGCTTGGAGCGA
Source organism: Stipa capillata (assembly GCA_019208055.1). Taxonomy (NCBI): domain Eukaryota; kingdom Viridiplantae; phylum Streptophyta; class Magnoliopsida; order Poales; family Poaceae; genus Stipa; species Stipa capillata. The sequence goes on from JAGXJF010003720.1 coordinate 83,705, forward strand.
TTTGGGGTGAGGGGGGAGAATTCGGGGTGGGAGGCGGAGAGCGTGTGTGAGATGTGTGGTGCTAATCTAGGTTTTAGTACCGGTAAGGTTAGCGAAGCTGTTAGCTTGTTCACCTGAATTTAATGGGTCAATCGACGAATAGAAGCTAAAATGAGTGGAGTTAGGGTATGGGGATGGTCATTATTTTAGGCTGGTGGTTGTGGTTACTTGTGGTTCGAGGAAGGAATGAATGGTTGGGCCACTTGTAGTTAGTCGGATTTCATTGTCGCGGAAGGCTGCTTCTAATTGTATACTCTTGTTTAGTCGATCATACCTATGGGTGTTCATTACCCGGGTTGGAAAAACCAGCCAAAACCGGCGGAGCAAGGGTAATGCAAATTTTCTTTTATGCCATAGACGAAGCGGCGGTGCTAGTTATAAAATTTGAATAGCACGGATTCAACGGGTTGGTAGAAACCGTTTTTGAACACCCCTGATCATACCTGTGTTATGGAATGTTTTACGTTCTATGACTTGGTCGAAATGTTGACCCTGACGACATCTCTGTTCATTTTTTCCTCAGTGAGCAAAGATGGCACCACCATCCATGAGCCTTGCTGCAAAAAGGGTGCTTCCCTTTGCAGCACTTCCGTCGAGTGGCGTTGCACATAGGCCAGTGTCTGTGACTGCTTCCCTGGAGCACAAGACTAATGACGCTAAAAGGAAGTTCCTAAAGCTTGCACTTGGAGGAGTTGGGCTGCCCACCTTGTTGGGTGCTAAGAAAGCTCTCGCTGATGAGCAAGGCGTTTCTTCCTCAAGGATGTCTTACTCAAGGTTCCTTGAGTACCTTGACAAGGATAGAGTGAAGAAAGTTGATTTGTTTGAGAATGGGACGATTGCTATTGTAGAGGCTATTTCTCCTGAGCTCGGCAATCGTGTGCAGAGAGTGCGTGTGCAACTTCCAGGTCTAAGCCAGGAGCTTCTTCAGAAGTTGAGGGAAAAGAATATTGATTTTTCTGCACACAACAACCAGGAGGACTCTGGTTCTCTTCTGTTCAACCTTATCGGAAATTTGGCCTTCCCACTTATCCTTATTGGTGGTCTCTTTTTACTATCAAGAAGAGGATCAGGTGGCATGGGTGGACCTAATGGTCCTGGCTTTCCCCTTGGTTTTGGTCAATCTAAGGCCAAGTTTCAGATGGAACCCAACACCGGTGTTACATTTGATGATGTTGCTGGTGTCGATGAAGCAAAGCAAGACTTCATGGAAGTGGTTGAGTTCTTGAAGAAACCGGAGAGGTTCACCGCTGTTGGTGCCCGCATTCCTAAAGGTGTGCTGCTTGTTGGTCCTCCTGGAACTGGTAAGACCTTGCTTGCCAAGGCAATCGCGGGAGAAGCTGGTGTGCCATTTTTTTCAATATCGGGCTCTGAGTTTGTGGAGATGTTTGTTGGTGTTGGTGCTTCCCGGGTTCGTGATCTTTTCAAGAAGGCCAAGGAGAATGCTCCTTGCATAGTGTTTGTTGATGAAATCGATGCTGTCGGAAGGCAAAGAGGAACAGGTATTGGTGGTGGGAATGATGAGAGGGAGCAGACTCTCAATCAGCTATTGACTGAGATGGATGGTTTTGAGGGGAATACTGGAATAATTGTTGTTGCTGCCACCAACAGGGCTGACATCTTGGATTCCGCTTTACTTAGACCTGGACGCTTTGACAGACAGGTTCGTTTCTAATCCACTGAATTTGTTTTAAGGTTAACATCTATGTGGATTCAATTTTTGTATTCATATCGTTGTAACTCAATTCCATAAGATGTTCCTACTACAGTGTTTACCTTTATTTGTTGTGTCTTAGTGAAGTTCTCTGGTGCTTGTATATCACAACTCATGGGTTGTCTCCCTTGTGACTTGCTCAGCTAATCAGTTGATACATTTAGTTCAGAGCCTGAGTTATCTTCGAGAATCTTAAGAGTTATAATCATCTAGAGCCTATTTTTAAATATTCAGGACCTTCCTTAACATTTTTTATTTACCTTGTAACTTATTTCACAGGTGAGTGTTGATGTTCCTGATGTACGTGGAAGGACAGAGATTCTAAAGGTGCACGGTAGCAACAAGAAGTTTGATACTGATGTTTCTCTTGAGGTCATAGCAATGAGAACACCTGGGTTTAGTGGAGCAGACTTGGCAAATCTTCTGAATGAAGCGGCCATATTAGCAGGCCGACGTGGGAGGACAGGAATTTCCTCAAAAGAGATTGATGATTCAATTGACAGAATAGTGGCTGGTATGGAAGGAACTGTCATGACAGATGGGAAGAGCAAAAGCCTTGTTGCTTACCATGAAGTTGGGCATGCAGTTTGCGGGTAAGAGATAATCTGCATCTCTGCTAATCTCCTAGGATTGGGTTACTTTAGGATTTGATGGATTTCTCAGCATTTCCTCTAGTGCATTTGAATACTATATCTAAGGTACATGGATGTGTTAATATGGTCTGGGTGTTGGGGGAACTACGGAGCATTTTGTGTTAGCAAAGACTCAACTCCAACCTCTTTTTTGCATGCACTGCCCATTGGGTTTATCAAGAGGCTTTTTACTTCATAATTTTTCTGAAAAGGATATTGTATGCTTGTGGTTTCAGGCTTTTCTGTGTCCTTGTTTATTACTTCCATGTCAACTTTCCACAACCTGGTTCATATTTGAAAATGTTACTCTTTGCAGAACTTTGACGCCTGGCCATGACCCCGTCCAAAAGGTTACCTTAGTTCCAAGGGGTCAAGCTCGTGGTCTCACCTGGTTCATTCCAATGGATGACCCAACGCTCATCTCTAGGCAGCAACTCTTTGCCAGGATCGTTGGCGGCCTTGGCGGTAGAGCTGCTGAGGAGGTCATATTTGGAGAGCCTGAGGTGACCACTGGAGCTGCCGGTGACTTGCAGCAGATCACCGGCTTAGCCAAGCAGGTATACTCTCCTTTCGTTGTAGAACTTTGCTAATTTATCAACAGTAACTGGAAACAGTTGTAGGAACAAAGCAATTCCTTCTGAACTATTTATGGCTAACCAATATCCCGATTTGCCTGGCTACTAAACGAATTCAAAGAACAAAGTAGGCTTCACACTCATGTGCTGGAGAGGCTGCTAGAATTTACATCATTTCTAAACATCTGGTCTCAACTATTGACCTTTGTCGCTGATTTTACTGATCAAAATGCTTCTGCAGATGGTGGTCACATTCGGTATGTCAGAGATTGGCCCATGGTCTCTGATGGACTCGGCACAGAGCGGGGATGTCATCATGAGAATGATGGCAAGGAACTCTATGTCGGAGAAGCTCGCACTGGACATTGATTCAGCTGTGAAGCAGTTGTCAGATGAGGCCTACGAGATCGCTTTGAGACACGTCAGGAACAACCGGGCGGCCATTGACAAGATCGTGGAGGTGCTTCTTGAGAAGGAGACATTGAATGGCGACGAGTTCCGAGCGATCCTTTCCGAGTTTACGGAGATCCCTGTCGAGAACCAGGTTCCTCCATCCACGCCAGCAGCTGTCCCGGTCTAAATTCGCCTAGATAGGGTTGAAATTTGTTGTTTTACGATGTTCATAATTTCAATTCTTGGTGTAAACTAATTCTATTTCACCTGCCGGCTTTTTGGTGTACTACATGTAACTTACTCGTGGTTAAATATAAATTGTAATTAGCCCAAAAGGATTTTGTGCAAGAACTTTCTAGTTTCAACTCTGCTATCTAATAGAGTGAGATTTCTAAAGGAAAAAAAATAAGGTTCCTAATGCATTAGATGGACTTGTGAGGTTTTACCATTTCCAACCTGAACATTTGATTTGACAGTTTATTGCATGCATTTCTTAAAATATTTTGGTGGGAATCGAACCATAGAGCATTAGAGCTGATGTATAACATGGGTTCTGCAAATGGCTAGCGATATGATCTCATTAGTAGCAACCTGTGTATAAACAGGTAAGTTAAACTATGACATGTTTGGTTTGTATCCCAAATATTTGGTTGCGTTGTCAAAGTCTGGCTAGTGTATCACTTTTGTGAGTTGTGACCACAATTTTGATATGATTATGTTCACATTAGATTTCTATTAATCAGTTCGTTATCTTGCCACCAGAGTTGACCAACGCTAGGATTGGCAAATTCCCAGCAGCATTATCACATTTTGCATCTCCATTGGTTTGGATCAACCCCACGGACAACTAAGACTGACAGCCAAATTACTAAATTAGCTTCTTCTAATCAACAACTAATGTGGTGGTCATTTGTCGGTCTGACACCTACTCAGACTAAGGCGTTGTCTGGTTGCTAGGGGAGAAAAACTCAAGGTTTTAAACCCTAGGGGATTTTGAGAAGCACATGGGATCCTCCTCCTTCTATGGGTGAGATTTCTCCGACCGGGAAATTATCCCTGTGGTCATTTGGCAACAAAGGGGAGGAAAACCCGGACACATAATTTTTTTTAGAAAAATCAGAAATTAAATTCGTAAAAATCACAAATAATTTCAACAATTCAGGAAATCTCCAATAACTCTGAAAAATTCAGAAAAATCACAAAAAAACCAAAAATTCAGAAATTTTAGGAAATAAAAAATTTAAAAATATATAATTCATAGATAATTCAATGAGTTATTGAAAGCATCCACCCACACACATTTACATCTTGTAGCATCAATCATCCATAGCATATATCAAATTTTCCTAATCCTAACAATACATAACAATGAGGTTCTCAGCATCACATAGAAATTTCATATGCTCAAGCAAAAGAAATAGCTAATACAAACGAGTCGGTCCATTAGTCCTATACATGGTATACAATGAATACAATAGAAAACCAAAACATCAAAATTTCATGGCGATTTCCCAATCTATGCTCCCTTCCCTATGGTCTCTCTAGTTTCCAAGGTAGCATTGCAGAACAACAGTATATGTTTAGTACCTTGCAATTCCATACTAGGTTCAAAAGGAAATAAACATATTTGTTATGATGGGGATTTAGTCTAGTGGTAAGATATTCATGGCAATGTACTTTACTCTACAATGTGATGCACCATTGCTCTTCTGTTAACAATGGCTGCAGGGGACAAGATAAAACAAAGAGCAATATGATTGCAGGCCGAAATGGTTACACAAGAATTCCACCATGGGCTATAAAACAAAGAGACAAGTGTGTTTTGAAAGAAACAGTTATAATCACCATGGGCTATAATTACATTGTTTGTAGTTGGTCTTTTAATAATTGAGTGAGAGCATAACACAAAAGCTATTAGTTCGATTTCAATTTGATCTAAACGGGAAATGGATTTCAGATAAACTGGTGAAACTATTGCAGCCCATTGGCAAACACATGTGTTTGCTATGCACAATAAACAATAACATGAAATTGACAAATAGAAAACCAATATAGCAGTGTTAGGATGATACAGAAAAAATATAAGCATGTTAGTGTAAAATTGTACTTTTTCCAGTATCCTCTCCTTTCTGTTCTGAACATGCAAATGTTGTAGGTTTAAAATCCTCAACTCCTAGGTTAGTACTTGTTGCCCCTTGTCCATCCAGAGTAGTTGAGGAAAAAGGATTTAAGCCACCATCAAGAGCCTCGTTCTCAACGAGGGGAACTTAATTGGTTGTGTTTTCCACTTGCGGAATTGATACGAAGTTTAAATCTCCCGTGACAACACTTCCTGCTCCAAAAAAGCCAACATAAAGATATTACATGACAAATAAAAAATGAATTCTCGAGAAAAGCTATCTTTGGTTTGAAAGGACTTCACCCTTTGTACAACAAGGCCAATGTGTTAAAGAGAGGGAAGGGTTTTGAACAAAACATCTTAACTTTCGGGTAATCTTACTCAATGCAATAAAGATATATGGTAAATATTAAAATGCAGCACAAAGAATTCTATTTGTAAAGAGGATAAAGGGTCTTACCGCAACAATTTTATCTTAAATTTTTGGTTTAGCGATTATCATACCAAGAGAATCATCTCAGCCAGTACCACTTTGTTTTCTAGCATCTTTTAATGACTTGTAATTCTCTTTGAGCTCCTCCTCTTTCTCTTGAATTTGCTGCTTTATAAAATGAGAAACTGGAAACTTTTGGTTCGATTGTTGGACGATACTTCTCCATCCTTCAGTCACCCATCCATTCTGACCTCTAAACTTAGGGTTATTGTGGTCATGCACGATATCCACTAACCCTTTCTCATATGTGAAATTCCAATAAGCTCTTGATACTTCTTTGACCATAGCTACACAAGAAATGGAAATGACAAATGACACAACATATTCAGATAACAAATTTGGCCTCAGATTTGTAATTAATTAGTAGCAATCCAAATACATAATTATGTGGCAACAAGCTTCAAATGAATGATATTATAGAAACCTCCAAATACATAAAAATTCATGTCCAACTAAACATTATAATCAGCCCATATTTGCATAGTAATTTGGTCTCTAAGAGTGGTTCCATCATTTGACTCCACATCATGTTGGATACTACCATCACCATCCGGCACATCAACATAATCAGATGGTAGGATATAAGGTGGTTGGTGAGTCAACCACCCCTCATCACTATTTAGACCTTTAATGATGTTATGGAATACAACACATGCAGCTAGAATTTTAATCTGAGATTTTATGGGATAGTGAGTACCCACTTTTAGAATCAAGAATCGCTCCTTTAGAACATCAATCGCCCTTTCAATATGGTTACGAAGTATTGCATGGCGATGGTTGAATAATTCCTTACGGTTAGCATAGCCATTGTGAGATGACCGTCACCTCCTGAATTCACTGAGATGGTATCGAACTCCTCTGTATAGGGCAAGAAAAGATGGTATATTTGCATATCCACTGTCCACAAGATATAATTTCCCTTCCGGCACATGAAATCTTTTGGTAATAGCAGACCGAAAGACTCCCACATCTGATGGAGACCCTTCCCTACCACATGAAATGAATGTGAAATTTAGATCAAAATCACAAGCCACCATCACATTTTGAGATAGGGTTCCTTTCCTATTTCTAAATGGTGGGACTTTCTCTTTAGCAATAGTGATGGGGACATGGGTTCCATAAATAGCACCCTATCACTTCACCTAATGGTACTCATACATCACTCTCTCATATGCTCATGGTGGCTCTTCTTCCCTTGGTTACATGAAGGGAGGGGATGCACCCCTTTTTTATAGGATTATAAGACCGTTGAATTCTTGACACATGTCAACATCTTATCCTTACACTTATAAAATATCTTCTAAGTAGAACATTCCTACAAGGACTTGACTAGCCGGCGACTGTGCGCCTGCTAGTCCTACATGCGGCACCCTGTCAGCAACGAACTTCATGCAACAAGAAATTCCATGCATGTAATGCAGCGATTTATGTTTTTATGCATAAGTGTGGTGGATGGAAAATCAATTGCAATGCATGCAAATGATGACATCATCATCACTTTTCTCTCTCATGTCTCTCCGATTGCCTCTCACTTGCATGCAAATAATGATGTCAACATAAGTAAATGCTAATTTTAAAAATTCAAAATGTTTTGTAACTCAAACTGTTGACCTGATTCACGATCCGTTTCCACCATTAGGTTCGTCTCGACAAGGACTTTGAAACTAAATCTCACTTAGTTATGTTGTGACGAACTTTTTTTTCGCGTTACTAGTTACCAGACAGTAATATACTGGTTACCAGCCTATTAGCAAATGGTTACCAGGTAATAAATCAGTGAGTAGATTTGAACTACAAGGATACGAATAAGGATCAAGAGAGAGAGAGAGAGAGAGAGAGTAGTGGGAGGAGGAGAAGTAGGACGCTGCATGCAATCACTTCTAATTCATGGCGCTAGACCATTGGAGCATTGTTAGATAGGTCCTAAAGGTGTGAGAGTGATGTTCAACAACCTGGTAACACACTAGCTATAACCTGATAACTCATCATTAACATCGTGGTAACTCGTTGATTACTATCTGGTAACTATTGGCGTAAAAAAGAGTTGTCGGAACATATCAACATGAGATCTAGTTTTGAAGTCCTCATCACAACAAACCCAACGGTGAAAACGGATTGTCAATTAGATAAGCACTTTGAGAGAAAAACATTTTAAAATTGAGAGAATCTTGCTGATGTCAGAAATTTTATTTTCTTGCTATTTGCATGCAAACTACAGTTCGGAACACGTCAGAATAGACAAGTTTTCTCAAATCGATTTGCGTCGTACCGGAGGACTCATTGGCACACGGATTTCCCGTTCCTACAAATATCTCTACTATTTGCCATGAAGCATGGTTAAATATTTATTCTAGAGTCTTCATGGAAAATATCTAATGTCTTGTAATTTTTTAATATTTTTAAAATCTTCCAGTTTGCTATTTCAAATATCTAGGTATTCATGATAGCTCAGAAACCTTATAGAACCTTCTTACTATAAGTATGCATTGGATATATTCAATAAGGCAGCGTTTGGTTGCCTGGATATACCTGGATGGGAGATGGCCATCCCTGGATATCCCCTCATCCAGGCGTTTGGTTGCCCGGCTGGCTTGGATCACTCCATCCACCTATAGGGAATATTCCCAAAAGATCCTGGATGAGCTTAGTCGGGAAAATCTGCTGGACAGCCTCGTCCCGTGCGGCATCCGAACCATTTCCTCCCGAAACCCTACCCAGCTTCTCTCCCTCGGTTCTCTCTCCCGTGACGGCGGCGCTCCCCCCCCCACAGATCTGCTCCTCTCCCACTCGCCGCTCCTCTCACGGCCTGCACGCGCGGAATGGAGAGGAGGACCCGAGCGGCAGGTAGCTGAGGGGCGCGGCGACGCGCGGCGGGGAGGCCAGGGGCGGGGCGACGCGCGCGGCGGGGAGGCCAGGGGCGGGGCGACGCGCGCGGCGGGGAGGCCGGGGGCGCGGCGACGCGCGCGGCGGGGAGGCCAGGGGCGGAAGGACGCGCGCGGCGGGGAGGCCAGGGGCGGCTGGGCCACGCGCGACGGGGAGGCCAGGGCCGCGGCGACCCACGCCGCTGGGAGACAAGGACCGCGGCGAGCCCCGGACGGGCTGCTGGTGCAGGCGCGGCGAGACGGCCGGCTGGGAAGTGAGGGCCTCCGCGACGCGTGCGGGTGAGAGAAGATCTTGCACTTGCTGTTGATTGTAGCATGGATGATTGTGGCGGTGGATTGCGGGTAGATCTGGATTGTGATTGGGTTGGTTAGTTGGAGCTAGAAGCTGCTGTGGGGCTGCGGTTTGGTGTTATTTCTGCACGAACTGGCTCCAAGCTTCGGGGGAAGAAGTTTGCTGCGTATTTGTTAGATTGAGAGTTGGTCTCTGCTTTCGACGGTTAGCTCATGGACTTTGGGGATTGCTCTATGCTGAGCTTTTGGTTTGTTCGGGTTTGTTAACATGGTGGCAATTTTCCATGCTTCGATATTTTTGATCTCATAATTGGTCAAATGTGATGCTTATTGAACGTAGCCGATGGTTACTATGTAGCTCATATGGAATTTGGTTACTGTTTAGCTCGTATGGAATTCGCGTACATAACTTTACTGTGGATAAGGCCATTTTTGTGTGAAGCAATTTTTGTTTGTTTACACAACCAGCTATAACCTGTAACGAGCTGCGCACTATGTAAATTATCAGTAATTTTTCTAGCATGCACCCGATAACTTGTTTATACGTTACGTTAGAGTTTATCCTATCCTTGCTCATCCATCCAACCAAACAAAAAAATTGGTTCATCCTGTCCTTGCTCATTCATCCAACCAAACGAAACATTGATTTGTCATGTCCCTGCTCATCCAACCAACCAAACAAAAAAACTGGCTCATCCCATCCATCGAACCAAACACTTACATGGATAGTTTCATCCCTAATATCCTGGACGGCCATATCCCATCCAATTTCAGCCGGGCAACCAAACGCACCCTAAATGATTCAAGGGTGACTATTGTAGGATCATGCAGACACCATTTCCTTCAGCTGATCACTAGTCACATGCAGTCGGTGTTTTCACCAGACATGCCGGCATCCTTCGTCTTCTCAGGCAAGCTCCTCATTTCCTCTCCTTTATCGTAGCCTTCTTTACCTGCAGCACTTGCGGCTAGCGGTGACCTTGCCGTCGCCTCCCCTGCCCCCGCTGCTTCACCTGCCCAACATAAACACACATGGACTAGTCATTGCCAACACTACTCATCCTACACCTTTGAGCCCGTCACCGGCGGAAACAACATGGTCGCAGCAAGCGCCTCCGTCAGAACTCTAATCCAAATAAACAACAATATCGACTGTAAATTAACTATGCTACATACGACTGTACAATTTATCATCCCAATCAATAGCAAGTTTCACGATTGTAGCAAATAAAATTACACCCGATTTTGACTTGAAAAGGAAGCAATGGCATGGCGCTGCAGAAATAATCCGCCCAACTATACCTATGCTGTCACAAGGAACACAAAAACACGGCTACCTCTCTGCAAAAGCCACTCCCTTTCACCAGTGGTGTGGCGGCTCGGGCTCCTCCCGATTTTTCCGAGTTCCGACCAGCCAGCCACCACTGAAACACGCCCGCGCCTCCGACCATGGCCTCCGCCTCCGCGTCGCCGCGCACCACGCAGCAGCTCGTCGACGCCCTCACCGCGCACCTCTCCCTCTACCACGCCTCGAACCCTAGCCCTGCCGCCCCCTCCTCCTCCCCGCGCGCCGCGATCCTCCGGTGGCTCGCCTCCCTCCCACCGGCCTCCCGCGCCGCGGCCTCCACCTCCCTCCTCTCCCCCGCCTCGGCCGGCGCACTCCTCTCCATGCTCTGCCGCCTCCGCCTCCGGGGCCATTCTTCCTTCTTCGTCCTCGCTTCCCCTTCCCCCGCCTCGCCCGAGCCCACCGTCCTCTCACGGCTCTCCCGCGGCCTCCTCGCCCGCGCGGCCGCCGCCTCCCGCGCGCACGAGCTCCTCTTCTCCCACATCCTTCTTTTCACCTCCTCACCTGCGTCGTCGCGCCCCGACGCGATCACAGTCGCCGAGGCCCTCCTGGGTGACCTCGACGCCTTCGTTGCAGCCATGGACGAGATCTCGGGTGGGAGGTTCCTCCGTTGCGGCGACGGGGAGGTGGACTTGGCAGCCATGGCGTGCGAGGAGTTCCCGGAGCTGCCGTGGCTGAAGGCCAAGGGGTACTATGTGATCGAGGAGTTTGTGGCCAATTGGGTGGAGATCGCGTTGCGGATGTCGTGGGCGGCGGCTGGGGGAGGCAGTGGCGGAGGCGGAGGGAAGAAGGCGGTGAGGGTTGGGAAGGGTGTGAAGGAGAAATCTGGGTTGGCATCAAACGCATTCTGGAGGGAGAAGGGGTATGTGGATTGGTGGATGAGGCTGGAGCCTCGGGTGAGAGCAAGGATCACGGGAGCCTTCTTCGGGAAGGGTGCAATGGCTCTGGTAATATCCTTGCTTGAGCTGCATTTCGAAATAATTTACTTTTATTACTGTGGATTACTATGGCGGTTGCATGTCTCAGTTGTATGCATTTAATCTGAGGCCTAGTTTATATATGCAAAGTGCAAAAGGTTTGAAACAATGCTGTAATTTCGTTCGTTTTTCTGTTATGGTTTAAATTCGAGTGGAACCAAAATTTGAAAGAACACATTTACTTCTTATTTACATGAATATGTTTTGAAGCATTTGATGACTAATTAGAGGTAATCGAATTAGGGCGTACGGGTGAGGTAAATAAATTTGATTTGTGTTTTTTTTTGGGGTGGTAGTTGCTATCTATCATTGTCATTTGTATTGTAAGAAAGGAAATACGGTTGATGGTGCTGGAGGAAGAAAAGGAAAAGGTGATGGAAACTACATGGTAATGATGCTTGCTTATGTCATCTTGTTTGTCAAATCAATTGTTGGAAAACAAGCCGAATGGTGCACTCTACAACTATGTAGTAGTTCCTGGGAAAGGGAGTGGTGATGGTTTTGACATCTCTTGCATTAGTGTTAACTTTTTGCGAATGTAGGTTCAGTTTTAAGTAAAAATGGGCAAGGAATCTAGTGAGGTCCGAAAAAAAATCTTTCAAAGAAGATGTGAACACTGAACAGGACAAAGGTTGTGATTGTGGATCCATGATTTAATTGTGTGGCATTCTGTTAGGAATGCTACTAGATCTAGTGGAGGATGGATTTCAATGTCGTGTTATTATCTAAAAAAAGAGTGAATTCACCAATATATTTAGTCATATTACACATAAGTTATGCTTTACATTGCTTTGGTATGAAACATTGGTAGTTATGTAATGTCCCTACAGAGGAAAAAAGAGCATTGCTGAAATAGCTACATTAACATGATCAGACTATTTGACAAATGGTGTTGCTTGCTGAAATATGCATGCTTTTGCTCATTAGAAGCCTCCATAGTCCAGTCATAAAAAATCAATGCATCCGGGACAATTATCACGTTACTCTTACATGGTTGGACAAACTGAGGATCAGATTACAACCTGGTCCTTAATTGAAAATGACTTCGAGGCCTTGTTGAGTCAAATGCTTTGCTTGTATTTAATCCTTTATAGGAGTGCTTTTATTGGTTGCTACATTGCCAAAAGGTAGGATTTTACTGGTTGGGAAAGTAGCTAGAGAAAGTGGACCCCTGGAGGGCAACCATGTAGGGCAATGTCAAGGGAAAATCGACTGAGATGTTTTAGAGATCTCAATCTAGTAATCAAGAATAGTCCTGAAGGTCCATCCTTAAAATAGTTGATTCTAGTATCCGACCTTTGGGAGGAATTCAAATATAAGAGAAAGCAGTATATCTAGTCGAAATAGTAAAGCAGTAGATCTTGTATCTAAGATATCAGTAAAGTAGCCTTCATTCGAATAAAACTATAGCTTCAACACATTAGTACCCACAGTTTTCCTCTAGCTTATGTGAAAACCCTCATTTTCTGGTTGTGTGGCTTTCTTAGCTCATCAGATACATGCTGATTGAGAAGTGGTCCTCCTTATATTTATATGGAGTGATTTTGTTTAACTTGACTGAAGAAATTATTATCCTGAATATGTGCATTGCTTATGTTGGCCAGCCATGCTGACATGGTGTACATAAATAATGGGCTCTTTGCCACCCCATACAGGCTTGTTTTACATACTAATACTGATTGGGAAGAGAATCACTAAAGTTGGTGTGCACTTAATCTAAGCAACTTGCTATGCCTCAAGCACATGTAAGTAACATACTAACAGCTCAAATTTGCAGGCTAATGAGATTGGTGAAGGATCAGATGTTGATTCGAGTGACAAATTCTGTCTATGCCTAGCTGAACCAGGATCATTTGTTGCAGACAGTTTTTATGGAAGTACACGCCAGTCTTTTTTCAGAAAGAATCAACCTGGTTGCATCGATGTTGCGAGCACTCTGTCTTGTAAAAAGAAGCCTACTTTTGCTAAAGAATTAAACAGATTACTAGTGGTTCAGGAGATAGTGTGTTTGAAGAGCAATATTACTTACTGTGGCGGTGATGCAATCTTTCTCACTTCATTAATGTCAGCTGGTACTGTTGCTGACCATATACTCATCAAATTACGAGGACTTCTCATGGTGGTGTCGACGGAAAGTATAAATCTTGAACTCATTGGGGATGGAGCATCAAATACTCCAAAAAAGAAAGATGTCGAAAAGACAAGTGGAGGTTCTCGAAAAGGAAAGAAGAAGTCTAGTAGCTCAAAAAAGCTGACAGCATCTTCTAAGCCATCCAAGGTATAGTTGATTGATGCTCTGCTTGCTTTAGTTTTGTTATAGGCACATGGCTATATGCTTCACCGAGCAAGTTGACTTAAGGACTCCTTTCCAGGACAATGGATGCAGTAGCACAGAAAGTCGGAATTCTAGGGCTGTGTCAAAGTCAAACCAGCGGACTCCATCTGTTGGAGGCAGTACTATTGGACCTGCTTCCAAAGAAACTCCTTGCAAGGAAGTTGCACGAACACCAAAGGTGGTAAGCATACTTTTGCACAATCCTTTTCTTTTTGTTCATTAAGTGACCTAGGAGTGACATACTCCATATTCTAGGAGCAAGCTATAGGGTTGGGTGACTGCAAGAATCAATCTAACAAAAAGAAAAACAAACGTAAAGGGAAAACAAAACTATCTGATCTGATGAGAGCTGAGAACCCTGGCCCTGGCAAATTGAAGACGGCTGTTCCTTATATTGCTACAGAAGCCCCACATAACTCTGCTGAAGCAGTAGATGCCCCACCTCATCTCCGATCGTATGTCAATCCTTCCAGGAGTGATATCCCTGGAGCAGTGAGTTGCTCTGAGTCTTCAATTACCTTTCATGGAACTGAAGAAGGCATCAGAAACGGCACAAAGCAGGAACATATGTTCAGTATGAATGAGCAGGGCCCATCAATAACTACAGAGTACTGTCAGAGTGCACAAAAATCCAAAACCTTCAGTATGAATGAGCAGGGCCCATCACACATTAGTAAAAGTGAATCCATGGTCCAATCATCTTCATGTTTACCTTCCAGAAATGATAATGTTTTATCTGGTGATCCATACAAAAACTCTGCTGACTCCTTGGTAAGATCTGCACAGGATAAGACTGGCTGTGGTATTACACAGGGCGCTTTGCATGCACTTGTCCCTGGTGTTGGTACAGGATACGAGAAACATGTGGATCATAACTCTGCAGTGACAACTGACAAAGTTTTACCACCTGTCATTCCTGCCAACATGCTTCAAAGTGCTATAAGCGACAATGGTACAGTAATGAAGAATGGTGGAGGTGAATATTATGTATTCAACAGAAACCTACTGGGAGGAACATCATATGAGTGGCCTAGTGTAGCACCTTATTTTGTATCTCCTGAAATGCAGCAGCGCCCTGCTGCAGCAGACAGGTTGCATCTTGATGTTGGTTACAGATGGCCTACTCAATTTGACCAGCCTTTCCTTCCTGCCAACCATCAGGTGAGAAGTCCGCCAATTGAAGCTGGATGCAATCAAATGTTATCTTCTCTAGCAATGCCCTTAAGTTTTGATTGGCCTCCTGTTTTCAGAGGTTATGGTAAATTGAGTCAAAATGCTGCTTTAAGTTATGATCCGGTGTATACCCCACAGATGCAATCTTCTGCTTGGCCTGGGTTTCCTGCTCAACTAATGCAAAGAGGTGGCATTTGCAGTGAAAAGGATAGGAAATATTTTGGTGACAGTGACCCAAGAAACGCGTCAGATGTTGGGGATGATACTGAAAGCTATTGGTGTTCTGAAGAAGAATCAGATGGCCATGCAATTTCTGGAAGAGATATTAATCAATATTTTGGTGGAGGTGTGATGTATTGGAGTCCGGCAGAACATGCTGGAACAGGATTTTCTAGGCCACCATCCCTTAGTTCAGATGACAGTGCTTGGGCTTGGCATGAGGCAGATGTTAGTCGAGTTGTCGATGATCTGGCTGTTGGGATTCCATCAACATATAATGCAAATGGTGTACAATCACCACCATCCACTCCATTCTGTTCCCAAAATGAAACTTCCGATCCTCCCCCTCAGCCTGTTTGTCACTCAATGGCAGGGAATGACATCAACAATGAAGCTTTGCATTCTCCATCCTCCATGCAAGATAGTCCTGAAGATAAAACTACTTCGGCTGCAAAGAGTCCATCTTGTGCCAGTGAAGTAGTAAAGGGAGATACATTACCATATGCAATGCTGCGGCCAATAGTTGTTCCTAATATATCGCGAAGGTTATCAAGATCTGACTTTAGGGGTGGTCATGATCACAGGAGCCCATGTGTCCCTTCGAGCAGGAGGGATATACCTCTTGTTAGAAGACCTCCATCACCAGTAGTACTTAGTGTTCCTCACATGCCTCGGCCACCCCCTCCTTCTCCTGTTGGAGAGTCAAGAAAACGAGGATTCCCAATTGTTAGATCAGGCAGCTCAAGTCCGAGGCATTGGGGGATGAGAAGTTTGTTTTCTGATGATAAAATTTTCAATAGAGCTCAGTTTTGCTTGGATGGTCCTGAAGTTGTATGGCCCTCATGGGGAAATAAAGGCACTTCCACTGGTACACTGGTACAATCAATTGAGGATACCGTCTTGCAGGACCACATTGTTAAGATTTCACAGCTGTCACGTGATCAACATGTAAGGAAGTAATTTCCAATCATCCATTATCGACAAGAAGTATTGTTTATGCAGCTTTTATGCCTTTCTAACATATGTTTTTGCAGCCAGATGTTGCATTGCCTCTGCAGCCACCAGATATGTCAAATTGTTCATCTCACAAGGCGTCTCTCTCTTTGATGCACAATGCTCTACATGAAGAGATTAATCAATTCTGTAAGCAGGTATGCCCCCTTATGTCCTGCCTTCTGTGTCACAACCTTCATGTATGTGGCATTATGGGATCTTAATCGTTACTCTGATGCCATGTGAAATTTGTCCTTCAGTATATGTTGATTTTAGTCGTAATACTTGTAAGGTTGCTGCTGGGAATCTGGTGACGAAGCCCTATATAAACTGGGCTGTCAAAAGAGTCACACGGTGCCTGCAAGTTCTTTGGCCTCGCTCCCGTACAAATCTATTTGGCTCAAATGCCACTGGTTTGGCTCTTCCAACTAGTGATGTAGATCTTGTGGTTTCTCTTCCCCCAGTTCGGAATCTGGTGAGTTACATGACTATTAACAATGTATAACATGGTAAGCTCAAATGCAGTTGTCTTCCTACTATTATGGAAACTAAGTTGTAGCTGCTTTCAGGAACCTATTAAAGAAGCTGGAATTTTGGAAGGCCGTAATGGCATCAAGGAAACATGCCTCCAGGTAATGCACGTTGGCTAATAGGTTTTTCACTCTCTGGATTGTGTAATAGGTGAATGGCCTATTATCAGATTTGAACATCAAATTTGTCTAAATGAATATTGAGGTGTAAACGGTTGATTGAATTGTGAGCATTGGTGCTGTATGAGTGTGTTTTGTCTCACTCTACATTCCTTTCATCATGGTTGTAGCAATATACTATATGAGAGCAATTCTTGTCAGAATTGTCCTAGGAAGTAAGGGAAGTATTAAATATTTTCTATGTTTATGTTGTATAGCTCGTGACAGACATGTTTTGGATTACTTCAACTTTAAGTTGTCTACTTGTTTGTCTATCTTCGTGGCAGGGTAACTTACTGGCTTTTGGTGTTTAGCTGTTTGTTTAGCACTAATTCTCTTACCATATATTATATGTGCATAACTGCACATGCATGCTTTCTCAGGGTGCAAAATCTGGACATGCTTTTGTGCCCATAGGAAAAAATAAAGCTGATTCGCACAGGTCTTTTTTGTTTCTCTTTAGCATGCGGCAAGGTGTCTTGCAAACCAGGACTGGGTTAGGAGTGATTCCCTCAAAACGATTGAAAACACAGCGGTATGTCATAAGTGCCTTTAATTTGCTGGTTCACCAGTTAATTTTTAGTTTCCTCATTCTTATCATTAAATTTGCAGATACCTGTGATTATGCTTGTAGCACAAGTGCCTTGTGACACAAATGTTTCCAGTGAGTACTCTTCTGTTCTGGATAGCTCACAAGAACATTTAGTCAACGTGCTTGGAGAGCAAGGGAGCCCTCCTCGTTCTGATAACTCTAGCTCAGAAGGCAGTAACACGCTTATGTGCTCAAAAATGAACAAGGATGATTGTGATGCTGTGCAGTCAATTCGTCTTGATATAAGTTTCAAATCACCATCCCACACAGGACTCCAGACTACTGAGTTGGTAAAATCAAAAGCTTACTATCTACCTGAATATTTTAAATAAAATAAGTTCATCATTGTTTCCATTCCTTAGTTTTAAATTCAGCTTTCATGCAAAGATTTCATTTCTGAGCTCTTTTATTATCTTCAATCCATTTTAACAGAAAATCAACTTGTATCTAACATTGAATATTTTGAACAATTAGTCATAAGCATGAGTCATCTAACAAACATACACATATAATATAATAATGGAATATTGCATGGATATATAATTAAGTACTATCTTGTTTGACATTATCATATGCATAGAATATTGCCTTCCATATCTATTCTAGTTATTGATTTTTTTTTGTCGTGGCTCCTATGTAATATTGCTGTTGTATTGCAATAATTTATGTCTAAAGCATGATGCCAATTCAAATTATATGTACGATTTGTACATAAATCTACTGCCATACTTAAATGACATCATGTAAATCATACATACGCGTGAACATCATGCTCTCGATTCCTGTCAGTTGTCACATTCTCTCAGAAGGAGTAATGTTTTTGCCTTGTTGCTTACTTGCTTATATACATGTTGCCTCGACAGATCCTAAGGATGTGATAATGATGTTACTCTAGTCATTTCTGCTTTTTAATGCTACCATGATGATTGTTCAACTGAGAAAAAAATGTACAAGAGCCGACGGTTACAAGGTTTTAGGTTTTCAGTAGTATGTAGCATTTGATACCACAATGACCTGGTTTCTTTTCCCAGGCATAGGCCTTATACATACATGAATGGACAGCTAGCTAATTGCCTGGTACATTGAACCATAGAACTATCTGACTAGATATGGCACTACCACATGCTTTGGCGCCCACGATATTGTGCTTACAGACATGAATAGGAAATTTTCAGGACTAGAATTTGATATCCAAGTATCCTCCATCTATTTGTTCACCTTCTTCCTAATGTTGTTAATTCTACAGGTTCGTGAGCTGACTCAGCAATTTCCTGCGGCTTTACCTCTTGCCTTGATTCTGAAGAAGTTTTTGGCTGACCGGAGTTTGGACCACCCGTACTCGGGTGGTCTAAGCTCTTACTGTTTGGTATGTAGCTTTTCAAAATACCCCTGTGATTCCTTTGGTGCCGATTTATGGCTCTTAAAGTTTGTTGATGGCCTGATGGCCTATGCTTACCTACGTACTCTCCAGATCATTGCTTATGAGATAATGGCTAAAAGTTTCTCAGTTTTAGTACGTTGGTCGCACTTCTATACTTTTGATGGTTCAGTTAATTTGTCTGGATTAAACCTTTCAATCAGATAATCTCTACTCATACAGTGGTTGGTAATGTATGTCTAACAGCAGACCAAGCACAATTCCCAGATAACTTCTATTTTCTTATATTTTTCCATCTTTGGATAATGTAGTTGAGGGTTGCTGCCCTGTCTAACTTTTCATGTTAGCATATTTTATTGACTGATGACATTTGAGCTGATCCAGTTTTTTCTCTAAATTGGTATCTTGATTCTTGAGAGGACCTGTGAAAAGAGCTTCATTTTTTTAATTTCCTTTGCAGGTGTTGTTAATCACTCGTTTTCTTCAGCATGAACATCATCTTGGTCGGCCTATTAACCAAGTAATTTGCAAAACTTGAATAGCACAGCCCAGTTGGAGTCTGCTCCATTTTTTGTTGTATCCTGTTCCTATGTGACATTTGCTTCTGTATCATATATTATGTTTTAGTAATCAGCTTTCATATATGTTAATAATCAGCATTCATTGAGTTTCAAACTTTATTACTGAGAAAAATGAAAAATATCAATCCCCCCCCCTCTCTCTCTCTCTCTCTCTCTCTCTCTTAATTATGTCTTCACAATTTCCTTGTAAACTGCCACTAATGCTATATTTATGCTGTTTTATGTTTGGCAGAATCTGGGCAGCCTTTTGATGGATTTCCTGTACTTTTTTGGGTAAGGAAGTACATCTGAGCACTCTTTTTTTTTAACTCATATCTAAATTTTTGTTGTTTAACATATATAAGGGAAACTACGAGTACATGATTTCAAAAATTTGCATAAAATGTGCCTGAATGACAATAGGGCCCTCATGTACGATTTCCCTTTAGGGACAGCTAAACTTTTTAAGAGAATGTAACAGCTAAAGTTAGTAATATATTTGTGCATCTGATATCTAATTAAGTCAAGCATTCTGGATGCCAGAAATGTGTTTGATCCACGCCATATGCGTATTTCCATCCAAGGAAGCGGAATTTATTTGAACCGAGAAAGAGGGCACAGGTGATAAAAGTCAATATCAGTAATAACATCGTCTGTTTCGGTCACCTGATACCTTTGGTAATTTTCCATATTGTCGATTTTGCAGCATTGACCCAATTCACATTGATGATCCTCTTTGCCCTGCTAACAATGTGGGCCGGAATTGTTTTCGCATCCACCAATGCATCAAGGTGAGTTGAGTTCTTTTATGTGCACTGATTGGATCCATCTTTTGTTATCTAGAACTTTTGGAGTCATGGCAATGCCATTTTCTGTGGTTATATCAATCATAATATGATAATTCTTCTGACTGGAGAATCACGTATTGATAATTTAGTCTTTGCACAGTACTAGGACTAATGTGCTACTCTGATTGTCCTTCGAACATCTAATTTTTCGGGCAACAAATTGCTGATTAGCAACTCTTACTGTTTGATCATGTGCATGGCAGGCTTTTGCTGATGCTTTTGGTGTTCTAGAGAATGAGCTACTGCAGTTCACTGCAGAATGTAACACGCCCGTGTCATCATTCAGCCTACTGAAGAAAATAATTCCAAGTATTGATTCTAATGAGTTGTAGCAATAAAAAGAGCCTAACATTCCACAAGCTACAACCAGCGTTGGGTTGGAATGACCTGCGCTGTTTTCTAGACACTAAATACTAATGCAGCTATTGAAAAAGAAGGTTAGTAGATATTCATGTTCCATGTGGATCTTAATTCTATATTACTTCACATTTTCTGGTTTACATCTTAATATTAGTCCCGTGAGTTTTGTAACCCTTGGAAGGGATGAAAAGTTGATAGCAAAATGGCCATATTCAACTGTCATTTAGTGCAGGTGTGTTCCAAGGTATTATGCCTTCTGCCCTGCTTTACCTTTAATCAAGGTATTAGCCTGAAATTGGCTGGTTCAAGGGCCCGAAGATGCTGGCATGCTGCGCACAGAAGGTGCATACATGGATGACTGTACTTGTGGCCTATCAGTCGGTAAGTATATATATCACCGACTTGATACTATAAACGATAGATCCTTAACCTTTTGCCAATGTTATGTGTTGCCAAGGATGCGGAAATGGTCAAATGGACTCACTTAGTGATGTGTGCTGGCCAGACCTGTAAGGTCATGAAAGGAGCAGCATAGCAGATCTGCACAGAATTTGGGATCCACAGGGAGCGCAGGGGATAAGCTCTAGCACAGCCTCTACAAGTTTTTTGAAGCATTTGTTCTCTGAACGTCAGGAAATGCCGACGAGTTCCTAGTACTTTGGCAGTCAGCATCAACTTGTGGAACAGGAAATGAGGAATGCTATGAAGCTACTCCTACTTGTAGCTGGCACCAGACTTTTGATACTGGAAGCACGACCTGTGCAGCGGAGAAGTATTCCCGATTGCTGTGCTGAGAATGAGAGATATCCTGAGATGCAAGATCGTTTCCTGAACACCCAAAAATGATACACTGAAGGAACTGTGGCGATTTTTGCAGTAATCTTGATAGTCAGATGCTTTGTTGCAGTTACTTATCCATTAATTGCTGCAACAGTCTGGAAGTTAAGTTAAACTTTTAGATACAAGATAGAGCAAGCTTTATTGATCATACTAGATAGAGTTGCGTGCTGCGCGGGATATATATAACGTGTAGAAGTTGTGGTAACATTCGTAAAATAATTTCTTATCTATTTGTATGATGTTATTACTAACAATGATATTTAGATAAAGACTAAACAAAATGTACATGTAAGGATAAGGATAAACAGCTGACAAATATTTCTTGCCCAGTACAGTTATGCTGAAACTTTCTTCTACATGTAAATTTGATGATTCAAAACCTAGCATCCAGCTAGCAGGCTATGTAACCATCCCATGTTATATCTGTGTACGACACACCATATGACCATCTATGATCTCAAATCCTCAACTGAGAACATACAGGCATGCTTTCTCACATCATGCAAGATAAAATAGGGTAACTCCACGTGTCCTTCCATCAGCGTCCGGATGCAACCAGAGCTGCCAACCAAATGTTAATAAAGGAAGAGCAAGTGCAGCAAATGTTAATAATAAAGGAAGAGCAAGTTTTTTATCAAGTAACCGTAGGATATTTGTAGAAAGGTAATAAGATTTGGGTGGTAGGCTGTGTTTTTCTTAGAGATTGACCCTAATATCTAATAAAACACAAAAGAAAAGTAAGCAATATCATATAAAAATTAGCATAGAGAAGAAAAAAGGTATCTAGCCTTAAGCTAAGCAGACACTTAGCACAAGACATGCTCTAAACAAATGATTGATTAGCTTAATCCAGAAGTTGTGTGAGGATAATGAAAAGCCAAATGAAACAAATAATGAGTGGCCAAGACAGGAGGCCACCTTCTTGTTCTGCTTTCCACCACTTGACTTGGTGGGTTCGAAGGATAGCAATGGTGGCGTCTCATCTGTCTTTGTAGCCCGTGAGGATTGGTGGTTGAGTCATAGGTGAAGCGACATGAGAAGGGTTTGAAGCTAGCCTGACGGCCCATCGCCCCCGCTATTCCTGGATTGCATAAGTATGCGTTTTATAGCTTTAATCCATCAACACCAGCTGTGAGTTCACCCAGATGTCTGAATGGCAGAAGCAACTCACTCAGAGGCCATAATCTTTGTCTATCGACCAACCAATTGCCCATTTTCCTCATCAACTCATTTTTGTGGAACTAAAACCTCTCAATAGTCTTAATATTTTCCTCCCTCTCAACATGCTTTGGACTTTTTCCATTGGGGTATCCTCTTATAACCTGCAAAATGATATCCACTTAATGTAACTGTAGAATTTAATACACCAATAGTAACCTACAAATCGGATTTCCCTCTTCCCTTTTAACAATTTACAAAGAAGATAAGTAATATAACGTAATTACTAACCTTTAAGAACTAACAACAAATAGATCTTCTAACAGTATACAATAAAAGAGAAGGAAAATCTAAATCGCCCTAAAATTGCCTCCAGTCGCTAGCCGGCCGCAACAACTAGACAGATCTTAGGCTCCCAGATTTGTTTGGTCGTGGGCTAGATATTAACTGGGAGCACATTCCAAACGATTCACCAAAAAGAACCGTCACGGATAAGAGTCTCATCTGTAACAACTCCGTACTTACAACCAGCACGGAACATTATATGCGGTTAGCAAGAAAAAACCCATCACAGATAATAACAACATCCGCAACGGCTTTTTTCTGCAAATTGTCACGGATATGTTTCTTGATGGTTGGTCCATCCAACTATCTGCGGTATAGCCCTTATCCGTGACGGTTCGTTTTGGGAACTCTAACCTTGTATGTGTGTCTCTAGCGAACTTTCTAGGTGTTGTCTCCTTGACAACCAAACGATGCATTAGATATTTTTATCATAACTGCTTGAAAAATACCAAGATCCACATATGAGCACATGCACCTATTAGAGTTTATCCACTACCAATTATATCTAGAAATTTTAAGAAAATCTGAGAAAAAAAATCATGTATATACATTATGAAATTAAGTATACACCTGTAAATTTTGGTTGAAAAATATGATCTTTTATGACCTGTGCAAAAAAAAATATGCATTCTTTTTCAGACGCTATTGTTCACTACTGTAAGGTATCCTCTCTTGTGTTAATTGCGCAAGTCATAATTACTCTATTAATATGTGGTTTATGTGATACAAAGTTACAATTATAAGTAAATACTTTTGAATACGAATCTAATAGTTTTAATTTTATGTCACACAAACCACATACTAATAAAGTAACTGTTGGTCGGCTTGTTTTAACCAAATAAAATGCTCCTTACATTTTAAGGTGGAGGTAGTATATATTTAATATTTTTAGATTCTTTCAAAAACTTTAAAAATGTGTTAGCCACCCTCTCTTTTCATTTTTTTTTATTTTCATCGGGGCTCACCTCAATTTTTCGTCCACTCCGGTCTCCCACCGTCAACGCCGGTCACCACGCAGTTCTCTTCTTCTTGCCTGGCGAGCAGTCTTCTCCCTCCTTACTCCCTCGCCGCCCCCCACTTCCTCTCTCTCACCGCGCCGGCCTCCATCTCCCTGGCTCCTCCCGGGAGCACCTCCCCCCAACCCCCTCTTCCTTGCCGCGTCGCCGTCCACCCGGGGTCCCTCCGTCGGCGCCGCTCTCCACTAGACAAGGCGGATCCGTTTCGTCGGAGCCCAAACCCGGCCGCCGGAGCACGGATCAGGCCCAGACGATCGACCTAGAGGACGCTGCGAGGCCAGCCGTGGTGCACGTCGTTTCCTCCGGCCGCGCGATTCGCGAGCAAGGCCGGCGCCCAGAAAGCACGTCGCAAGCGGACGCTTCTGCTCCAGTGGCGCGGTGAGTCGTCCCTGGACTCGTTGGTTCGCAGGCCTTCTTGCTCGTCGCTTGCTCTAAGCCGCACCCATAAATCGTAGTAACCACAATCATTCCCAGGCAGAAACATCTGAGGATCTCACGCAAAGAAGAATCTTCCCCTGTGACCACAGTCCGGCCTTCGCCATGGAAAATGCCTGCAAAAATATCACCAATGTTGCGCGCTCCGCGAAGCTGCTCAGGATCGACGGCTACTGCACCACCAAAACCATGGGCAGCGAGGATTGCATCAAATCTAGTTGGAGTGTCGGTGGGTATGAGTGGGAAATCTGTATATATCCTGCAACGACGCGGTCCACCCCCGATTGGTCTCCGTGGGTAGCAGTGAAGCTTGTCTTTCTCACTGAAACCTGCCCATCCATTGTGAGGGCGAACCTAAGCTGTCGCTTGGTTGATCCGAGAGGCGTGGTTACACCATCGCAAGAGAAGGGTGTGCCATGGATATTCAATCGTTCATGGATATTCCGTTGTCTCCAAAATTGCTCACCTTTTGTTCGAGAAGATTGCTCACCTCCAGTTCTTCTTGTGTCAACGCGTGATCTAGTCGCATCAGGTTATCTCAGGAATGATTCTTTTACTGTGCAATGCGCCATCACGGTGCTCAAGGAGGATTTACCAGCATCAACGATCCCGCCTAAAGAAGTGCAGGTGTCATCGTCTAGCTTGCAGCAACACCTTGGTGAACTCCTGCATAGCGGGACGGGAGCGGATGTCACATTCCTCGTGTCCGGCAAGTCTTTCGCTGCCCACAAGCTCATTCTCGCTTCAAGGTCCCCTGTACTCATGGCCGAGTTCTTTGGGCACATGAGGGAGACGAGCTCGCGACGTGTGGAGATCAAGGACATGGAGGCGGCAGTATTCAAGCCGTTGCTTTATTTCATCTACACTGACTCTGTTCCGGAATTTGATCAGCAGCATGAGGCCGTGACGTTGTTGGCTCAACATCTACTTGCTGCTGCTGACAGGTATGGACTGGACAGGCTCAAGCAGATCTGTGAAGGCAAGCTCTCCGATGGCATCAACGTCAACACGGCAGCGACAACTTTGGCTTTAGCTGAGCAGCACAGCTGTCGGCAGCTCAAGGCTAATTGTGTCGAGTTCATCGTTAGCACTCCTGCAATTCTTGATGCTGTGTTGGCGACGGAGGGGTATAAACACCTGGAGGCAAGCTGCCCTTTGGTGTTGCATGACCTTCTTAAGTCTGCGCGTGGAAGAAAGAGTTGAAGCGTAGCCATGGTGCTAAAGATCCAAGATTTGACGGTATGTACCATATCTGTCTGTGCTTGTCATGCGTGCTTGGTCTAGTAGAAATTTGTGTCCGTCCTTCCCTGGAATGGAAAGCTTATGGAACATCTGTATATGCTTTCAGCAAGTAGCTGCTTGCAGTTCCCCTTCAATCATGTCTGTGATGTTGTTTTTGCGTCAGCTTGCTATCGTTTTGTTGGGTCTGAATCTACCCTCTTCGCTACTTCCTTTTGTAGTTTTGGTTAATGTTTGTAATATGGATATGGTACTGAATCTGGCTTGTCTAACCTTCCGAGGTCAAAGGCCGGAGATGTATCAATCTATCTCCATTTTATTTGGTCTGTCGTCCTTTTTCGTGTGTGCTTGTCAATGGCTTGCATTTGCCTAATTCAATTTGCTTGTCAATGGAAATGCCCGTTGCTACGCATTTAACAGTTCAATGCGATTGGTTGACTGGCTGTGGCTGCATATTCCTACCGGGACACGCAGTTTCTTTGCTAGCGCTGGCGAACGCTTCGCTATATTCCTTGGCTTGGCGGGAGTCCCCTACCGCCTTCGGGGAGGGTGCTGCCCCCGCCTATCGGCATCATAGACCAGGACCGCTCTGCTTCCGCGAAATTATATTGTTGATGGTCATTTTGTAGCTGCTCGCGCCGTCTCTAGCTCCTCTCCGAACCCCTCCCTCGCCGCCGAGGCAGGTCCGGCTCGTTCAATTATGTTAAGAGTGAAGGGTGGTTCAGAGTGCAGACATGATTTGCTCAGCTACAGCTGCAAAATCACTCTGTATATTTGGAGTTCTTCTGAACAACTTGTCATCAAATTTTGGGAACAACATTTGGAAAACTTCCTCTGATTCTTTTAGTTGCAAATGAAGGTGATTTCTATGTTATAGGCCAAGAGCCAACACCTGAACCAGCCTATTGGTGTCTGCTTTGTTATGCTTTTGAGGAGCGTCCTGTCATATTCTTCAGAACATTTATGCAGATGTACCAGAGTTAACAGATGCTGTGGAGACTGAATGAAGCTAGTACTTGCCGGTGGTGAAATTTTCTTCTACTTTTCAGCGTTCAAGGTTTTGGTCTCTCTTTGTGATCAGGTCCAGCTAGACAAGCCTTGCTTGCTCTTTTCTTCAGGCAAAGTCCTGACTGCTCTAGAATGCCTGAAAGTCCAAAATCTTGAAGAATGTAATTCATGCTATATGAACTTAGATAGTTCTGTTATTCTACACGTTCCTCTCGGTTGTCATGTACTACTAGTGGTTCACCTCTGGTCATATTATTCTTCAGATATTGCTCTTTGACATGCATCAACTTCTACTTTCTACTATAAGCTAGGACGACGGCAGGATCCTAGAACTCCGCAGCAACTAGTATAATCCATTCGCTTGTTTCAACCCGAATTAACGCACGGAGGGAGACATGCTTCCCAAGCGTTGGTCCATGACCTGTGCTGCGCGTGCGAAACCGTTGGAATCCAACGCGATGCAGACTCATCGTTAATGCTAATGGACCCTCTGTTTTTTCATGTAAGGCATGCAGAAAATTTTAGGTTCAATTTTGACCAATAATTAAGTTAATAATATTAAATTATATAATATAAAAGTGATACTATTTGAAAATACGTTTGAATATGAATCTAATGGTACCACTACTATGTCATATAAGTCAATAATATTGATTTAATCATTGGTCAAAGTTGAACCTAAAATTCCGTGCACGCCTTACATTTGTAGACGGAGAGAATAGTTCATAGGCGTATGGTGATTGTTGGTATTCTGCGTTGATTGATCACCTGCTTGTTTCCAGATCCGGATGCGTCCATCGGCCGGTACTCATGCGGCGCTCTACCCGAGCAGTCGCCGGTTTCAAGTGCAGCCCTGTATATAAAATTCCTCTTTGATCCCACGCAAAGAGGAAACGCCACGATCACTCTCACGAGGTCACGCCGTCGCGTCTCCCGTACTTCCCCTGTGTCCACCGTCCAGCTCTCGCCATGGAAAATGCCTGCACAAACATCACCGATGCTGCACGCCTGGTGAAGCTGCTCAAGATCGACGGCTATTGCACGACCAATACCATGACCAATGAGGATTGTATCAAATCCAGGTGGATCGTGGACGGATATGAGTGGGAGATCTGTATCTACCCTGTACGGACGCAACCGGTCCACCCCGATTGCAAATGGGTGACACTGCAGCTTTTCTTTCTCAGTGAACCTCGTACGCCCATTGTGAGGGCGAATCTAGGTTGTCGGTTGTTAGATCCGAGAGGCATGCTTAATCCATCCGAATCAAAGAGTAAGTCTGGAATATTCAAGCGCCCCAAAGATGCCTTATCTACGCTTTTCGTTTATCTCGTGCCAGCACATGATTTAGCAGCATCGGGTTATCTCAGGGATGATTCTCTAACTGTGCAATGCACCATCACGGTGCTCAAGAAATTACCAGTGGAAACCTTCCCGGTTAAAGAAGTACCCTTGCCATCCTCCAACTTGCACCAGCATCTCGGCGAACTCTTGCAGACCGAAACTGGAGCAATGTCGTTTTTCTTGTGTCCGGCGAGTCTTTTGCTGCGCACAAGGCCATCCTCGCCGCAAGGTCTCCTGTACTCATGGCCGAGTTCTTTGGACACATGATGGAGAAGACCACTCGACGCGTCGAGGTTGAGGATATGGAGGCAGCAGCCTTCAAAGCCACTTCATCTACACTGACATGGTGCCTGAACTTGATCAACAGCACGAGGCGGCGACTGTTATGGCTCAGCATCTACTAGCAGCTGCTGACAGGTACGGCCTCGACAGGCTCAAGCTGATATGCGAAGGCAAGCTCTCTCGCGGCGTCACCGTTGGCACGGAAGCGACGACTTTGGCTTTAGCCGAGCAGCACAACTGTTCACAGCTCAAGGCGAAGTGTGTCGAGTTCATCCTTAGAACTCCTGCAAATCTTGACGCTGTCTTGGCGACGGATGGGTATAAGCACCTAGAGGCAAGCTGCCCTTCTGTGTTGCGGTGGGGAAAGAATTGAAGCGTAGATATGCTGAAGGTCCAGGATTTGATCTTGCAGTCTCTGGTGCTTAATTTCGTGCATCCATTGCCTACTAGTAATTAATATTCGTCTTTTCCTTTAAAAAGGCAGAACTTGTGTCCATCTTCTATATGAGGCTAAGGTTGTTTGCATTTTCGCCTTTAATTAGATGTGAATTAGTGCTAATTGGTCTCGACATTTGGTAACTCGTCTTTATGTGTGCTTGTCAGTGGCAAGCATTTGCTTAATCCTGAGCTTGTACTATAGGCTTGTCATTTAGGTTAATCTATCAGCCAATTGCCAACCCAAAATTAGCATGGTGACGTGTCCGAATGGTCACTTCGCCAGCAAACATCCCCGAATAACAAACGCTTCAGCTAATATTGTTTCGTAATGACGGGGTGAAGGCCAAGCTATCCTGCTCTCTCTCTCTCTCTCTCTCTCTCTCTCTCTCTGCAAGAGTACAAGGCGACGCACACAACCGATAAAGCTTGAGCATCCGACGGTAAAAGCGTCTTACAAAAGTTCGGGCGTTGAGAGGTTACTCGGACGAAACCACATGACTGCACATCGCAAGATGGACCTGGAAAGCCGAGGGTTATCAGGAACTGAAATGTAGCTGTGCGCTAGCCAATATTTGAATGCACGAGGTTTCTGAAACTGAATTAGTAGATCTCCAGTATTGTCAACAATACTAGTAAGTTTACAAAAAGACAATGCTAGTTACTTGTATCTATCTTTTTCATATGAAAAAGGTTGCCTATGAATAAGTACTTGTTTGTCTTCCCTCCGTTTTTGTTCTTCTTTTTTATAGAGGATTTTTCATGTTCTTGTTAACACGGTGCATCGAATGGCTTAAGGGACTTGATTTTTTTTAGGGGAACTTATCTTGCTGGAAACCTGATTTATCACAAGTCTATGGCCTAAAACCAGTGCAAAATACAGGTCTTGGATGAACAAGAACAACAGCGCTGTGTTGACTGATAGCAGTAGAAATATATCTTACATAGTACCAGACTTTTGTCCGTTCAATCGAAGTACTTTGCACTTGAGGAGAGAAACACATTTGGCGCTTGGAGTGACCTCTTAAAATCAAAATATTTCTTTGGTATGTATACCGAAACAAAAGATAACTTAGTGAAATGACGTTGAAATGGTAACTTACTTTGTGTTTCTTGTTGTCACGAGGAAACAATTTCAACATTTATTTTTATTATCATTTTACCTGTTTTGCATGGTTGGTAATCTTCATAACTTTCAACATTCCTATACCAACTAGCATCTCTCACATTTTAGTATCAAATATCAACTTTGTAATAATATTTAGCTATGTACATACTCCTTCCGTCTCAAAATGTAAATGTAAGACGTATTTTGTTTGGTTAAGATAAGGGTTTGATAAAAAATTACTTCATTAGTATGTGGTATATGTGACATAAAATTGATGTCATTAAATTCGTATTTAAAAGTACTTACTTATAGTTATAACTTTGTATCACATAAACTACATATTAATAAAATAATTATTGATCAAAATTTTGTTTTAACCAAATAAAATATGTTTTAGATGGAGGAAGTATCAGAATAGTTATACTTTTTTTTTCTAAAAGTACAGCAGGCTGCACCTGAAACCAGCGAGGTATGCAGCGACTCCTCGGGTAGAGAGGCACGCGCATACCATGGGACGTTGGAAGTTGGAAACAAACAAGTGAATAAGTGATCAATCAATGCAGAATCACCGTGATCAGGAGTTTTAGGGTGGGTGGGGCGGATTAATTAATGTGAGAACGTCGACGGGGTTTGCATAATTCCGTCGCGTGGAATTCCAACGTTTTCGCGCGCGCGGCAGTGCAGGTCACGAACAGTTGCTGGGGACGCGGAGAAAGATTACGAGCGTGCATTTCAAACTTTCGGGGTTGAAAAAAAAAGCTAATCAATTCGTTGTTTCGGTATTTCTTATCCAATTGACTAGTTGTGAGAACCCGTATTTTCTAAAACCTAAACGGTAGGATTAGGAGTTGAATTTCAATCATGTCATTCATGCATATCAAAATTTAAGAGAAATTTAAAATTTGTCTTTACATTGGATAAACATTTCACATATATACATAAGCCAAAGTAATACAATTCTAATACACTTACATAGGAGTATCACATACGAATTTCCAGGAAGTATATATATTCAAATAAATTCTGATTCAATTACAAATGTCCAAAAACTAAGTTTACAAAGAATTCAATAATTACAAATCATGAATATTACAATAAACATTTACAAAAAAGAGCTAGCTATTGTCTTCACTCTTCCCTTGGTTTTTCTTATCCTCAATTCTTGATTCTTCAACCTGCACATAAACAAAGCAAAATACTACAAAAGAGAGAGAGGGTTAAGGATTAAAATGTTGCATTTTCATTTTGGAAATGCATTTGTTTTAGCAGTGAAAGGACCAGGAGTGCCGACTAGAGGGGGGGGGGTGAATAGGAGGCTAACAAAAGTTACTTCTTTTGGCTTAGATTAACAGATTAAAACTTGAGCAGAAGCAAGTGTTAACAGGCTGTGTGACAGGCAATAGACACATGTGTGATATGATATGAAAAATAGCATGCAGCTGTCACACAGGTGTCTGACACAGGTAAGGTCAAAACCTAGCACAGATGAAGATAGCTATTGCCTGTGTCACAGGTAGCTATGACAGGTAACAGATAAGATCTCTAGCAACTGAGACACAGCTAAGCTAAGCAGGTATAAAGGTGATCTATGACAGATAAACAAAGATAGCAAGAATCACACGAGTATACAAAGGCATATAGCACTGTAGGAAGTAAACAGGTAAAGCACTCAGAGACAAGGAGGTTTTTCACCGAAGTTGCCTACTCTTTTCAGAGAAGGCACGTCTCCGTTGGAGAAGCTACTTCGAAGAGATCGCCAGCACTAAATCGTGCTTGTTCTCCGAGTACCTGACGTTCAGGCCTCTTCCTTAGCTTGTGGAAGTCCTTTTGCTCGTAGCAGGTAGACTTCAATCACCTTCACAAACTTACTGGTCCAGCCCACACAAGCTTGGGTGGTACCAGCAACTCCTACACCCGTCTAGGAGCAGACACTCCAAGAGTAACAGATGAACCAGCAGCAATCTCTTGGAGGAACCTTTGCTCTTTGCTCAAAGCTCACACACTCACTCGAACTATCACTTATGCTTTTGGCTTTTGTTCGGTGGTTGGAGACTTTGCAACGGTCGTATATGATTCACAGGTTTTAACAAGGTTGAGGACGAAGTCCTCCCCTGGTTCCCTATATATAGGGTTCACAGGCACCCGACCGTTACACTGTTGCCACGTAGGATTAGTGAGCCACCGGTGTCAGCCACCGGTGACACAGCCAACCACTCCGCCCAACTATAACGGCTCGGGCAGACCGACACCTGTGTCACCGGCGGCACACACAGGTGAACCCTTAACTGACGCAGCCTAGCTACTCAGCCCGGTCTTGGCACATGACATGCCCTCAGCATACAACACTCTCTGAAACCTATAAGGAGTGAACCTCCGACAGCCCTCTGACTCACCAGACCAGCTATCGTAGTGCAGTTCCCTTAGCATTTACAAGCTCTCCCCTGGTCCAGAGAAGTACCTGAGTCTTAGAGCACTAGACCACCTGTGACACGCTGTGTCACGCCGGTGACTCTAGCCCCTGGGGTTTTCTACTGCTTACACACTGACCCTCTGAGCATTGAGCAAAAGTCCCTTAGACAACTGATACTGATTACATCCCTCTTGATAGTACGGGTTTTTCCTGTGGACTCAAAAGAACTAGCAAATCTAGGCTTTACCTGCCCACCAACTGTAGTCACGGCCCTTGACGCATCAAGCCACCATCACCTTGCTTGCAACTCCTTGCACAGCACCGGCTTCTTCACAGCTGTAGCACAGCTGCCTAGCATCGCCATTCCTTAGTCCTGGAAACCACCCTTGTACCTTTTTGGTGGTCATCCTTTCCTTGATGACCCTTCTTTCTGGAACCTAAAAACCTGCTTACACTCACTGTAAACGTTAGATTCCAGTTTGAGTTGCTATTAACCATCAAAACCAACTTGGGGCCTAGATGCTTTTTCAAGGAGGCTACTTTTAAGAATTCAGAGAACTAGTTCTGAATCCAAATAGATTAAAAGCTGACTTAGAGATTAGTTTCAGTTAGGCAACAGTTCTTATCAAACCAAAGGCAACAGTCTTAAGGCAACAATCTTAAGGCGACATTGTGGAAAGAAGGCAACAAGTGCTTGGGCATCCGAATTCAATTAGGCAACCAAGGCAGCAGATTAAATCTCTTAAGTCAAGTTTTAGTTTAAACTAACCTCCATTTAGGCAACCGATTATGATTTCAAAGAATTAAGGTTTGCTTTCATGGCTTAATCTAGCAAAACCTAGGCAAATAAAATGCTAAGAAATTAGAAATTCAGTAGCAGCCGACAACCCTCAACAATAGGTAACCATTCATCTTATCCTCAACCTGGCCAAAGGGGATGGACCAGCAATAAGCTGCTGGTGGCAATGACCTTGCCACCTCAAGCTTGAGAAGGATAGGGATCAGTTAGGGGCTGCCATGAGAGCAGCTCATTCACCAAAACATGAAGTGAGTCACTCCATAGGTGTCAAAGCATAGCCATTTCGAAATCCCAGCTCAACAATCCCCAAACCCCTATAAATAGAGCCTTTGTGCTCCATTTTCATCTCAGCACCAACCAAAACAGCACCACATACATAGTAGCTAGCTGAGGAGGTAAACCAAGACAGCAAGGAGGTGCAGGCGTAGCCTGAAGAAGTAGGTTTCAGAATCCCACAAGAACAAGTTTCAGTTGCTTAAGGTAATAATAGAGGAGATAGAAGCCTTTAGAAAAAGAAAAAGGAGTACTAAGGTTCTGTAGAAAATATTCTGCGTTAGGTTGAATGAACCAACCTTCTAAATCAAATGTATAGAAATCTGTTCTTATCAAATTAGAATGGGAAGAAAGAGAAGGAGTATAATAATCTGTTCTTATCAGTTGAGATTAGATAAGAAAGAACTAGAGTAGAGATGAGGAGAGAAAGACTAAGAAGAAAAGATAGAATCTGTTCTTATCAGCTTAAAGGAGTAGATAAACCAATCCCAGGAGTAGTATCTGTTCTTTAAATAGATAAGGGAAAGGGGGAATAAGGAGTATAAGAAAGGAATAGCTCGGACCAAGGAAAATGTAGTATCTGTTCTTACTCCGATCCCATGAAAAGGTTAAAACAAGTATAGCATATGCTCATGCAAGTGCAAGTATAAGCATACTACGCAATAAATCATGAAACATAAATTAAAGGGATCTATAGCAATCTGTTCATATCATTCAAAGAAAAACCTAGGTATTAATGTGAGAAAAATCATCTAAGCTCGGGGACCATCCATGGTAGTATGCATGCATAGCATTAGAAATTACTCATCAGCATAAAAATGTATTTCAGCAAAGAAAACCTAGAAAAATGCATCTGTTCTTATCTCTAGAAGAAATACCTAGATAAAGAAATGTGAGAGATCATCTAAGTCAAAGAATTAGTTATAACAGTACGTTTATGTATGCCATAGACTTAACCACCAGCCGAGGCTTGCGTTTCAGAGAAAGAAGTACCTTAAGCATTTTTTTTATTTTTTTTTACAGGAACCAGACAACATATCTAACACAGAGATTCCTAAGGATTAAGTATACATTTCATCTCATTTAGCAATTGGGCATCAGATTGAAGAGTATAACTAAAGAATCAATATGAAATAAACCCAAATCGAGTGTAGCCTTTGTTCTTATCATCTGGGTCAGATTAGAACCCTAGAAAAATTAGGGATTTTAGACAAGGAGGGGTTAGGGGAAAAGTACTTACCTGGGGGAAGGCAGCATCGGCGTGGTGAGCCTCGGCTCGCCACCGGCGGGAGGCGAGCCAACGGAGCTCCGGTGGCGGAGCTGCAACGCCGACCGCGACTATCCCGGGCGGCGGCCGAGGCACGGAGGCGGCGGAGATAGAGCGGCGGGGTAACCCAAGACCCGGAGGCAAGCCAGCGGCGGGGCACCTGGGAGGCGGCGGCCCTCGGGTGAACTCGGGCAGGCGGAGAACAGCGGGGACCCGAGCCCTAGGTTCAGGGCGGCGGCGTCCGAGTCCATGAGAAGGTCCGAGAGGCGGCGGCGCTACTGGTGGCGGCAATTTTGGGGGAGATCGGGAGCCGGCGCAAGGGAGAGAGAGAGAGAGAGGAATTGTGAGGGAGGCGACGACAGATGTGAGGGAGTGAGGAGATGGGGAAAAGAACCGGTTAGGGTTAACCTAACCGGGATACCGAGCGGGCCGAATGGGCCATGGGCCAAAAGAAGGCTGCGGCCGGCCCAAATTAAGAATAGCAAGACTTTGTTTTATTTTTTTCTTCCCTTTGTGGGTTAAAAATCTTCCATAATGCAAAATCCTACAACAGATATATACATATATACATATACACTCCAAATCCATCTGAAATTTCATTTCACATTGAATCAAGCTTAACTCAGCTTAAATGACTTATAAAAAACTCTTTAATCTAAATAATAAACCTATATACATGTCCTTTTATAAAGAACCTAAAACTCTTCTTATAAGTTCCTACAAATTCAGAATTTCAAGATTTTGCATAGCTACTTAAAAATTCATAATGTTTAATAACTTCACTACCCCACGCCACGAAGTTGTTGATAGTAAATTTCATAAATTCAAAAGATAGAGCAGATAAAAAATCAAAGAAATTATAATAGATATAATCTATTGCATTGTCTTCGACAAAGTAATCCACATTAATATAATTTTTATAAATCAACCTCATCAACATGAGCATGCATATGTGCATATATAATTGCTATCTTTGGAAATAGTCCTTATCGGACGATTATTCCACTTCAGATCCCGAAGTTCTGCCAATTTCGTCCGAAGGGACATCTCACTTGACTTCTTATCCATCTCAAGGCAAGTTCATTTCTTGTTCATGTTTGAGAATTATTTCTATCAACTTATATGCAAAATTTCTTGTCTTCTTATCACCTGTGATAATTAATAACTGGACTGCATTATGATTCGCTGAATCATATATTGGTGGGCAGTGGAACCCGGTTTAGAATTTGTGGGGTGGTCAGGGTTCCATTGCATATGGTATCATCATAAGGTTAATAACAAATGTCAGTTGGCATTCTTACGCCATAAAGATAGCGGTAACCACAAGACCTGTTATGGGACAAGCGAGTCAAGTAACATTTTCTTAGTGCATATCTCTCAGGAACGTATGTAAAATAACGCCTGGGAAAGCGTTATGTCCCTCGCCCAGGGGAGCGATAAACCCTGCATTTACGCTTTGGGAGGCGTTATATCCCTGAAATATTCAGAAAAGTATGCTATAATGACGAGGTGGGTAGTCGGTGCTGGATCGACTACGTAAGGGGAGATATTGCCAAAGGGAAGGGTGAAAATGACTCGAAACCTTAGACCTGGCCATGCACCGATGGGAGTGTGATGGATCTTGTCGACGGAACGGGGCACAGGGTCCCCTAAACCGTCGGCAAAGGCCCAACTTGACGACGCGTCGCCAAGGACGTGTGAATCAAGAAAGGGTGCTCGGGGGCTTGCCCCGTGCACCGCCCCCATTCGGCCAATCGAGAGGAACCCCGAGTTGCCCCTTAAGGATGTTCCCCGAGCACCCAAGGCAACTTGGTCCCCGCTCGGGAAGCCGAGTGGGGCCCCCAGCCAGTGGAAGAGCCAAGGAGTTGTGCTCGGGAGTCCCCGAGCACGGTGGCCCCGAGCACCCCTCGAGGGACCTTCCTCGGTACGCCTCGTCTGACAGGCGCATTTCATGCCCGTCTGACAGGCACACCTCCTCCAAGCCCACGCGGGCAAAGCGAAGCCCTGACCGTTTCCCGTCTCCCTAGGTGACAAGCCCCATCAGCTATCAACCTTGGCAGGGGATGGGGCGGTCTGGCACCTTGTTTGACTTTGGGGTACGCCGCTGCGCGTCCCATCGTATGTCTCCAGTCCCTGTTCGGTGGGACCGGGGTAGTTGCCGCATGATTCATGTCAGAATGCGTCCAAGGAAGTCTTCCATTTTCTGACATGACCGCATCATGATGATCAATATTCCGACCGAAGCGTGACAGGACTATTCATCTACAGTGAATATCAACTGCCGACGTGGGCGGCCCAGGTCCTACGCGTCAGTAGCTCCTCTACAACAATGTGTTTACCCTTTTGCCATGTCGGTAACCCCCGGGTATATAAGGGGAGAGCCGAGGCCGTGCAAAGGGTTCAGATTTTTGAGCTTTGACCAAAGCTAGCAGATTGTAACCTCCAAAATATCAAGCAAATACACACAAAGCAGGAATAGGGTTTTACACCTAGAAGGTGGCCTGAACCTGGGTAAATCGCGGTCTCATTTTCCATTTCCATTTTTCCTAAGCCTCCACGATCTGCGTAGCGAGTGATTATTCGCTCCCTGGCCGAATCCCAAAAGGAGGTCCTTCCGGACCACCGACGCTGACGCTTGTTCGTCGACAGGTCTCGTACCCGGCTAAAGGCTAAGTACCACTTGTGGGTAAAGTAGCGCACATCTGCAGAGTGTATTGAAGTGTGGCATTGTCACTCTCTGTTCTGGGTATGAACTGCAATCGTGGCGGGAAAGGAACCATCGGAGGTTCTAACGACCCATGAAGCCTTCTGTACATAGATAAATTAAAAATTTGACTTCTTGTCCAGAAATGTTATTGGAAAAGTGCATATCCTTTGAGGACTTTGTCCTGGTAGAAATAGTTATCCAAACACCTTTTTGCTATTATGAACTTGTTGAGTACCTTCTGTACTCATCCCCTATATAAAACCTCCTTTGTTAGACTCTGAACCGTTAGAAGTTGAGTATGAGGAAGTGGAAGTCCAAGAAGGGAAGGAGGAGCCGAACCTGAGTGGAGGGATCGAAGGAGTCGATTACTACATCGACTATGGAGAGCAAGAAGTGGCAGAGCCAGAGCAAGAGTAGATTAGTATAGTTCTATCATAGTAGAATAAAATCTTGTTTATATGGTTTCTGCGTTTAACTTTTAGTTCTATTTCAGTTGTTATTTCCAGTTGAACTTATCTTACTGTATATTTCTGTAGTAACTTCTGTATATTGGAGTTTGTAATATATTTATAGTTGTTGGACCATCAAGCTGTGTACACTCTGGTGGATGTAATATAATGAAATGGGATTTTGTTATATTATGTCAAAGACTAACACACTACACCATGCAGTGGTGTGCGGGGTCGTTTCACTAGTTCCGAGGCGTTCGTTTCATACTCTCTCCATTTAGAAATGTAAAGCGTATTTGATTAATTAAGATAAGACTTTAATCAATAATTACTCTATTAATACTCCCTCCGTCCCTAAAAGCAACAATTTCGGGCAATTAGCATGGGAAATAAGAAAGGGTGGAAAAGACTATCTTGTCCTCAATTAATCTCCACTTCGGTTACTCCAGCTCCTTTGCCGTTTCGGTATTCTCCAGGATTTAAACCACAGCGTACCAGATCGAGGCAACCATAAAAGCACAAATAGATCAAAATCAACATATGGCATAGTTCTATCGGATGAACATTTGACAGACACAACTTAGCGCCAAAATTATTTACCAGAAGTTAAGGGATTGAGGGGTTAATGCACCAGAAGTTGTTGCTTTTTGGGAAAAATACAAAGACGCAGAAATGCTTCCTTTCCGGGACGGAGGGAGTATATGTTTATGAGATACAAAGTCATAATTATAAGTAAGTATTTTTTTAATACGAGTCTACTAATATCAATTCTATCTCATATAAATTACATATTAATAGAGTAATTATTAGTTAAAATCTTGTCTTAACCAATCAAAATACTACATTTCTGAATAGATGGAGTATGGTTTTACCCGTTAATGCTTGCGCGGAGTTGTGTAAGCTGAGATAAGATGGCTGCGATTTTCAGTGGCGGGTCAACCAGCAGCAAAATGCCCACTTGAGCGCGCATTTATTTTTCTCATACCAAACCTACACAAATCAGGCATCAGCGTATACACAGTCCACCAAAATCCACTTAGAACTCAATTTTTTGTACTTGCAAGAGATAACTGCACAAAGGAGGGGCATCGCTCTTATCTACTTTGGAGAAACAGTCAGATTACAAGGCACTCAAAAAGTGTATGATCATACAGAAGCAGGCAGACATATCCGATACATAAATTTAACCAGGAGGCCATTTCATCTGCCTTCCGCCCAGTACATGCAAGTGCAGATGATAGACTGATTGACCTGTGAGCAGGAAGAGGATGTAGCATTAGCATAAATGCTGAAAATATTGTGTGATGGAAGAAGCAGGAAGTGAAATGATCCGCAGCATGAGCATCCTTACATCCTTCAGCTCCATTGTTAATGACGACGCGGAACCCATCTGCTACACCTTCCTTCTCAGCCACTACCTTCGCAGCATACAGAAGCTGCCCCAGAATTTCAGCATGCCTTGGTTCAGCCTGAAGACATGTCCTTGTATAAATTAGGTAATACTATGATGGATCTGGCGGACTATCCAATAAAGGTTAAATTACTAAGATAAAGTTAAGTACATGGGATACTGCGAGGATATAACGTTTTACAGGTTGGACTTCTTCTGTGAACATACAGTAGTTCATAAATAAGGAATAGTACATACCTTGTCAAGTCCAGTTAGCCCATCTCTCAGCTTTGGGATGACTAGAACATGCACAGGAGCTTGTGGATTAATATCTCTAAATGCCAACACTTTCTCATCCTCATAGACAATACTTGAAGGGATTTCCTTCGCGATGATCTTGTCAAAACTAACAGAAATTAACAAAAGAATAATCAGAGCACTAGAAAGGGATTATAAAATAGTCACCTAAAGAATCTGATCAAAAACTAAAGAATCTGATCAGAGATCTACATGGTTTGTCCTCCAGTATCAGCAGTGGCTGCTGCTGCTCTGGCAGCAGCCTCTTCATTTGTTGATGAAGCAATGCGTCGCACAAATCTAGTGTAGCAGGGTCAGGAAATGTATCAAAAATCAATATTAGACTATAAGTGTACACTTACGAGATGGACTAAAAAACATCAGTGATGTTTCAAAATAGGCATGACTAGACTAGGGGCATGTTAGTGCGCGACTTTGGACAATTTTCAGGTAATTTATTATTATCTATTAAATATGAGTTGGTGGTCATGGTGATGGTGGTGTCACACCCTCCCCTCTCAAACATAATTCGAATTTAATTTACCTCACTAAATTCTCAACAAATTTTCTCAAAAATCTCATCCTCCCAACAGTCTTCCTCAAAAATCTTATCCTCCTAACAAAATTCCCCAAAAATCTCGACTTCCTCAAAAATCTCACTTCCTCGTCACGTGCTCAAACAAACTTCCCCAAGAATCGCTCCGACTCACCGACGGCTCCGCGTGAAAGGACAGGGACCAGAGCTGTCGTGGCAATGGTGAGGCGGCTCCATCAACAAGGACTCCTGCCTCGCCATACTCATTCGTCTGCCTCGTTGTCGCAATCACCCAAACCCGCCACCGGCTGCGACTATGAGAGTAACATCCGTTCATGCGGTTGAGTTCTATGCTAAGGTCCGTTCATAGATGTGCCACCGTGAAGCCTATATCTGACTGGAGAGCACGCTGCTAGGAGCAGCGTATGGTGGTGACAGACAAAGGTCAAAGAGAAAGCCGGAGCGCCACCAGGCCACCACGTCAGGCGATCGAGCTACCGCCACAGGGTTGAGGTGCTGCACTGCAGCTAATTTGAGGGAGGGAGCAAGGTTTCTCCCATCAAATATTCTCGTCCCAGTGTCCTCGTAGATCCAGTCGCCATGAGTAATTGCTCATCTCTATCTATCTTTCCACGAAAATATTAAAAAATTAGCCAATTAGACATTTCATTTAGCTACCTTCATTCAGTTGATGTTTTACAAAGTGGTCCACATTCCGGCGGTTGACATACTTAACAACCAACAAGTTTGCATACCCAAGAGGCAAGCTACGGAAATTGAGCAGTATATTTTTCATATTTTGTCGCAACTATAGTACTTGATATGATCTAAGGAATAAGTTAAGAGGGATTTGCTCCAAAATGTAGAATAATGAGCAGTGAGGCCACGGACAGGAATTGCGCATAATTCATTGAAGCTGTAGAACAAGAGCATGTGACGATGGAGCAATGTGGAGTGGAGTGAGAAGATGGCAGAGCAGAGTGATGGTGCAGCGATGACAGTACAGGAGCCAGAGTCGAGGGGCAAGCAGAGAGGGAGAAAGGGCGGAAAAAGATGACATTTTGTCTTCTTGCAGTTAGGGTTGGAGGAAAGGCATGGCGGAGAGAAAGAAAAACAGAAGAGGGATGCACAGTGATGGTTGAAGAGGAAGAAATGTGGGAGAAAGATGTCGTTGCTTGTCGTGACACGGTTGAAACTATGCTTTGATCAATGTTTTTATACATCCAACTTTTGCATGAACAATTTACTGGAGTTGGAGAAGAAGTGAATATGGATTAACAATAGTGTCATATGAAATGGGAATTATACATGCTTATTTGTGAACTGGAAATTTTACATCGATCTCTTATAGTAAATGTGGTTCATGGTTTATCGTACATAATTAAAAACATGATACAGCTTTCTAGCCAATGTGTGGGGTATGTGGATTTTGACCATTCGTTATCAACAACCTTAATCTGTCTTCTAAAGGAGGTGAGAGATGATGTAAGTAATGTTCTTTTCTAACAGATAAGTAAATGAGTTTCTAGGCAAAAAGAGAGAGTAAGGAGCTAGGCTACTAGCAGATAAATTGAATAACAATAACCAAAGTGGGTGGATGCAAAGTTGACCAAGTACACATGACATCTTTGAATATAAACCCTCTGTTCCGATTGTGTTTAATTGGGGTATAAGATAGACATGGACCGATTAATACGACACCCTTTGAAAGTTGGCACACGTGAATACTCTTCTTCCCATTAGATCATGCATCTATTTTGATCAAGGAAATTCATGCACATGCGTGTTGAAACAGGCGTAGCACAGTAGTCAGAGGTGGAGTTGATGAGGGTGGTGCAACCGGTTGCTGTAGCAGACGTCAATAGATGTCACCTGAGTGCTAAACGTGCGGATACAGATATCTTCATTGCCATATGTCACCTCTTTCCCCTCCCTTGAACTATTTATCCTTATTTACCTTTCGACGACGGTGATGGTGATGGTGATCACGCAAGAAAGTTGCAAGTTGGGGAAGATGCGAATGGGACAAGGGGGAGGAGGGAATGGTCGTCAGAGAAGGGGCACTGGGAGAAGATGTCGGTGTTTGTTGCCGCAAGGTTGGTGTTATGCTATTTGTCAATGCTGAACGTGGAGGGAGGTGGGATGTTGCCATTGGCACGTGTTCCCCTCTTTGTTAACCTTATCAATTTTAAGGCAATGCACTACGAGGCATATCTGGCGACGAATCCGTGATTGAGGTTAGCCGGAGTTTGAGAAGACGATGGCGTGATGGTGGAGTGGAGCACTGACACCGTGGTGGTGAAGCTGAGGGTCGAGTGGAGAGGCACAGAGGGAGGAGGAAGACGATACATTGTCTTCTTACAGGATAGGTATGGAGAAGGAGACACTCGGTAGGGAGAAAAGCAAAGTGGAGGGACGCAATGGTCGTCAAAGAGGGATCCGAGAGGAAGACGATGACGTTTGTCGAATGCAATCAGAACCAACCTTTTAATCAGTGCCTATATACATCTCTTTATTAATCCGATAGCAACGTACGGGTACCTTACTAGTTACGGATTGTTTGGCTGTGGACTGTGGAATCACATGTCACAGAATCAAATTAAATTTTAGAAAGGTCTGTAATCAGTGAAACCTCAGATGTTTAATGG
This sequence comes from Stipa capillata, assembly GCA_019208055.1. Classification (NCBI taxonomy): domain Eukaryota; kingdom Viridiplantae; phylum Streptophyta; class Magnoliopsida; order Poales; family Poaceae; genus Stipa; species Stipa capillata. Next base: position 126,294 of record JAGXJF010003720.1, read on the forward strand.
CTGAACTTAGACTAGTTCCCGTCTGTGTATGGGCGCTGGTGAACTTTGAATTGAAATGTCAAGTACTGTCATAACTAACTCGGATTCAGTAATGGCCATCTTATGGAAGCCAACGTGGAACTGGTAACTCTAGGTTGTGAGCCCTTGTTCCTTGTTTACTATGAATTGCCGAAAATGAAGAATGTATATGCAAAAGAGTAAACAACTCCAAACGCATCTTCAGTGATGTTCTATTGATTTTCTATTCGACCTAGGTGTTTACCAATCCTAACACAAAAGCTTATACCAGGATTACATTCATTTGTGTCTTTCAAGGCATTACATTCATTTAGGGGTGGCTCACTAAATCTAGAAGAACTGCACATGCACAAGTCAGTCTTCACCTTGTATTTCTAAGAATCTGGGAGTTGCTCCAGATTCAATCAGGTGCTTCAAACATCGAATGTTAAAACGAAAATTACTCTAGTCCGGATTTCGCGCTAAATTATTTCAAGCAGGTAAATGCAGCAGATATTAGGCCACGATCACTCAAAACCCCATGAAGCAGCAGCATCTCAGAATATCACACAAATCAAACCACCACCACCACAAATGACACAAAACCGTGGCCGAGATTCCCAACTGATTTACAGACGAATCAAGGGCGCAGTCAGATCCCTGGTGAAAGGAGATACCTCACTCACCTTCGGGGAGCGATGTCGCGGGAGACTCGGGGACCGTGCGGCGGCCGCAACAAGGGGGAGCGCCTGCGGCGAGAGGGAGGAGAAGGCGTTGGAACGTACTGGAGAGTAGCAGGATTGGAGTGGCGGAGGGAGAGAGCTTACCGGAGGAGAGAGGAGGTGGCCGCCGTGAGCGTGGCCGCCGCGGCCATGGCCGCCATGAGAGAGAGAGGGGCTGGGGAGCGGTGGTGGTGGCTGCTGCGGCCGTGCAGGGATGCTGGGCTCGAGGCGTATCCGACTCATCGACCGTCCGATGGAACGCTCACGGCCCAGATGGAGCGAGGGTTGTCCGTCGCTCCATAGCCTAGTGAAAAATTCAGTAATTTTCTTGTCGAAAGTGATTTGCAACATCCTAATTTCGTGTTATTACAGGACAAATTTCTCACCTTCAAGGATGTTAACCTCGGCTGTCAAGGAAGCTTGATATCCAAACAGAAGACACATGTGCTCTCAAGAAAAGAAGACACATGCACCCCCACACATGTTGATCAATTCATTCACGTCAGATCAACAATGCAATTAGTAAGATTCTATTCATTACCAAATGAGTTCCTCAGTAAAATTCGTAGGAATCCACCAGAGGTAGAGTTTTTCCACGAAATTCGTATAGGAATTACTGAATTAGGTGTTCCAAACGGGACCAATACAGTGGTGACAAAATCACCAAAGGTAATTGGTGCGGGAAAGGGCCGCTTCTCAGAGCTTTGGGATTTTTGGCCGTTCGATCTGTGGTTCACGTCATCTAGGTCGTTCGTTCTCATCACCGAAGGTACTCAAGGAGATCTTGCCCCGTGTCGTTGGCTTTGGACGGTCCGATTTGTTGGTCCCATGCTGCAGTTGGTGTGTGCTGCTATCTGCTCGGTGTCAGCTCTCTGCGTTCTTAGGGGGTATAATGGTGATTTCGCGTGGTCCTTCGCTCCGTGTGTACGTCATTCGGTGCTTCTGGTATCGCCGAGTTCGCCGCCGGCCCATGGTTGAGGTCAGTGCGCGGTGCTCGATTCGCGGCTGGATCCAGGCGTTGTGGGACGATTGCCTGCTCTTTTCTCCCATGCTGCGTTCCTGGTGTCCTGTGATTCGTCGTCGGGTACAGACGTCTTGCCGTGCTCCAGTTCGTCGGACCTGCTCGCCATGCGCTGGTTCGTCCGTCCGTACCGAAATACTATTTGCTGCTGTTTCGGACGCATCGATCTTGGAGCAGATCGCTGTTGGGTGAGCATGGCGCTTGCAGCAAAATACTGTTGGGTAGGTAGTTGCTGCGGGGAAGGCAGCCTACATGAATCCATCTTCCTCTGCCTTTCTTCTCCCTGCCTCTTTCGACTACATTCGCGTCCGTTTTGTCGCTTTCACGTCCGCGGTGCTTCCTTGCTTGGCTTCCTGCTCTTTAAGTCCGGTGGATCTGCGGTGCCTGTGCTGGCGCACGAACAATACTGAGGTCAATTTTTCCCCAATTTTTATTGTTCTCCAAATGTCGTGCTTCCTGCTCTGTAGTTCGTCTGTCGCTCTAATCGATCCATTGTTTCTTGTGTAGGTCACCTGCCTGTCTTCTTCGCGTCACCGATTGTTCCTTCGTTGTTCCTCCAGGTCTATACCCCCACTTTTTCCTATGGCTTCTCTCCTTACTATTTGTTGAATTGATTTTGTTTTGCACCCCCATTAAGGCTTCCGCTCGGTTTTCTGCCCGTAATTTATTTGCTAATCGTTGTTCTTCTATTTCCTGTTTCTCTGCTGCTGTCGGGATTTCTAGCCAACCTAGGTCCAAGGATCGGAAGCAGCAACTATGGTGAGCCCGTACAAGCCAATCTCCTTACTCTCTAGACTCCGGTTGCCTCTTGATTCACCAAATTTTTACATCTCATACAAGATAAGGTAAGACATGTTTTTCAGTTTTGATGTGCCATGAAGTTTGGAACCACGAACTATACCTTCCTAATTTCTCCTTTTTTGATGAATAAAGGAAATTGTACTGCTATATGTTGGAGGCTCCAAGGGTTCAACAATTCTGAATATTTCACTGGAGCATCTATAAATTTCATTTCATTCAAGATAGGTGTTATTGTCTTTGTCAGGTGATATCAGTCTATACATGTTATCAATTTGTCTTGCTCTCTATGGTAGATTTTTCTAGAGAAGGAAATATTATGTACTTTCCATTGTTATCTTGGTTTTATTCTCCGAACCGATAAGACCATGTCAGACTATGTACTGGGAGGAGGAGCAATTTTACCCAAAGGAGCTGCATCCAAATCGGAAGTTTTGTTTTTTTTACGCCTTTCCCTGGATCTGGATGCTATTATGTGTAGAAAGCTGTAAATGAGTGGTGTTGGTTGCAAAAAAAAAGTTTAGATTTGTCTCTTGGACATATACATCTCTGCTTCCTAAATGAGTGGTGTTAGTTGCAAAAAAAAAGTTTAGATTCGTCTCTTGGACATATACATCTCTGCTTCCATGATGAGTTTACTTTGAACGATGCATACACTAATTCAGATACAATTGTTGTGACTGATTGTTAAAAAATATCAACTGATGCAGTTCATAGCTGAGTTAGGGCAACATATGAATTTCATGTCAATAGTTTTGCTGGCATTAGCATAAAATTCATATCCGGCCTGCATAATAAAGTTTACACAGGCCTATTCCTAGCATACGTGTTTACCACACTAAAAGAATGTGTAAAGATGTACACATATCATGCCACCATCATAGCTATTCAATCTGACACGCTAGATTAGTTAGTTCTTACAAAATATGTTGATCTTCTTACGTGCTTATCATTTACATTTAGTAACTATTCACCAGCAATCCACCGAGGAGGTCAACAAAGACGCGCAAACCTCAATGGTTATGTCAAGCCGGGTCTTTTAGTAGTTGTGACACTGGGTTTATCTCTTCAATCCAGCTCCCAGGTACTAAAGATTGAATTTTTTTAGAATTCATTCTGTTGAGAGCCTGTCAACTGTTGAATCCTTGATATTTCCCTTCCTTGAACTATCCCACTGCCCTGCTGTCCTTGGAGTATCTTTAAGTTTTCAATCCTGAGAGGGAGCAGGATTTGCATCATAATAAGTTGAGCCATGAGATAGATGTTATTTGTTCTTGCTCATGCTCTTGTACTGATGTTCAGGCCAAATTTTCACTAGGAGGAGCAACATGGTGGAGGCGGCCGATGGAGAGCATGGAAGGATGAGACCTGGTCGCACCTGCCTAGGATTCCTCTCTACATGGCTGGAATACCATTCCCAGATCGAAGGTCCCAAGCCCAGGTTAAGTTCTGCTCCTTTCAATTTCTTTGTCTCCAGGTCAGGATTCATCTCCCCCTTCACCAAGATAAATTGTTTTTCGCCTCCATCCATCCACGTCACGAATTGGTTTATTTATTTCGCTTTTGGTTTATTTGTGCTTCGGTTCAGATAATTCGTTCCCAAGTTGATAGAGCCGTAGTTGAGATGACAAATTGCCAGCTGGTTGATGGAGCAATTAAGGGCAGTTCCTACCTCAGCAATTGTCTGCAGTCTTTTCTTTCTAAGTTTTCCTTGCAATATGACAATTTGTATCCAATCATTAGCCCTTGCTGCCTTCCCTTCAGGCTCCTAGAACATTTCATCTTTGTATGTTTTTTACATTTCATTTGGTCCTGTTTTCCTCGGGATAGTTCGGTGATGGTTAATTTTTTTGTGGTGGCAGCAGCTACTCCCGCTGCATGCTGATCAAGTGATCAAGACAAGGGCCGACATGGACGTTTAAAACATGTGCGATCAGATTATCTCCAGGTAACTAATTGGGATGCTTATGCTCTCTTTTCAACTACAGCAAATGCAGTGGTGTACTGTGTAGTGATGAGAGGATCGATGGTTTATGATGATTTACAGTGGTTGATAATGATACTAGGATATTGTAAAAAAGACAGTTATGTGAAAGGTCCGAGCTTAAGATTGTTATAATAGAACCTTCTCGTGGAAAATACTTAAACTTATAACTATTGAAGAATTAAAATTGAGCATTTGCTTGATTGTCCAAATCTGGAGCTTTTATCGCCTCTTAGGCAATCTGTTGGGATCATTTTTCTATGTAGCATCCAGTCAAGTTTCGGCTTCTATTTGTACATATATTTGATATGAAGCTGCGTGTGTACTACGTACTGTGCTTTCTTTTTGGCTCTCTAGGGCTTTCGATCATGGCTATGGAATTTCATATATCCACTAATTTATAGCTTGTATTTACTTTAATACTATAAAAGTATGAAAGCTGGGACATAATTCACATGTTTGTCCATATCAGGAACTTTGAATTCAATTAATTTGGTTAGACTGATCAGAGTACAAGTTTGGTTTTAAGAGGCTGAAGTGTTGAACTTTTAATCTTACTAGACCCGGCGTGCACATGATTAGGTGTTCGGTTTTGTTTCCAAATGGCAGAACTTTGCTACTGAAAGTGTGATTCGGGAGCCTCAAAGACGTTGCTGTGCTAAAACAAACGCGATTGGTCATTAAGGTACAGCTGGTGGTGATAGCATTATAGAAAATGTACTGCAGCAACTGGCTATCATGTGTAGTGTTCTTTAGATGGGCACCATATCAGTATTGAGGTTCGTAAAATGAAAGTCAGTGTTGAGGCAACATATCTCTTTTTGTTGTCTTTCTCTTGCCTTATGTTTCTATTCCATGCAAATACACAAGAGAGTCGTTTTATCTGCTAGCTCAACTCAAAGATTGCTCAAGTGTAGGGTACATGGGGAAGATATTAAATTTGTCATTCAGTTCCTGTTGTTGCAGCTGCATTACTAAAGCTTTTACAGTTGCAACAGTGTAAAGTCGCTTAATTTATCAACTTATTTACAAGACCTCATTTAGTTTAATGAATTCTTTTTCTCTGTTCTTATGCCAAATCTTATTTTACCAATGTTTTCCTTACTTTATAAGTACCCCCATGTGTATTTGTCCGGTCTGTATGACATGAGTTCATATGTTTTCAGAACAGTGGGATCAAGCGACTCGGATACGACATCGCTGTGCAGCATGGACCTCGATCCTCGATTATTATATACATCAGCGACGGCAAAGGTACTGGAACACAATATCAAGACCGAACTCTTTACTCAAGAAATGTGATTATTTTTAGCAGTTTCTTATGACAGCGGTGTTCTACAGCTTCAGAAGGTCTCAACAGCACAAGCAGTTCCAGAATTTGCCTTCCAGGCAAAGAACCGTGGAAGTCAGAGACGCATACTATACGAGGTGGCACTCACCTACCATTCAACTGGTTTTATATTTGTACTTTCTTTGAAATATTCAATAATTCTGTAACAGCGTCCAGCTCCATATGTCTGGCAATATTGTGAAATATATGACATACACTACACGTATGGAAATGAAATAGCAATGACTCCATGCCAAATAAAACGTCTAGAACAATTAGTTGGGACCACAGAACCCGCCATACCATACTATATCTGCACAATGAACAAGACATTTGTCACTCCTAACCAGAGGATGGTGCTATATGACATAAACCTGCTGTTTCTTACTCCTTTTGCAGTACTTTTATGTGTCTTTCACAAAGGAATGGAATACCTAAAAAATTTCTTAAAGCCAACAATCAGGCAGGGCAACATCTATGTATTTGTCTTCACCATCGTTGAAGGCCATCTGTCCCATACTATCGACCTTATTTGACAAGGTAAACAAATCATCTCGCCATCTTTACCAAAAGCATGGTTTTTTCATTATATCTCTTATAAGGTACTCCCGTATTATAGGTTCTAATCAATCAAAACCTGGATGACCACCTCTACCCTACATGCTTACTGAGGTTTAATTCTCTGTGCAGCTCGCCTTTTGACTGCTTGGTTGTACAAGTCGCCAGGCATCTTCCTAATTCAGCTCAATCTATTTAAGCTATAGCATTAGAGCTGTCCCAATGTTATATTATATTATGTAATTACTAAGAGAACTGTATTGCCCTATTGCTAAGAAGATAGCTTATATTTTGTACTACATGAACAGCTTTTATGCGTATGTTTCTAAAACGATGTAACAATCTATATATATGCTTCTTTATTCTTTCCGTATTACATGATCTGTAGAATGAAACCTACCCAATGCTTCCTCCAGATTACTTTGGCCTTCTGTCTACTGTCTTTCTAAACTATTGCACTGCGTGTTATATTTTTGGTATTCAACTTATTCACTCCAATAAACACTTATCTAATATGTTATCTCTCTGCACGATCTAAAGCCATGGGCAATAAATAATTTAACAACAAACAAATAGTACTTGATTTATTATATCTGCATGCGCCCTACCAAACAGCATTTCGTCAGAACAGGCACCGCGCGGCAAGCCGCGCCTCCTATCTAGTATTGGTATCTACTAGTCAATTACATGGGCCTCTGAACACACGCCCTGTCCTGTAACTACTATGCTACTAGTAGTTATCTTTTACTTTTTTAGCTAGATTAGAAGGCTTATAATGTCGGCTTAAACTAACTTCCATTCCGTCAGTCTATCATCTCCTCAATCTGCAAAGGAAACAAGAGAATTAATGAGCAACTAACCAGTACACAGATAGAGATAATGGTATGAGCCACAAAAACAGTAGTGCTGTGTTGTACGTACGATGTTAATTACCACAGCCGCAGCCCGAGGCCGGTGAGGCTCCGGTCCTGAAGGTTGGGCTGCGCGAGCTGGACGCGGCCGAAGCCTTGGATGTCGTGTACCTGCGGCCACAGCTGCAGCGACGTCGACGCCTCCTCCTCCGGGAAGAAATCCATGAACGCCGTCGCCGGTAGAACCGGCGCCACCCCATCCGTGGCCACCGCAGATGTCTCCACGGCAGCACGATGCTGCCCCTCTTCGTTGATCTGACACAGCGTCAACACACGGACAGCATGAATTTTCTGTACACATTCGCGTAACCAATATAGCGCTAGCCGCCAACAATGAAAATTACCATGTGGCGCAGGAAGCTGTTCTGGTCTTCCAAGATATGCACCTACATGTGTCGCACGCAGGCACAATAATTCACGACTATCAGATGAACGTTTATTTGCATCTTCATTATGGTTCACTTACAGTTACAATTACCTTGTGATGTGAATCGTCCAGCTGCTGGTTCAGTAGCTTATCCTGCACACAAACAACGCATGCAGTTACATGACCATTTACTCAAACCTTGGCATGTGAACAATGAATTTTATGCATGCAGGGTAAGCACCTTTCTTTCACGGACTTTGCCGAGGGCCGACTCGAGCTGCTGCTGCAGGTTGTGGAGCTCCTCCGCGGTAGCGACAGATGACAGGTCTTCTCCGGTCTGCCTCCTTAGGCTGGCCTCAAGATGGTCACTCTCATGACTCAACCTTGTGACCTCTGCGAACATTTGCTGCAAGAATCAAATAAAGAGGCATCATACATTAGAATGCTATCTTGCAACTGCCAGTGTGCAAATGCGTGCAATTTATGTGTTTGTTTATTTACCTCATCATCATGATTTGTCACCTGGAGCTGGGTATTGCTGATTGTCTCATAACGGTGAATTAGCTCCCTCCAGCTTAACAAATCATAAGTAGAAGTTTGTCAGTGCTACTCTACAGTGGATGCAAGCAAGTCCATGCATGATGCAAGTTTCATTCAAGTATTGTTAAATTATGCTACGATGGTGCATGTCTAAGTGAAACGCCAGCCTCTAGTACTTGTTGAAGAATAACAGATAGAACTTGAGAAACTAATCAATGGTGGATTAGTGACCACAGGTAGAATTTGGTGGTTCGCTTTTACTTGAGTATAGAAGCACTCATCTGAATCTAAGAATGAATTCTGACATGAAGATGCAACACAATTAAAATCAAAGCCAAATTAAAACGTTACCGGAACACCAATCATGTATATGACTAACTTGATCATGGAACACTAGGAAATCATCCCTATATAGTAGCTAGGATCATGGCAAAGTTCTTTCTCTTCTTCTATCTGCTACAAATCAATGACCTCTGCATGGCAGATCGTGTGCCACTTCCATGGATTTGACGAGCTTAACATCAAGATTACACATGGCATTCGGATACAGTCATTATCTAGAGCATCCAAACATAACTCAAAATTTCGCTAATCCGGAGTCACTACACACACAAAGGCAGAGAGGAATCTTGGCATTGTAGAAACAAATGTAAATAAGTGCGGTTATCCAAAATTAATTTTATCACTGGTAACGAGATGAATGAGGGGAAATGGGTGAAGATGTAAAGAACAGACCTGCAAAAGGGACTGCAGTACTCGAACAGTTTGCCCCTGCCGGAGAAGATGAGGACGCCGACCTGCACATCGCAGAGCACGGCGAGCTCGTGCGCCTTCTTCAGCAGCCCACTGCGCCGCTTCGAGAAGGTCACCTGTCGGCTCGCCGCGTTCTCGATCCTCTTAATCTCGACCCGTCCGCGCCCCATTGCGACCTTAACAACATACATCGGAAACCCAAAACGCAAACGAATCGGTTGTTAGTGTTAGGCTCTCCTTTTTTCCTACAAGGAAATGAGAAGAAAAAAAAGAAGGTAATCTACAGACGTGCATACAAGAAGGGCTGAAATTGGGTCTGATCATATGAAGAATGAGGTATTCATTGGTAGTAAATTAAGGCAAATTAAGGCAGCAAATGAGAAATAGTGAAAAAAAACTTCACTTCGAAACTAGATATGTTGCTCAGATGAATAGTAAAGTACTATATGCTAGTAGGATGCATTTTCTTGTAAGTGATACTAGAAGAGAGCAGAGGGAAACTTTTTCTCGAAAAGGAGAGCAGAAGGAAACTAAGCACTTTCTTTTTTTGCCTTACACTGAAACGCTTCTTCCGCTAAGGTAAGGATGAGTAAACTACTACAGAGAGGAACTAGGTAGAGAGAGGGATATATATATAGGGAGGAGCAGCTGCTAGGTGCAGTGCGGTGCAGGGTTTGATCCCCCAGATTCCACAGTCCACGCGCCTCCGTACTGACGTGTAAATGCCAGGAAGTTTTGCCCCTTGAATTGATCATTAACGGACGAGCATAACTTGACCCACGTAGTCCACAATTTTTTTGGCACACGCATAATGTACATTGCTCTATGGTGCATGCAGAGACCTGCGTGCAGCAGCGCGCTCTTGGTTTGCCCGAGTGTATTGTATCAGCAGCTGTACATACCCATGGGTGGTGCAAGTTATGTAACCTGTCACACACAAAATTCAGAGACCACAACGTGAAGGAAGCCTGAAGGTCGTGCAGTGTGTTCCTTAAAAAAAAAGACGTAGTTGGCATACGAGAAGGCGATGACTGGAAAGTGACGGATTCTGCAGTGCGCGTGGAGCAAAGCTCGTCGCGGCTTCCTACCTTGCCGATCTCGGCAAGTCTTCAGGTCGCCGTGCCTCCGGGCAGGACTTGGAATTTTGCTGTTTGCGGCGAAAGCAAAATTGTGGCGTCCGTGACCAGAGCACTTGGGCAGAGCAGTACGTAAATCGCAAGCTACAGCGCACTGCGCACAACTACTAGTAGCAGGCAACGGAATCTAATCACACAGCATGATAACTGATCAACTAATAGTAACTGCCTTCAAAAGTAAAAGACTGCACGCTAAGTGTTCGTCAATGCGCGTTTCTTTAAAAAAAAACTAGCACGGTGTTCTGCGCAATTGCACGGAAAACATTTTTAATTATCTTTAACTTTTTATCCGTACACATGATATTAGATTAGTACGGAAATAAGAATTCAGATCGCGAGATTTAGGTACAGTTTATGAAGATCTATCGGTTGTTATCTATTTAGATGCAGTTATGAGGATCTATCGGTTATGATCTGTTTAGATACAGTTATGTAGATCTATCAGCTGTAATCTGTTTATGTGCAATTATGAAGATCTATCGGTTGTGATCTGTTTAGGTACAGTTATGTAGATCTATCGGCTGTAATCTGTTTAGGTGCAGTCATGAAGATATATCGGTTGTGATCTATTTAGGTATAATTATGAAGATCTATCGGTTATAGTCCACTAATAATAAAAGGGCACCAAATTAATGATCGGATTTTTTTTGTGGGAATTTCTAGTCTATCTCTATTTTTTTATTGTATTCTGCTTTTAGTATATAATAGATAGATAAAAAATTGAGGTGGCACGCCCGGCCTCTACATCGATCAATCTACACAATCATTCATTTATCAAAGCTCCTTGCTATTGCGTTAGGATAATATGTTCAGCCCTCACCATAGAATACAACACTAGCTTTTTGTGGCCGTGTTAACACGATACATGTCCAAGCCTACCGGCAATACTGAGTAAATTGCTTAGGATGTTAGGACATGGAGGCTGGAAGTTGGAACAAGAAATAGTACACAAGTCTGTCTCCTCCATTAATTTCTCTCTTTCTTTCACTTCTGGATGAACAAACCTGCCAATTGGAGTGTTACAGTTGTAGTTTCTATAGAACCACCTTCCTCTCAAAAACGTACTCTTGATTTTGATGACCAACTCGATCCAACTGATTTGGTAGCATACTGGAGCCGACATATATACCGAAGATCTCTTGACATGCTGCGTTTACTGGAATATTTGGACGGATGTTGAGAACACGCACAATTGTAAATGGACCCTTGATGCGGCGATTCTTCTAGACAGTGATTAGTCCAACAAGTGCCCAACTGGTTCTCTTCGTCTCTTTGGGAGAGTTGATGTACTGTCGAGTGTAGGACAAGACGGAAATTATTTTGGACTTCCTATAATTTCTTCTTTGGCTAGGGGTACAAAAAAGGACTTTTCTATGTAGCGACCGCTGCTCCCGAGTCCTGACGTGCGACGCCTCTACCCACCGGTATCAGTTGCTGTTAGAAAGCGCGTCCCTTAGCAAAGCGAGAGCGCCTACACCTGCTATTATGAATGCCACGTACCGGTCTAAATTAGATAACATTAATGAAGCGACCTTTACACTATAGTGTGCCAGTTTTTCATATAATATTAATGAAACTATAAAAACAGTACATTTATCAGAGTAATACATATAAAAAATTATAGTTGTCTAACTACAAACATTATTATTATAAGCTTAAAACATACGAGAGGCTAATTCAGAATATATGATAAAAAGTAAAATAATTGAAAGCCATATAAACAGAGTCTACTATAACTATATTATATTGACTATTCTAAACTAAATTTCCACTGGTCTAGCTTCGTGGTGTCTTGCTCCCTATAGTTAATATAGTAGTTGATTTCTTCGACTTCTCTTGACAAGTCCAACTCCTCCTTTTCCTCTGAGGACTCACTATCTCGTACTCGGAATTTACCGACTCAGAGCCTAACAAAGGAGATTTTATACAGCGTATGTGCTTGTGCTAGATAGTCCTTAACATGTTCAAACAATGAAAATACCTACACTTGTTGACTTTTCACTGTATGGTTCATGTTCATGTGCTACTGTTTGACTCTTAAGAGCAGATTATCATACTTTTCTTAGTTCTATTTATTTACTTATGTTAGATTAATAAGAACAGATTACTACATTAGGTTGGAAAGATTGGTGATGCTTGTTGCAGGAGTTAACCTTAAATATGTCTCAAACGTGCCACCGGGCAGTTGAAGAAAGGATGTTGCATCAGAATTACAGAAATAACACTTCGGACTACCCTTCCAGTTTCTTTTACGAAGGTTATCCTTTGTGAGAATTACTCTCCTCCATAGATACCAAAGATTTTTTTTATTTTAAAGGATTTTCAGTTTCTAGAATTGTCTATTCCTGATGGGGACATCTTGATGCATCAGTTTAATTCAGAAGGCACTATGCTGGTGAAGACTTTAGATAAACCCATCTCGTTTTTCTTCGAGATGTATCGATTCTACTCTATTTGTAAATTCAAGGAAGGTCGATCAAGTTTTGCCTCACGATGTACCGTGTAAAGACAAATTTTAGAGAGTCCAACTTAGAATTTAGGCTACTATGACATGTCTATAACGGACAATATTAAAGAGCCAAGGATATCGAGTGGACAGGGTAAGTCCACTAATAAGGTATCCAACAAAAAACCAGATTTGAGATACAGGAGCATTTGGTGGGGGTGCTGAACTGCCATTGTAGGGTCCTCCTCCAGTCCACGGCGACGCGCCTCCGTGTTGACGTGTAAATGCCAGCAAGACTCGAAATAGAGCATGTTTTCGGGGCAAACTAATCAAATTTCCAGGCGAGTTCGGTTTGCTATTTTTGCATGTTCCTTTCTGCGTTACTGTACAGGTATTCGGTCCGGAGTGGACGGGGAAGTGTTGCTGACTGGAGTGAGGAGGCTACAGGAGGGGGCGCTCATACATCCTGATGAAGGCGCTGGTGCTAGCTCCACCCAAATGAGTCGATACTGCTGCAGATAACAGGCACTCCATGGCGATGATGACTGAGGCGGTATACAGTCCTGCAAGACTGTTGCAATAGCTAGCGTTGCAGTTGGGGAACTAGTGAACTTGATCCATTATCGATCTGATAATGAAATCCGACAATAGAGGAGTCGAATGGGGAAAAAGAGAACACAGGTGAGGACGAGTCGAAAGCGACCAATCTCGCGGTGCTTGTACTGTTCGTGAGTGTGTGGTGGACGAGCTAATCAGCGTCTGCCTCCTCGAGCTAGGCTTCCTACATTGCCAATCTAGGCTGGTCCATGGCTCGGGCCGGACGTGGAATCTTGCCGTTTGCGACGAAAGCGAAAGAGTGCATCCATCCCGTAGTGCACCGCACATTGCCAAGGCCAGTAGCCCGGCCACAACTAAAGTTGCTCTCTCAAAAGAAAAAGGCCAGGCAGCAAAATTTGCAAGTGATCACCCAACACGGGATGTTAAATCACTCTGGAGAAAGAAAAAACAGCGTGACGACTGCATAAAGCCATCGCCTCAGTGGCTATTGGTATGGGATGGACGATCACGACTCGCAGCTAATGGTTCTTTCGCTTGGCATCAGGATTCAGCTGAACAGAAGCCTGTGCAGGTACGTGACGGGCACACGGCCAGCACTGGATGCCATTATGCTATTCAGAAAAACAAATCGACCGGTTCGAGGTAGTTGGTGGATAATTACTATTTTTAGGCTAATAATGACTTCTCAGTAGGAAGCTCTCCTACTATTTTTCTCAAAAAAAGGGTAATGTTCTACATCACCTTATGCATTCAATTACTTATCAAGCTTCAGCTAAATAACTAGTCAAGTGAAATCTAACAAATCAGCTGCAAGGGAAAGTTCCATACAGAGCAGTACAAAAAACACAACAAACAGATCATAGAATAGAGTGTAGAATAGAAGCATTATACCACTCAATATTTCATATCAAAGGCCATTACCAGAGGCCAACTATTGGATTGGAAGGAAACGGTACTGTAAATCACTAAATCTTGACCCGTTAGTCTCAAATCATAGTCTCGCAGCAGAAATGAAGCTACCAATTGGAAATCCTAAATCCTAATTAGAATCACATGTTTCAAGTGACAATCAACGATATATAAGCTAACACAAAACCTGAAGAAGTTTAGACGACCTGCTAAAATGAGGATTCTGAATCAGGTGATAGCTTCCTGACATCCTATCTCAGCCACTTTCATTCAGAGCTTGCTGCTCTGCAGGAGGCTCCTCCTGTTGTTCCTGAGGCTCTTGCCACACATACGTCATTGGATGACCCTGCTGGGCACCATACACCATTGCTGCACCTGGCACCTGCTGCTGAGGCACATAGTAATACGGATATGCGTCAGCCGGGGCTCCCAAGGGTGGCATCCCGGCCCTAGGAAGCCCAACTCCCTCCTCCTTCATCTCATCCCTGGGAACTATATCTACCAAGAAGTCATAAATGTCAGTCCTAGTGATAGCAGCCGCTATGTCATTCTTCTGCAAGGTCCGGCGCTTGTTCTCCTCGGTGTGCATCCATGATCTCAGCGTCAGCTCCAGTATGAAGATCTCACATGCTTTCGCAAAGATCACTGGAGCTTCTGCTGAGATCATGCGAACATCCTCATCAGCCTTCATGATCTTCTTTATCCTCGCGAGTGGCAAGGTGTGGTTCTTGAAGTCAGTGGTCTGCTCAATTTCAGACAGTCGATCGGCCCAGAACTGCTGGAGCTGCCTCTGTTGCTGCTGCTGGAGCTGCTGGTGAAATTGCTGCGCTTGCTGGTAGACAAGCTGGTGCTGAGCACTGAGTTGAGCTGGATTGGCAGGGAATGGTGGGGTTGGCTGTGAACCGGCAGGAGTGATACCAGGAGCTACAGCTACTGTTGCTGCAGGTGGATAGGCTGATGCAGGGTACACTTGTGATCCACTAGCAACAGCACCTATTGCAGGCTGAGGTTGTGAATAGGGTTCCATGCCCACTGCTCCTGCTTGTCTGAAAATCTATGATCTCTCCAGCACTGTGAATGAAGAATCGCAAGTATTAATCAGTTCAATCTTCATGTAAGAAAATCTTAGGGACAGTTAGATAGTCCTAGCCTCATGGGTTACAAACTGAAAAAAATGTGCAGTTTCCTTTAGATGATGTGATCATTTGTGGTTCTCTTTATGTCCAATTTCAAACACCGAGTAGATTTCTTACTAGGGTCCTCCCAAAAATTTAATGAATAAATTATCTGCTAGGTCAGAAACTAAGATTAGTTCTGAGTAACACCATTAAAGCAGAGAATTGCATAGTTGAGGTACTGAAAGTACCGTGAATAACGCGCCCCGGGGAGGGAGGGTGGGTGGTGATACAAATCGTGTATGACGTGAAAGTAAACACACTACACACATCTAAATTACAGTCCGCAAGAATTGTCCTGATTATTTGAAAGGTTAACACATAGGTTAACATATAATATATTAGTGCAAGCGCTAGTGCCTATGGGGTTTCCGATTGCAGGCAGGCCCCACAGGTGCTCCATAAAGGACATATAGCTAGAGCCTAGACAGCTCAGTTGAATATTTGCACCAGATGGTTTCAAAAATAATAATTCCAGCAGATGGTGACAAGGGTGGGAAGGGATCAAATGTGGTTGGATAATGGAAAAACATCGTATCCATATCTAAAAGCAAGATGAATATATTCATTCGAAAAAAGATATGGATACGAGCAGATAACCATTCAAATTCTATTTCATGATATATAAGATATTTTGTGCACACATATGAAGATACAAAATTTGATGTCTCAACTCTATCACGTCCGCACTTGCATCCCCTACAGAGATGACATCTTTACCGCAACTTCCCAATTCATCTAGTATATCCCCTGGGACCGTTTCGATCGAAAATTCAAAACAACGAGTAAGATCTAAATTTGATAGTCATCCAGATCTTAGGATCATGATCTTGTTCCTACAACCAAATCATATGTTAACCAGAGAACAATCCTACCAAAGGATCAGACCGTGGCAACCTTGCTTTGTTGGATCGAAAAAAACTCAGATCGCAATACAGGACAAACCGGATATAACCCACATGCATTTTCGTACTTGTGTTACCGATGATTGTTGGTTATATTCATGTCATCCTGATTACAAAGGCAATGGCAGCTAACACTGTATTGATATTTATATCTAGAGAATAGCAAATTTTTGGGTCGCAAAGAATCAGATCTAAAATATTTATCAGACCAAATGAGTAGACTTATGTAAATCCAAAAATATTGCAAAACTGGATTGACATGTAAGTGAAAAAATTCAAACAAGCTTGTGCTTACCAATGCAATACAGATTCCTTACGTGATGCACCTAAGTTCTCTTTTCGATTTGCACAACCTATGGTAAAGAAAACGGTAGATATATACTTCGATGGCAGAACGAGCACAGCTGTAGGATAAGCATGATTGATACTCCTACATACTAATATGGGAAGCAATTAAAGATATAGGCTATATTTTTCTTTTTGCCACTTCTAGAGGTTTCCCGAAAGTATAGTTTTCATACATTCGTCAAGCATGCATTTGTCATTTTTCCATGATAAAAAAACTATGTGGGGATGTATAACCTTATTTGTTTTCACAGATTACAGTACAAGGAAATCATGCATTTGCCATTTTTCCATGATAAAAAAGGCACTCAACCAATTAGGTTTGTTGTATTAGAATATTAGCTTGAGACTGAAGTAGTGGATGATTCATAAGTACACTAGAACACAATTGGCCAAACCTGGCATGGCCCGACAAGGGCTTGGCCTGGCTATACCTACAGTCATCAAGCAAGTTATGAAAAATAATCAAAATTGGGCAAGGGACAATACATCGAGGCCTCTGTCATTGCAGGGGAATCATGCGATTGGGCTGGGTGCCAAGATAAAAAAAAAGGCTTAGTTATCAGGAATTGAATTTTGGTTTCAAGCACCATTTGATCCTTGAGATTAGAAAACTTCTTGTATTTATCCATGTTAGACTATTTTGCTACAGATTTTGTCCCTTTTGGCAGGATTCTCAAGAAAATTCAATTCATAATCCATTCTTTCAGAAATTTTAACTGAATTGGTGACAAAGAATCTCTGTACATGTGTAGTGGAAACATGCTGTTTGACTTCACTTTCATAACCCTCCACACACACAAGGGGAGGAATTCACAGGTAACACAGCCTACAATCGACAATGACATATGTGCCTCACAAGTTACTAGATATTCCTGTCACGGTCTCATATTACTAATTGATGGGCTAATTCTCAAGAGAACTTTCACGGAAAAGATGTACAGAGAGATTAGTATGTTTTTTATCAATGCAGTCCTGACATAGTTCTTTATCTTCATAAATAATTGTAATTTTGTCCATAAAATTCAAATTTGTTAAAACGATCTAATTACTTCAACAGGAAGGCCTGACTATTTTGTGTGTTTTCAGAAACCTAGTAACGATATAAATCCTATCTCTTGGAAAAGATACCCCCTAGAAAGGTTTATCCATGGAAAGATAGCACATATCACAGGAAGGAATTGCTGTTCACAAAATGAACCTAGTACATGAATCGTTTCGTATAAATACTATGTTCACAGTGTGTGTGCCAACTAACCTGTGCATATTTGTAGTTTGGACAATTCAAGATAGTAAGATCTTCAATGGTTTTCCTAAGTCCTACCTTGCTGCCAACTGGAAGATGATTTTTTGTTTTGTTTTGTGAACTGAATCTTCTGACTTCCACAACCAGAGGAGAAAACTTCTTCTCTTTTTGCCATTTGGTAGGGATCTAATCCTTTTTGTGTTTCTACTTACGTCAATATACACAGTAGGATCCTCCCCTAAATGCAGTTGAAGTAAGAAATCAACAAATTACCAAATTACACCACGGCTTGTGGACAAAAAAATGGACTGAAGGGAAGGATTGCAACGAGCTGGCCGGCCCAATTTGATCACGGAGACAAGGTTTTCAGAAGAGTACTATTTTTAGTAGTCAACCTATCTTCAGACTAAACGGAACGCACTTTTTGTAGGAATGTGGAAAGTAATATATACACACCATGCATACAAGTGTCATGAGGAGAACTAATCAGACTAACTAGCAGGTCAGGGTTTCAAAAAGATACTTGCAGCTCAGAGACTTAAAAAGAAAAAGAATAGCAGCTCAGAAAGTTAGATCAAGCATGGCAAGAAAAATAAATCCTAACAACTTGGCACAGGTCAAATCTACAGGGAGAAGGAAGCAACAAATACTGCTACCACTTCTGGGCCAGTTCTTTTCTTGTCAAATTCTGCACCGGACGCAGCGATAACCCCCATCCAACAGCAGAAGCTCACACGCACAGTAAAAACACCGGAGAAATCAACCACGACGGCCATAGAAAACTCCGGATCATAGAAGTCAAGAACCCGAAACTTCGGACACTTACTCGGAGGAGAAGCGAAGGGATCAGGAACTCCACGGCTCGGTCGGAGACAGAGGGAGGCGGCCTCGCCTTGCGGCGCCGGAATCTCGGCCGCTCGGCTAGGGCACGCACGGATTGGAGAGGTCCCTCTCCCTCCCTCTCTCTCTCTACTCTCTCTCTCTCTCTCTCTCTCTCTTCTCTCTCTCGGCCTCCGTCTTCCTGGTTCTTAAATTCTCTTGGGAGCTAGAGCGTGCTTCCCATTGGCAGGGACACCTGGCGGGTCTCTAGCCGGGTTCTCGGGTTCGAGTCCGGTACCCATCGTGCCCGCTAAGAGGCGAGGCGAGGCTTCTTTGTTTGGGTAAAACCGCCGCGTCTCGCGCTGCGCCCGCGTCCGGGTGGTGCGCCGCCCGTTTGCTCCGGCCCGTGCTGCGGGGGCCCAAGTGTCGGTGTCAGCGTTGTACCGACAGTCGACAGGTGTCGGTAGCTGCTGGCTTGCTGGATGATTAGCTTGAGTAGCTTGACAGTATTGTTTGTATCGAAAGCTCCAATGATTGTCACCTACAGAACAGCAGGAGCTTATGCTTAAGCCATTAATTAAAAACGTTCTCGCCCTTGTCCCCCCCCCAAAAAAAAACCTCCCATCACCTAATCCACCCTTCATCGATTCCAACCATGCTTAGGTCAATTTGTGGTTATTACACTGTGTTGTGCAGCAATTGTGTCGTGCTTATTTTATAAGTTGGTGTTAAAATATATTAATGGAAAAAATCTAGTATCTCATTTGCCATATTATATAAAAATGTATCTACCTTTAAAAATATATTGTGTTAGAGTATCTCCAACAATCCATCTCAGTCATTTAGAATATCATATCAGTTTTTTTATGATGTGAAAGGGGAAATAGAATGAGAGAGAATGAATTCATTTCTTAAATAAGAAATGACATTGTTACTAATACCTAACAGCTAGAAATAAGCAATTTGTTATTGGAGACCATAGTTGTTCCTTAAAGTGGAGTTCACTAAAAATTCATTGAAAAGTTTGGGGATCTTATTTATAAGGTAAAAAAATGGTTTATTAGATAGCTTATATTTTGTGTAAAGTTACGTTCTCTCTCTTCTGTAAGAAATAAGCTGACAAATGACATGTTAGAAATGCTCTTATACCCACGTCTTCCAACCATCCGTGCATGCTAACAGAGCTCCTCTCGAATCAAGCTCGATGGATCCGACGCGACATCCAACGGCCTTTTACACGTCTAGGTGTTGGCAAATGGCAAGTTAGGGAACTGAATCCCCATCAGAAACCCACCTAATATTGTGGCATTGGTACGACGAAGACGGGCGATTGATTTCCCTGGGACAAGAACGAAACAAATGCGTCTCCTAGTAATCAAGCACGTCAAGCCGGAGAGGACGACGCACGCATGCTTTGCTGCCCATTGAGATCGAGCTGCTTTCCTTTTGGCCATTGACCAATCCAGCAACAATTGGTGCGTATCACCCGCGAAAGCTTACGTGAACTTGCACATCTCTGCACTGCGTTCGTCAAAAGTGAGCATGGCAATCCGGCTCTGAATTCTGATGACACCAGCCGCCCAGTTTGGTGATTAATTTCTCTCGCAACATCTCCATGTTCAGCAAGCGACAGCGAGCCAATGTTTCGATCACTAACGAGAGCATGACTCGTTACTGAGGAATCTAAAGCCCCGTTTGGTTCTCAGGTTTCTTGAAGGAATTTTGGAGGAAACGAGGGACGTCCCTGAACTTTGGCATGAGTTCCCGACGAATTTTGGTTTTTAACTTCCTGAAATTTAGAGGCACTGGCCTTCCTCGTCGACCCATAATCTGGACTCGCCCATCCCACCCCACCTTTATCCTAGTCTCTATCCACTTTGACAAGGTCACCGATCTCGGTTTTGCTTTCGTCGCCGCTCCACGTCGACTGCAGCTCCGCCTCGTGCTCTGGTTCTCAGTGAGGTCATGTGCTGCCAAATAGGAAGAAGAAGCAGAGGATAGAGCAGAGCAAGTAGAAAGGCACAAATTGTGATGCGAACGGAGAGATTAGAAATCCACTAGTTTTTAGGAAAAAAAACTACTGAAATTTATAGAAATTTGAGGCAACTATATATGTTCTTGCAAATCCATAAGAGCCCAAAGTGCACCTTCTGTGATCACAACGAAACAATCCAACATTTTTTTTTGATTGCCCGTTAGCACGAGCTGTGCGGCGGATAGTTTATATGGTGTTCCACCTATCCTCCTCTGCTAGTGTGCCTCATATGTTGGGGCGTTGGCCGCCTGCTACATTGGGCTGGGGGTTACGGTTACAAGTTCTGGCCTGCGAGGTTGCGGTGTGTTGGGCGATATGGCTTCGCTGTAATGATATTATTTTTGATAATAAGTTGCTTTGCCATCCCAATCAGGTCATCTACAGGTGTGGCAACATATTGCAAAAGCTAGAGAACAAGGATGTGATGGCATAGGGCAGCAGGCGATTAGAGGCTGTCGCGAGGGAGCTCTTTGTGTTTAGCTGCCGTCCGTAGAGGAGTTTAGGTGGTAGTGTTTTGATAGATGTTTAATGTTCCAATTTAACTCTTTATTTATTGTGGTACCGTGTGTTTGTACAACTTTTTTTTTCAATTCTTATTAAACCTATGTGAGTTAAAAAATATTGGTTGTGTGCGTCGACTTGATGCAGAGACCGAAGAATCAATAAAATCTCCCTTTCAAAAAAAAATCCATATTATCTGGGACACATGAGATTGCATCGGACTGCAGGTATAGAGTCGTGCACACGATCGAGTAGGAGTCCGCTAAGGATCCATCTACCCTTATGGTGATTTCTTAAACTGTTCACAATGTTTGGTTAGATTACAACGGCAACAGCCAGTTACAGCTATACACGCTAACTACCAAATCTAGTTAGTTGAGGTTGTTTAACATAGTTCACTCTTCCTTGTTTATAGCCCTGAGTCCACCTTGGTCCTGCCAAGAAGAAGATCAAACTACAAGCACAGCTGGTCTCCGCCCATGGCTCCCCGACGAAATCGTGGAGGAAATCTTCGCGCGGTTACCGGCCAAGTCAGTGCTTGGGTGTCGTCGTCTCTCTCGCGCCTGGGCCTCCACGTTGTCTTCGGACGATTTCGTTGACCGCTACCACAAGATCCACAGTAGCCCTAAGATCTTCTACATCCAGCTCTACTCGGACGACGGCAGACCAAAGGTGCGTGCCGGTTGTGCATCACTCATGGACGTCCCGCGCGCCATCATGGCAAGCAATTGTTGCCCACCCTTGGTCTCGATGTTCAATGACGAAGAAATTCCGCCCGACCACATAGATCTGTACCCGTGTTTCGTAACGGTGCAGTGTCGCGGCCTCGTCATCTTTGAAGTCAATCCCACAGGGATCTACTACGTGTGCAACCTATCCACCGGTCAGATGACAGCGCTCCCGGAGCCGGAGGGCCGCACGACGGGCTGCCGAGGTCACAGATATGCAAGCCTCGGGCTCGGCTATGACGCGCGCTCCAGAAAACACAAAGTTGTGCGCATTTATTACCTTGGTTGTGATGACCAGGGACTCCCCACGTTCCCTGGGTGCGAGGTCTATGTGCCAAACGACTCTACGGGGTTATGGCGCCCGATCCGTGAGAAGCCGCCGGGCTGGGTAAGGAACTCAAGCAGCGTGTTTGCGCAAGGGCACGTGTATTGGTTAGGCCACCGGAGTGCCAGGCACTGGTTGCAAGAGCCGCTCATCATCGCCTTCTCCGTCAGCGAGGAGACCTTCGGGACCGTGCCGCCACCCCCGGGCATGTACAAGTCTCTGGCTTACCAAACTTTGACGGAGCTCGACGGGCGACTATGCCTTTTCTGGCCCCAAGTCAATGGGCAGCATTGCAACATCTGGCTACTGCGTGAATATGGATCAAGCACCACGTGGGATCTGCATTGCCGAATCGAGCTAGCCGCGGTGTCGCCGGAGTTCCAAACGCGGGTCAGCCCACTCGCCATTATCGACAACAACCGCCGCATCCTCTTCACACGAAGTGACTGCCGAGAACAAATATGCGCATATACCCCTGAGACTGGCCATAATGAGGACCTCCTGGAGTGGCCGGCTCAATATTGCTTCAACTTCGAGCCTAAAGTGTACGAGGAAAGCATCGCCTCTCCCGGGCGACAGCTGCACGGGGACGTCATTTTGACCTCCTCGCCGTCTACGCAGGCCTTGTAGCTGGTGCTACGACTGCTGCCGGTGCACACCCTCGGGAGGCTTATGTGCGTCTGCCGGAGCTGGCGCTACATGATCGAGGGTGATCTTAGGTGTCAACGTATACTCAAAACGCAGCAACCACCGCCTGCTTAGAAGAGAAGAAGATACGGATGGCAACGAAAGTCCAATAGCTAGCAGCAAATTCTTTTGTTATCTCGTCAGATTTGTCATCCTGTACTGTGAGGTGATGGCAATGTGTACCGACTAGATTTCCAGTTTGTTTTCATCATATAATAGTGTTCAAGACTCGAGATTTCTGAAAAAACAATACAACGAAAATATGGCTTCTTGGCATGGAATCTGATAGCCTGCCTTGCCTTGCAACATTGTGCAAGCTTACACAGCAAGGGGTGAACAAAAACGAATATTTTAAATTCAAATTCTAGAAGTTTCAATAAGCTTCTAGAAGTTTGCCCTGCCAAACGATCTTGATTCAATAAGCTTATAGGGCAATCTTGCACAGCAAGCTTGCACAATATTTCAAATTCGAATTCTAGAAGTTTCAGTAAGCTTCTAGAAGTTTGCCCTGCCAAACGATGTTGATTCAATAAGCTTATACGGCAATCTTGCACAGCAAGCTTACATAATATTTCAAATTCGAATTCTAGAAGTTTCTTTTTTCTATCCACCGTGGAGGCGTGGACCCCACTACAAATACGAGACTCCACCTCCACCGCCTCTCTCCCAAATCGACAGCCTCCCGCCACTGCCTCTCTCCCACAAATGGCGCAGCCGCCCGCCATCGCCGACCACTAGCGCTAGGTCACCTGCGTCCTCGCTATCTCCCGTCTGTCCGCTGTCAGCTCCGAGGTCTACTACCTCCCCGGCGGCCATGCCGAGCAGTACTCTCCTCTCCCTGTTCCACTCGGCAGCCCGCCCTTCTTCCCCTGCAGCGTCGCTGCCGTTGAGCTCTTCACCGACCGCGATGATCCCTACGCCACCATCTCCCTCATTCCCGTCCCCACCCCCCCGCGTCCCCGCTCCTGACGACGGCAACCGCAGCAACCCTATCCGCTACTACCACAAGCCACTCGTGCAGGCCGACACCAACAGGAGCTACTTCAACGTCCCGAAGATCTACGCCTACTTCGTCGTCCCGGGGCCCCCAGCAGGCGGAGACCCGAAGCGTGTTCTTCAGCTGGGAGACTTGCAGGGCTGCCACTGGGATTGCGAATATGACCATGCCAAGCGAACTCTCCACGGGTGGGCAGAAGTTAGGAAGGACAAGCTTTCCGGAAGCAGCACCAACAGGGCAATCCTGTTCATGCGCCACCCCGATGGTGAGGTCCTTGTCGAGATCAGCAGCGTGTTCGGCGCCTCGAGCTCCCAGAACGCGGCCGAGCCGCCATGCGACGCCCCGGCGCTGGTCCCGCATCAAGAATTGCGCTCACCAATACTTGTTGGCGCCCCGATGGCGAGCTCCTCGTCGAGGTCAATAGGTTAGACGACGCCTTGAGCACATGTTGGGAATGGTTTGAGGCAACCCTTACTACCCACACTATATGAGAACCTATGCACACTCTCTACATCGACTACTCTTTAGTTAGTTAGCATTTCCTTCTTACTACTTAGAGCTTTGCTTCTAGGTGACCAAGTTGCTCACGTTAAAACACCATTGTAATTTTGGGCAACTAAGCCACTACCCATCGAATCACAACTCAAAGGGCACTAAGTACTAGAAGTAGGCAACTAAAAAGAGAGACCACACTTATACAAGGGAACTTCTTTATTCACTACAAGAAACTTTAATACAACACTATTATATCATACCACTTCCTAGGACTCCATGCCACATCCGAACACCCTCTTATATTCATGATGGCTAGTGCTAGTATAGCTCATCTTGGTTCATTACATGAGTGGAGGGCACCCCTATTTATGCATATATAAGAACATTAGATTGTTGCCATGTGGCACAATTCAAGCCCCACAATACAACTCTAGAAAACTTCCTACAAAATCTTCTCTCTGGAGTTCTCTATAATATTATCCATCCCCTAGATATTTTCTTATTTCATAACTTTTCTAGATACTACACATAAATATCTTGCTCTAAAATTTTCTCCAATTCTAGTTTTCATCATGCTTATCCTTGATTTATTCTATGACCTTTTTAAATATCTTTATCACTCCAAAGTCTTCTAGAGTATTCTCAACACAACAAGTCATGTCAATTTTGTCATGTGCAGGGATGTATTCAGCATTCCTTTTAACCGAAATTGCAAAAATTGTGAAACAAACTCATGTAACGCAAAGTATGTGTCATTGCCAAATTGGTGCTTCTTTGCGTTCATGGAATTCTAAACCAGCTTGAGTTATGTTCTCTCACATTTCTGGGCCTTTTTCCTGACAAACCGACAATTAAATATTTGACAAATCTCTAAATACTTGTGTTATATGTTGTTGCTTCCATCAGTTCCTTGATATTTCAACTGTAACTAAACTAAGGAGGTCAAGGGCCCGAGGAGATGGAGAAAGCCTCACCGGATGGCTCAGATTTTTCACTGAGGCTGTGGCGGAGCAGAGGAAGAAGAGCTCTCAGGCTCGGTTCCTTCGGCTCGGAGGGGTCTAGGGGGAGTAGAGGAGTGGAGTGCGTGGTTGAAGGGGTTGAAGGGGTCTTAAGTTTCTTTTTTTTATATGATCAGTCACACTTGGCAGTTGATCAGGCACATCTGGCAGCTTTTAGGCACCCTATGGGGTCTCGTGAGATAGCAATAAACAGAACTCGAGTACTGGAAGATGCTTTTGATCAGCTAAGCTTGCTCTCTGGTGAAGATCTCAAAGGAACGGTATGATGATGATCTTCTTACATTTATTCCTATTACCACCTCCTCTGGTGCTACCGTGGTACCAGTGCACGGTAGCAACACTAAAAAGTTACAAAAAGATCATTTTTTTAGACAAAACATTTATCCAAGATGCATCTATCATGCCACAAAAATTCAAATTCAAATCCAAATCTGATCCACACATTGAGAAACGAAAGACAAAAGTGTACTCAAGGCAGAATTTGTCTTTTCTATTTCTCGATGTGTGGATCAAATTTGGATTTGAAATGTTTTGACATGATAGATGCATCAGCCATCAATGTAATCAATATTTTTTCCAGATTTTTTTGCAAGTTTTTAGTAATGCTACCATGTGTTGGTAGAATGGTGGCATCACGAGTAGTGCTAGATGCATCAAGTCGTTTTGAGCCTGTATTCTGATCTTTCGATATAATTTTTCTAGATTCATGTGAAGTTTTTTGATGAACATGGCATCGAGGAACCTGGAGTGGATGGTGGTGGAATCTTTCGAGATTTCATGAATAGTGTCACTCAGGAGGCTTTTAATGTGAAATTTGGCTTATTCACGGTATCTGCTCTTTTAATCTATTTCATTGATTCGATACAATGACGTCAGTTATAGGCATAATCGTACTAATTTGTGCTTAGACACCTTGCTTCTTATTAGTTTATGACGGTGTGCAGGTAGCCTGATATGCAGTAGCTAAAAACTGGTAGAAAAGATTATAGGGGTATGCCTCACAATTGCCATATTCAATTATGACACCTTACATTTTTTTTGTCCTATTTGTAGGAGACGAGTCATCATTTGCTGTATCCCAACCCTAGATCAGAGTCGCTTCGTGCAGATCATCTTCAATATTTTCATTTCCTTGGAATTCTACTCGGGAAGGTACTTTTATCATATGTCTTAGTATAATTAACTTTCAGAACTTGTATATCTGCCTGTTTGTAGAAGTTATAATCATGGTATGCCAGTATTTCAATACTAATGTAAAATATGGGTGCTAGCATTGATGGCATTTGACTGCAATAAGTTCAAAATTGGATGGATGCTGCTACAATATGCCTCATATTCGACTGATGGAAAAAAAAATCAACAGTATTACTGGCTCTTGAAATCATGAGATTTCATATTTCACGTGCAATAGTGTGTTATGTTACTTATGTAGAATAATTTAGGTTCAACCATCTTTGTAACATCTATCTATGCCATAGTTACCAGGTTCACTCAAATAGAGGTCGAACCCTGATACCAATCGAGCGATCTAGGTTGGGGTTCGAAATCGGTCCCGACAGGCTATGATTCGGTGTTCGATTCGGAGAGGAAACCGAATGGAGAACTCCAAAAAGGAGGACGAGGCTAACCTATGGGCTGACATCCATGGCCATGGCGGGCACCACCGTCACCTCGCTGATGTCGTCGCAGCGAGAGGGTCGTGGCTATCACGTTGTCGTTGAGTTGCATTGAGGGTGGCGTGGTGGGACCAAGCAGGGAGGCGGTGGGGTCTTAGGGCAGAGGAGAGGAGACACAGGGGGCAGCAGGGAGGCCATGGGGTGAATAGGAGAGGCAGCCTGTGTGGTGGCATGGTGGGCAGAGGGAGGCGGCAGCGTGGGGAAGAGAGGGAAGGGTGTGCTTGCGTTGTTTCTTTGTTCTTTCGAGAACAGCATGCGTTGGTGGACAACAACTGGGAGCAAGTTAGGTTAAGGCCGGCTGCGTGCGGAGGTGAGGAGAGGCCATGATGGAGCGTATGGGCTGGTATGTTGGGTTGGGCTGACCCGACTGTCATCTTTTCTAGGATCTTCTGTGGTAGAGTGGACTCTTACACTCTAGTGAACCCTATGTCCTATTCACGAACCCGATTTCCAATTCACGAACCGGAGAGGTATACCCCTAATGGACTATGATCTATACATTGGCTTGTACATTCTGAATAATCTGCCGATATGCTGCACAGGTTGCCCGTTAGCCTGAATTGTGATTTGCATTTGCCTGCTTTGATCAAGCATTTCACTAGGGTTTCTTCGTAGCTGTTTGCTCTGCATGTGTTTTTCTCACTGAATGTGCTTCTGCAGTTGTTGATAGCTTGATCCATGCTAAATTTGATAATTCAATATCCATAAGTTTTGTTGGGTGCTGCAAGCCGTAACTTGTTTTTTGTACTTTTGTTCCAAACTTCTCGAAGGGTGACCACATTTGTTACACATCTTTCTGACATGTGCTTAATTCATGTCTCAGGCAATGTATGAGAAGGTACCAATTGACTTGTCATTTGCAACATTCTTCTTAAGGAAGCTAAAAGAAAAGTAACTCTCTCTCCCTTCCTACCCCTCTACATTTTTGGGGAAGTTGTAGCTCTTCTTGCGTAATTTGCAACAATAGTATTTCTTGTGCTTGTGTTGACTTAAATTTGGTTCATTTGTTACAAGTTATTTTGGTCTAGAACTTGTCAATGAATGGATTAGATGTGCTCCAATGTTCATCGATTGAGTATATAGTCATATGTTTTGTTCTTCTGTAAATCTGTTAATAAACCATTATGTCACATGATATTATTATTCCATTATGCTATTTGTGT
Source organism: Stipa capillata (assembly GCA_019208055.1). Taxonomy (NCBI): domain Eukaryota; kingdom Viridiplantae; phylum Streptophyta; class Magnoliopsida; order Poales; family Poaceae; genus Stipa; species Stipa capillata. The sequence goes on from JAGXJF010003720.1 coordinate 154,440, forward strand.
TTTACTTTTGATGAGGTTAAAATTCATATTTGGTATTTCACCATCCACCAGGTCCACATTCTTTAATGATTTCATTTCACTGGATCCAGAAGCACACAACTCTCTACTGAAGTTAAAGGTATTGTGTCTTCATAGCTTGAAATACCTTCGTAGGATATGGCCATATGGATCCAGTTTACCTTCATGAATTTTCGTGTCATCTGATCTTTCTTTCCACGCTCAGGATAGTGGTGAATTGTCAAGTTTGTACACGAATTTTGTTGTCCCGTATGGTGAAGAAGAATTGGAACTGCTTCCTCGTGGGGAAGAGATGTATCTTACTAATGACAATGTTATTTCGTTTATGCATCTTGTTGCCAACAATCGATTAAACCATCAGGTAAATAATGTAATTTTGTCATTCGCTTGTCATGAAATGCTTTGATAAATAATTTTTTTATGGTCACAGATCCGTGGGCAAACTGCACATTTTTTGAGAGGTTTTCAATAGCTTATACCCAAAGAATGGATCAATATGTTTAATGAAGATGAAATTCAGGTACTTCAGCGTGCGCTACCATTACAAAAAGAGAAATATAGTTTTACTCCATTTTATGCAATGTGACTTTCTGTTTGTGTTGATATCAGATGGTGTGTGGCCATTTGGGCTTTTTTTTGGTAGTTTTCATAGGGTTTAAACAAAAATGTGTATCTTCTACTTGTTATATGCTTCTACAGTATTTGAATTGTATAATCTGGTTCATGTTTACTGTTTTGAAAAGGTACTTTTCCTAGTATCGACAAATTATATTTGCTTTTTATTTTTCTGATGTTCTCTTGCCTTGTTTTGCCCCTGTAGCTTCGGATATCTGGCCGTCTGATCTTGGATATAGATGACTTGCGCTTGAACACGAGCTATGGTGGAGGATATCACGCGGTATGTGTTGCTTTCTTCTATAAGAAAGGCCATCCTTTCATTTCTCAAGAATGCAGCCTAGCAATTTTAGAATGTATCCTACCAATCTTATTGAAAAATTAAAAGTCATGTTACGAGAGAATCCTTACTCATTTTATAAGAAGCTATATCTATTGACGCAATCATGTGGAGCCACCCTTCATTTTGTTATTTCCTTGTTTGTTTGCTTCTGTGTGAGAAATAGTGTCCTCACCCAAAAAAAGAGATATAAATATAGTGAATAGCAGGGTGCAGAAACCAAGCAAATTTAGTCAGGATTAGTATCGGAGTCCTAGTAATCCATTCAGTTATTTGAAATGTAAAACACACTATGTAAACACAATGTTTAATGAACTACTACAAAACCTTTTAGCAATGAAGCACTGTTAGTGAACTGCAGGAAGGAAAAGGTCCAATTTACCCCCTCTACTTTCAGTCTTTCACAGAAGTCCAGATTGGACCCCCTCTACTACAGAACTGGCTACTTAGCCCTCTACTACAAAACTGGCTACATAAGTCCTCAACAATGAAGTTCGGTATAAATCACTACTTGATAGTGGTTTTATCAGTGTTGAGATGGCAAATTAACATAGGAACCACCAAAGAGGAGAGGAAGAGATATGTTCTTTTAATTAACTTGCTGATCGGTGTGAGCTGTCTTTCTGACTCATTACATGCGTTTTTTGCAAAAATCTCCCGTACATTGATATTTAAGTAGATATCTACAGAAATTTAAAGCAAGGACTCCACAGGTTAAAATTTATGTCTCAGCCACTGCCAGAGTCGGATGCTATATAAGTAAAACCATGGCCAATACCACCGCTGAGGTGAAAATTGCTCTGCTTTCCAAAGTTGAGGGGGTTAAGTAGCTGTTTTTTTTTGTATTAGAGGGTGTAATTTTTCTTTTTCCCCCAGAAAGTAGAGGAGCAAGTTACCTTATCATATATATATGTAACACCAGCTTTAGCCACTTTTTGTATAAATTGGATCAATTCCAGACATGTATTTGCCTCGAAAGATTTGCATCCATTTTAGTATCCAAACTAGCAAGTTCAGGTCATCTTAGCTTCAAAATATTTGACGTGAACTTCAAATAAGGAAATTAGCTGGTTTGTGGGAAATTTACCACACAGCAGGACAGCGCAAACCACAGAGGTATTAGTAATGAATAGTGCAATATTTGTGTTTACGTTTTTATATTTCTGTTGATGTTGATTTTCTTACAGGGTCATGAGGTCATTGCTATGTTCTGGGAGGTTTTAGGGAGCTATACTCCAGATGATCAGCAGAAGTTTCTCAGGTAGGCCTATCATTTTTTTTGCTCCCAGCATAATTATCTTTGTCGTTTTATTTTTCTACACGTTACAACCTCATGGTTAAATGTACCACACTAGAAATGCGAACTATTGCTGGATATGGTGATAATATAATTAGTTTTGCTGATTATATTGGTTTATGTCTAACCCTTTTATTTTTGGAGCTTGAGTACTTGTCCTTTGGACTTTTCTGTCCACACATGCGACATGAGTTGTGGCTAGTTGAAATATACTTTACAATAATTCATATCGGATCAATCTTTTGTTAAACTAATTATATGGATGACGATGGATGCATAGATTTGTAACTGGATGCCCTCGTGGCCCTATTGATGGATTTCAATCCCTTCATCCCAATTTTGAGATTATGAGGTATACCTGCCCTTTTATGTTTCTCTCTTCTACCGAAAATTACAATCTTAAAATGCTTTGGTCGCAGAAAGTTACAATCTTAAAACTCTTTGATTGCAGATATGGTGACCCTGGCACGAATGATACAAACAGGTTGCCTATCGCATCTACTTGCTATAATCAGCTGCATCTTCCGCCCTATCCAACGTTAGTAAACCATAGTAACCACATTAATACATCCCATCGATTCTTTTGTATTCCATTTTAACATAACTTGGTTTGGACTGTTGAACAGGCAGGAACAGATGCGGGACAAACTATTATTAGCGATACGCTCTCCGTTTGGTTTTGGTCTCGCGTGAATTCGATGGTGTGGAATGTACATAGTTGCTAGATTACGACTTAAAGGCACTCAGCCTTGAATATTGGCCATTTTGAGCGGAAGTTTCTGAATATCTAGAAGTAGGCAACTAAGAAGAGAGACCACACTTATACAAGGGAACTTCTTTATTCACTACAAGAAACTTTAATACAACACTATTATATCATACCACTTCCTAGGACTCCATGCCACATCCCGAACACCCTCTTATATTCATGATGGCTAGTGCTAGTATAGCTCATCTTGGTTCATTACATGAGTGGAGGGCACCCCTATTTATGCATATATAAGAACATTAGATTGTTGTCATGTGGCACAATTCAAGCCCCACAATACAACTCTAGAAAACTTCCTACAAAATCTTCTCTCTAGAGTTCTCTATAATATTATCCATCCCCTAGATATTTTCTTATTTCATAACTTTTCTAGATACTACACATAAATATCTTGCTCTAAAATTTTCTCCAATTCTAGTTTTCATCATGCTTATCCTTGATTTATTCTATGACCTTTTTAAATATCTTTATCACTCCAAAGTCTTCTAGAGTATTCTCAACACAACAAGTCATGTCAATTTTGTCATGTGCAGGGATGTATTCAGCATTCCTTTTAACCGAAATTGCAAAAATTGTGAAACAAACTCATGTAACGCAAAGTATGTGTCATTGCCAAATTGGTGCTTCTTTGCGTTCATGGAATTCTAAACCAGCTTGAGTTATGTTCTCTCACATTTCTGGGCCTTTTTCCTGACACACCGACAATTAAATATTTGACAAATCTCTAAATACTTGTGTTATATGTTGTTGCTTCCATCAGTTCCTTGATATTTCAACTGTAACTAAACTAAGGAGGTCAAGGGCCCGAGGAGATGGAGAAAGCCTCACCGGATGGCTCAGATTTTTCACTGAGGCTGTGGCGGAGCGGAGGAAGAAGAGCTCTCGGGCTCGGTTCCTTCGGCTCGGAGGGGTCTAGGGGGAGTAGAGGAGTGGAGTGCGTGGTTGAAGGGGTTGACTGGTGGTGCCTATATAGGCTGGCATCGGTGCGTAGTTGTCCGAGCTCACGGGACGAGCGACGCAAGGGTTGCTGGGCCTCGGGGCTCTCGAAGGCGATATAGGTACAGTCGGGAGAGAGAGAAGAGGGCAGGGAGAGAGGAGTAGGGTCGAGGCGCGGGTAGTGGCCGAGGTGGGCGCAACACGGCAGCTAGAGCGCGCGCTCGACATGGCCGGCATGCCATGGGTGCGGCTGCTCCAACGAGAAAAAGGAAGGAGGAGGTCAGGTAGCGCACTTGTGGTGTGTGGCGTACCCGGTTTTTTAAGCCGGTTACTCCCTTGTGATTACTGTACCGGTCCCTGGATCAGTAGCCGGTACACACAAGTTAACCTGTATATCATTGACATACATACGAATTTAAGTAAATAGACCGTCAAGGTCGAATGTCTGATACCTGTAGCCTAACGGCTATAAACTTACAGCGGAAAAACAGGCGATGATGTGGCCCAGCAATATGCCAAATCCCAACAGGCAACTGACTGGGGTTATGCCCTAACTTTCGCGATCGTAATTGCTTCTTCGGCTTTGACGTCTCCTTCATCTGGCCAAATCAACAAGCCAGATGAGTACACTGAATGTACTCGCAAGCTATTCCCACAGGAGGAAATATACGGCAATATTTCATGCAGGGGATAGATCATGGAATAGCTCTAACCTAAGTTGCTTGTTGTGCGAAAATGTAAGTTTTTAATTTAAATACGAGAATAGTAGATTCCAAAGCAGTTTTGTAAATCCGAGCAATTCAAAATAAAAACTTCTCTTGAGGTAGACCCGGCTACCTCCTTTTTATTACTTGTGAAGACTCAGTTCATACTACCCCAGGCAGTATGACTAGCCCCATCATCTCATTGCTCAGCTCGTACTATCCCGGATAGTACAGCTGGCCTCCTCAACGCAGAGCTCAGCCCATGCTATCCCGGATAGCTCGGCTAGCCTCCGCTTAGCTCGATGCCTAGCCCGTATTATCTCGGATAGTACGGCTAGCATCCTCCTCCTGCAATTCCTTGCTACCAGCCGTGTAGCGTAAATTGCACCCTGTGGACACATCATGCCCACGTCCTTAATCCCTTTTCCAAGCTTTCACAAACAAAACTTAGTCTAACCAGTATGTGGCCTTGCCAGTTCATGTCCATGACCGAGGACGCGGCTATTCGAATAGTTTTTAACACTTTGCAGAGGTTGTATGGCTTTACCCACAAGATGTAAGTCACCCTTGTTGCCATGGCCAAATGAGCACTCTTCACAAGGAGTGCCGGCAGGGTTATTACAACGAGACCTTCGCCCGTGTTCACACTAGAGCTGAACCCGCTAGCTAGGTAACCCAACTTTTACATCCCGGATGACAAAAATGGGACTCCCCACCTTTGTGTCGAACCATATTTTCACGTACTACGTGGAACCCACTGAGAGCTTTACCTCCACACAAACGTGGAACTCGCTGAGGGCTTTACCTCCACGTAGTCCTGTGAAGATCCTCTAGGGATCCTAAATCCACCCTAGCACATCACCCTAACTTCCCACGGCTCCGAGCCCTAGTATTAGACGAGGTACCGAGTCAAGTCCTTCCCATAAAGGACATGTGGACGTACGGTGGGGGAACTGATTCAGCGGCACTTAGGTTCGGTCCTTAACCGATTCGAGCAAGACTCCAATTTCAACTCATCACCTCAGGTAGCGACCGGCTACCCTACCATTCATTACCTCAAGTAGCAACCGGCTACTCTACCACCTCCCAACATCCCTTAGCATTCTTGTCCGAATCAAAATTCCTCCATCATTTCATTTGGGGTTTTTGGCAAACACTGATTTCAAAAGGTCTCCTCGGTGTGCATTTGCAAACCGAGGGTTTGTATTTCCATGTATCCGTTTAAAACTTGGTTTTCAACTATAGCAGGGCTAAACACGGCTAATGCCTATATTCTTACTATTCAGTTGGTCGTATATCTACCAACTAAATATATCTAGGGGTACGAGAGTCGGATTTCCAGACCTACCTCAGGTGCATCTACTGGGTATAACTAATCTAGCATAAAATAACGTTTATATTCACTTAGCATGCAAGGTTCGCAAACAACATAATTAGATTTCAAACATACGGGATTCAACATGATCAAAGTGGGAATGCTTGCCTGGCAGTATTGACCGAGTCTCGATCTTGAGCTTGATACGACGATTGTTCGAAATCTTTCGCGCGATATCTCCTAACGCCAGTATCTACACATCGAAAGATTGGCGAATAAATCAACGATGCGAGATAACATCCAATAAGATCCAATAGGTAAAAGAACAATACAGATCATTCACCCTAGACATGTTGAGGCAGCTAATATGTTTGGGATTCTATAAGGCCAATGGGTAGGGTTCAGGTTAGTTCCGCATGAATTAATGATTTGCCTCTATGCTGTATAGGCAAAACAGGTTTCTCTATGGGGATTCCTGTACCACAGGGTTGCCATACATTTGGTAGGACTAGAAGACGAGGAATGCCTTCTAATGCATTCTGGAGGTTTCGCTTAAAATGCTCCGGATGCAGCTTAAAAAGGTATATCTTCTCAAAAGACATGGCCTCATTTAGGTTGCTATAGCCCTTGGTGACGCTAACGAATAAAAGGTTACAGTCCTTATAATGCTACTGGGTTCACACCGTTAAACTTGCGTTCAAAGAGTTTTTAGGAAAGAACTAGTTTACCTGGAGTTAAGTCAGAGAAGATATACATACGACACCCATATTTGGATTATCTTCGATGTTCAATTTCCAAATATTTCCAAAAATTATTAAAGCGGCGTTTCGGGTAGGATTTGGACTTATGGAAACACGGAAAAAGAACTAGTGTGTGGAGTTGAAACGGATGAGGAATGGAGTTTCGAAGTTCTACAGGAAGGGAGGAATCAGAGCAGAACGGTACTACTGGCAGGGGTTTAGGATGACGTTGAAGGCGTATTGTCGGAATGCGCCTTCGGATTTGGAACATGGAATACAGGGTTTGGAGGTAAAGTGCACTATCTAGAGAAGAATACGGATAATGGCATATGCACAAAGGAAATGCATCTTCCCGCAGGAGAAGCGTAATGAGGGAATTACGTTTATGCTCAACAATTTGGTGGGCTGCACAGGTGGGCGGGTAAACGCGGTGGAGTTTAGAAGCTCGGGCGAGCTCCCCTAGCGATTCAAGGGGCGACGGCAATAGAGGGGCTCACCGGCAGCTACGCATGTGTTGGGGCTGGAACAAGTGGAGGCATGCAGTCAGCAATCCTGGCGACCGGCGGTGACCGAGGCAGCAGCCACGAGCCGGCCCAGATCCAACCAGTGAGGCGGTGGAGTTGCTTGGTTTGGGCCCAGCGGAGCCCCTGGTTGGGCCGAGGAGTACGTAGGGAAGAGGGAGCTCGTAGGAGGCGAAGAAGGGGCAGATCCCGCCGAGGGCGATGGCAGCAGAGGTGAGTTCCCATCAGCGGCGCTGAGAAAAGGTGGCGGAGGAATGGCTCGGCGTTGGCGGCGAGGAGGTGCCGGAGCAAGCGGGGCTCGAGAGCGAGCTCGAGGTGGCTTGGGTGGCTGACTGCGGGGCGCTCGGGGTGAGCTCGGTGGGTCGGTGGTGTGGGCGTGGTGCTAGAAGCCGGGCTGGGACCGGCGGCTTGTGCATCGGCTCCCGGGTGGTAGGGGCAGATCCACTCGGCGGCGGCATGGGGCAACTGGGTCTAACCAGGAGTGGCCGGAGTCCGGAGTTGCTCACCTAGAGCGCTCGTCGGCGGCAACTCTCTAAGGACGCGGCCTGCTCGAGCTCGGCAGTGGAGTTGGTCAACGAGGCGGCGAGAAAGCTCGAGTGAGTTGGCTAGCGGCGGCGGCGGCTCAGAAAGCGGGGCGAGGGCCAGGCGGTGAGGCTTGCGGCCGACGCCACCGGAGTGAGGCACAGCGGCGGCTGCCTCGGCTAGGTACGGGAAAGCCAAGCAGTTGGGCGAGTAGCCGATTGGAGGAGACACGCGGCTTGAGGGGCTGCCCGCGGAGCTCGACGTGGCGGCGGTAGACCAGCACACACCGGCGCCGGTGAGAATGGGGTTAAGAAGTGGATGCCGGGGCGGGTCAACCTGGTGACCCAGGTGACTGACCGACGGCCGCGGAGCGCTTGGGTTGAGTCCAGTGGGTCAGTGGGCTAGAGCGGCGGGCCAGTGGAGGCGGAGGGTGGTGCACGGGATCCTCGACGCTGACCTTGGAGGCAGTCTGCTGGTGGCGGCCGATGGAGAATAGAAACGGCGGAGACTAACAAGATGGTCGGTGCGGTGGCTCTTACCCATGGCGGGCGACGGCACACGCGGGCTGGCGTCTTGCTGTGCGAGGCGGCGGATGGAGCTGCCGCTCACCCGGCGGTGGTGGTAGTTACTCAAGCTGCGGCAGATCTGACGAGCGGCGGTTCTCTGAGCACTTCACCGGCGCGGCTTCATGGCTGAAATAGGGAGGAAGGTTTGCATCAGAGACGAGGGTGAACGGAGGACAGACAGGCTGTGGCGCTTGGAGAGAAGAGAACAACGGAGTTCGGGGCTTGAAAAAGCTGGGAAGCTCGGTGAGGGAGGAAGGAGCTACTTGGTGGGAGAGGAATGGTAGCTCGGGTGAAGGAATTGGGGAAAGGAGCTCAGGTACAGATGAAGAATGGAGGAAGGGGAAGAAAGAGCTGAGCTCTGGCTTGGTCTTATCCAGTGATGCGACAACTCAAAGCCACAGCCAGGCGTTCCTGTGCTGGTTGAAGGAGCGGCGGGGCGTGTGGAGCAATGCGGCGAGGTGGACGACGAGCGGCGCGGGATGGGCTATGCTCAAGCGACGGGCAGCGTGGGGAAAAGCTGCTCATGTGTACTGCGGCTTGCCAGGGCGTGCTTTGGACGTGCACCGTGTGGCATGGAGGTGCCACGGAGTGTCCCAGGGAGGGTTGCCACGCATTAGTTTGTCACAGGGACTCGTATGCACGTGTGCGAGAGAATCCCGGAGTTTGGCATTGATTAGCACTTCGGCCTGTGCAATCCTTGGACGCCAATGCTTGGCATGACCTGGAATTCAATTGGGGATGATGGGACGTGGGACTGCCAGAGTGTGTCCATGGGGTTGGGTGTGATGAGGAACCCGAGGAGCGGTCTCCACGCGGCTCTTGGCAGGTTTTGGTTAAGTCTTCCCCTTGATTTCATGTGGCGGGGAGGTTCGTGTCCAAGTGTTCGACGCTGGCCATTCTTGATTCTTGAACATGTCGTGGCTATATTTTAACATATTTGCACTCCTAAAGATGTATGGATTACTGTCAAATTTTATCACAATTTTAAAATTTTATTTTTATAGGTTGTAGTTCAATGCTCATTTATGCCCTAGGATCTACTGTTTCTATTTGTGAATATTTTTAAACTGGGCATCATTCTTTTTATGTTATTTTTAGGTTAAGGCTGATATTAGGTTGTCCCACAAGTTTTCTCAGAATTTTTGGCAGTGCCGGGAAGTGCTAGGTTTCGCGACTAGGGTTTCGGGAAGGTATTGGTTTTAAATAGGAATAAAGGGAATCAGGTTGGACTTAGGGTTTTGGGGTGCGGTAAGACGAGAAGGGGTTATTGGAACTTGTGGGAATCCTTTCACCTTGCTTTGGGACCAGCCGTTGGCAGGGTGCCGTCGGCACTTATCGACGAATCTAGTGTAGGTATGTCATTGGGGTATTTCTCGCGTTAGGGTTTTAGGGGGCATGTGCATATATAAAAGCAGTATATATATGCACACACTCACGATATGACCTGGCGAGGTAGATGGCAGAAGATCATGTCGTTTGGAAGAAGTTCAGGACACATATACGCTCAAATTTCACGAGGGTGTCATGTGGGTACCTAGCTGTAATGGTGGTCCAGGTTGTACCAACTAAGAAAAAGGGAGAGGATCAAGGGCGGAAGGTTTTTGTTTGCTTTGCCTTAAGGTTTAGCAGGATTTGAGTTAAAGTTTTTAATCAGGTATATTTCCGTCAGCGTTATTAACAAAAGTTTTTGAAAGCCCTAATTTTCGGGTTTTGGAAAATTGGGATGTGACATGGTGCCATCTAGCTACAGCGCGACGGGTGAAACGACAAAGGCGCTCAGAGGCACGAGCGTGGCAACGTGTTGGTCGGTGCGCGTCTGCGACGTGGCGGACGTGCTCTGCTCGGTCCGTCGCAGCAAGGCAATAAGGAGGGAGGAAGGGAGAGGAGAGCACGGCATCAACGGAGATTGGGCCAGAAGCGACATGGAACACGGAGGCGCGTGGCAGTGGTTGAGTACCGCGGCTAGGCGAGTTGGGCGGCAAAGGCAGGCACAGTGCACGCTCTACGTACTGTAGCCGTGCAAGTTGTGGCGCATGAGGGAAGGAGAGGCGCTGTCCAGTGGGATCCTAGGCCCACTGGCAGGGAGAGTAGAGGTTGAGGAGGAAGAAGTAGTGGGTGGCTACAGCAAAATAGTGTGAACAATGCACTATTCAGATGTTTAAACTTAATTCGATCAAAATTTTAGCATGTGTAGATGGAGGTTAAGGTCGAAAATGTGTTGTAGATGTTGAGTAGATGCTAAAGGAATTTTGTGGGATTTTCCTAGAGTACAAAATAGATGGAAACATGCTAGATCCAAATTTGGCTGAATTCTGAATCTGCTAGCATTTGAAAATCGGCTAAATTCTGAATCGACTGATCATGTAATCTTGGAGATGGTGATGATAGGATTTTATTTTGTTTTATTGGAAAATGGTTTGGTTGAGGTAGGATTTACCAATTTCATAATTTAGCAAAAGTATCAATAAAGAAAAGGCAATCAAACTCCACATGGAAACAAAAATAAAATGAAGGTCTTAATAAAACCATATTTTTTGTATCTATGAAAAATTGGGTGTGACAAAAAAACCTAAATGTGGTTCAAAGTGGAATTTGTGGTTTAGAATGTGGTGCAATATGGTGATAAATCGGAAATTTGGTACAAGCTGACGCAAATACGAAAATACCTAGTGCAAAGTGGAATTTACTCTATTTTCTGTGTTAACTAGGCTGCCGCGAAAATGGTGTCACGTCATCATCAAAATCGCTTTAAGTGAAGTGAGGGACTAAATTTATCTGGTTTTGAGATACTATGGACCAAGTTTATCTAGCAGTATTGAAGTTGAACAACTAAAATTAGACTCGAATAATAGTTGAGAGATAGAAATATACTTTTTTCAAAAGATATCACTTGGGAATTGCTAGACCACTTGCCTATCTTCGCCGAACCACTTTAGTTCCAATACTCAACTATCACATATCCCGTGGATTCCTCACTCCTTCGGCGTGCTGCCTCCCCCGCCTCCTATTCAAGCCTACGTGGCATCTCCTTAGCCACACGCTCTTCTGGGCCCCAGGCGAGCTTCTGTAGGCCCACCGCAGCCTCATATGGAGCCAAAAAACTTGATCCTATGAGGCCATTTTTCCTCACTCCTACGATTAGTCTTTTCGAGTGGGTGCCGTGGACAACCGATTGCCCTTTGTTTTTACTAGTGTGTGATGCGGCCGTGATGGGCAGCGCCAGCACGAGCCGTTGGTCAGTGTGCCATCCTCGCTGCCAGGCCTATCCTCTTGCCGACCCTTTGAGCACCACCTTGCCCGGCGTGCGCCTCTTTGGCCTCCTCCTCCGTCCCCCGATTGCTCCTGCCTCTGCCTCTATAGCGTCTTCATCGTTGCCGTGGAGTCGGCCATGGACATGCAAGAGCTCGACGCTGGTGATGCCCCGGACCTCCTGTTGCAGCCCTCCTCCTACTGCACCGCCGTCGGCGTGTCGGCACAGGTTCAGGGCCTCGAGGGGGAAGGCGCTAGACACTGCCGGACTCACAAGTTTTCACGTCCCGAAGCCCCCAACTCCAAGCTATGTGTCCTAGCATTGTTGAATGCGAGCTACGCGCGGCGGAGGCACATGACCTGCTCGACGTGGCCTCAGCGTTGCCAGCTGTGAGCTATGCGTGGCGAAGGTGCGCGCTGCTCGAGCTTGGCGAGCACGTCCAGCTCCTAGCTAAGGTGCCCGTAGTGTTTAAGAGGTGTTGCATCTTGCATATCCCTGCTTGACGTGGCCTTGCCGCCGACGGACGTGAGTTGCAAGCGGCAGAGGTGCACGCGCTGCTTGAGCTCAGTGAGCACGTCCAGCTCCTGGCCAAGGTGCTCGATCCATCTTCCTGCCAGCCACCAAATCTGGACAGAAATCACCTCTCCTTCTTCCTCTCTTCTCTCAGTTTGTAGTGTTTTTGTATTGCCCTCTCTAACCCTCACATTGGCAGCAACGCCCAGGCAAAGGGGGGGTAGGGTTTTTGTTTGCTATACTCTCCCAAGGATGAATTTCCACTATTGATTCCAATCAAGATCAACGGCTCACAAGTTCTAGGCTTATGGGCTGGTTTGCTGGGCTACAACCTCACCTCCATGTGGAGGGATAGCCCAACAGTGTGAACATGATACCTGTATTCTACCATGCATGCCAATAGTCAATTTGGCCATCCTTCTAGACTAGATCGCCACGTCTCCTCTTTGACGCTAGTGAGCAAGGAATTGAGGAAGCATCATCGCCGACGCATCAAAGAGCAACCCAAACTCAGCCAAATATAGAAGGAGCACAAAATTTTGTGGAATAAAATGGATGCAGGGATTCTTATTGTGAAAAGAAGGGGAAATGGAAGAACCAATGGTGGACGGGAACCAAATCGCCGGAGATTGAGGAGAGACGACATGCTCATATCTGAGCTCCCCAAAGCCATGAAGGAAGACCATGTCTCTCTCTTGACCATCACCATGGCTCAAGGCTAGCTGTTTCCCCATGGAATCCGAAGAGCAAAGGAGCAGATTTGAGGGAGAGCAAACGTGGACACAGTGGCTAGCAGCAGTGATGGTGAGGAGCAAGCTACCGCTGATGATGCAGCTAACCAGGATGGAGGATCCGTCAAGATCTCGCACGACAACCCCGATCTCACCGGTGCTTGTCGGAACCCAAAGAGAGAGAGAGAGCAGAGTGGAAGAAGAGAGGACTAGAGAGAGATGTGGGAGGCTCACTAGGGAGAAGTAGCCATCCTGCACAGTCGCTGTCGCCGTCGCCGCCGCCGACGCAGGCCGTCGCACTCACTGAGCTGCAAGAAGCGTGTGCTCGCATGGATTCGTTCCACGAGTCCAAGTGGATTATTCTAAGCCTGATGGATTGAAGTGGATTGGGCCAGGAAATTTCCCACCCTAGCATCCAAATGCACAGATAGGTTCATCTAGGAATGGTTCCCTGGCAAGGATGATCCACGTGGATCGGGCCACAATCCACGCTAGGATGGGCCTAACCAAACAAAGCCTTAGAGGAATGGGGCGGTGGTTTGGGGATTGTGAGGAACAAGGGGATCGGGATAGAGAGAAAGAGAGGAGTGCGGTGCGGTGGTTTAAGGATTGGGAGAAAGAAGGGGATCAGGATAGGGAGTGAGTGAGAAGAGTGGGTGCAGGGGTTAGAGTTAAAACGCTAGTCTGAGTTAGGACATGTTTGGGCTTTTTGTTGTAGTCGGCCCAGCAGGCTAGGTAAGATGGTTGGGCCTATGAACTTTCTAAGAGAGAAGAGTTTCAAATTTTATTGCAATAGTATTTTTCCTTAATTTCATTTTAATTTTAATATAGCATAATCTTAATATTTTTCTTAACTAAGACTATATGAATAATCGTGCTCATATCCTTCTACCATGATTTATGCTTGAAATACAAAGGAACAAGTTGGTACAAACATGTCCCATAAAATTGAGATGTCCATACTCTTGAGGCATGAGTTTGAAATTTTTGTTTCCCGCATGATCTGACGAGGATCCACAAGTCTAGGAGAACGTAACTAATCGCTGCATCTTTTGGTGTCCTTCCAGATGAAAAATCATTATATGAAATTGCAGCATATAATTAGAATTTACCAGAAACTTGATCAGTGTGTATGATCATTCATGTAATGTCCATTCGCATTGAGGATTTTTTTTTGCAATTATGTTTACGATAATTTTCACCTAACTATGCACTGTAATTACCAAGAATGAGACGTGTTGGCGATTGGTAAACCGCGATCTTACAGTAGTCGTGAGACAGAGAATTGTTGAGAATTTGTTGAACGATAGGGACCCCTGAGGCCGTCATCGAGCAGCACCAGGATGCACGGACAAGGATTTTTATACAGGTTCGGGCGTCCCTCAGGATAATAACCTTACGTTCGGTTGGTATATATTGAATCACGAGTGTCTTTTATAAAGGATGTTAGTGGCTAGCTTAGATGAGATCTAAACTACTCGGGGGATCCTCCGAGTAGATCTAAACGGCTAGAGACTTCTGTAGTTGCTTATAACTTCTGGTAGAATCTGTAGGATTTGTCTGACTTGTAAAACTTGTTAGACTTGTGTGGCTTGTAAAACTTTTGGGATCTGTCCTCCCCTATAGGGCTGCTGGGTCTTTATATAGGGGGTTCTCCGAGTTGTAGGAGACATGAACTTATCTCCGAGTCGAACTCTAACTTCCTTAAATGTAGGGATAGTCTTCTAGTTTTAAAGGGTGTTTGGGATCTCTACGAGGGTGTTTTGGGATCTCTACGAAAGGTCCTCTTATCTCCTAAAATCCCTAACGAGTATGTTACCCGCTCTGAGTATCTGGGGAATATGTATATGGGTATCACCTCACATACGGTATAGTATATACTCATCATCGAGATGAAAACTTGTGTGAGGATACTGTCTATAATTATGTTTACGGTAATTTTCACTCAAATACGCACTAGTGCGGCCGTGCTGCTGCGTGAGCCGTTCTAGTAATCTATAGAGATCGATATAAAGTCTTCTTGATGGTACTTTGGAGAGCTCTAAAGTACATCCAGTTGATGAAACGTGCATACCTTAATTTTTCCGAAGAGTGTGGCGGCAGTGCCTCTTGCCAGCCATGGTGCGGCAGCTCTTCCACGCACACTCTTGCCTTGCAGACAGCTTGGCCAGGGGAACGTGAATACCACCATGTTTCGAACGTGAACACCATCTTTCCAAAGGAACCGCTGCGTATGCATCTCCGGATAATCAATTGACGACCTGCCGGTACTCGAATTGACGGAAGTTGTTTTATTCAACAGACTTTCCAGGCAGCTAGCTACTTGTGTTATCGATCTGGAGTTCTGGAAATGGGATGCGCAACCATATAATGGCGCATGCCAGTAGCTGTCTAGCAGAACTCTAGCGCACTCGCAAGTCGCCACTAGGACTAGCTAGCTGTACTAGGATCTATTGATGGCGCTAACCAGCTCGGCAGCAGCGTTGGCAGCAGCGCTGCTGCTACTCGCGCTGCAGCTCTCTGCAGCGGCTGATGTACCTCCGCCGCCGCACAACTGCACCCGGATCTGCGGCAACGTGAGCGTGCCATACCCGTTCGGCATCGGTCCAGACAGCTGCTACTGGCCGGGCTTCAACCTCACCTGCGACACAAGCAGGCACGGGGAGCCACGGCTGCTGCTCGGCGACGGCACCCTCCAAGTCGCCGAAATCTCCGTCCAGAACGCGTCGGCGCGCGTCATACGCACGGGAGGCATAAAAATCGAAGCCAGCGGCTGCGGCACGCTCAGCGGCGGCCTCACGGACAACGGGCCCTACACTCTGTCGCCCTTCAACGAGCTCGTCGTGGTGGGTTGCAACGTGTATGCGACAGTGCATGAGAAGAATAAGAACATCATGATGAGCGGCTGTGCCTCATTCTGCCCCAACCTCGACAGTGTCTTCGCCACAAATTGGTTAATCAACCGAGATAAAAATTCCCCCGACGGCAAGTACTGCGACAACATGGGCTGCTGCCAGGCGCCATTCCTCCCCGGCGCCAGTGTTGATGTACCGGGCTACGTGCAGTTCAAATGGTTCGGTTCGAACCGCAGCGCGGACGACATGGGGCCGCCGGCGAGCGTGTTCTTCGCGGAGGAGGGGTGGTTCGATCAGGAGTCCGTCTACACTGGTTCAATGGGATTTCCCGGCCTGAGAACAGATCCATCATTGAGACGGGCCGCCCCTCCAAACCATCCTAAAAAAGATGCAGTGGCAGTTCCCTTTATTCTGAACTGGGAGATCATTGACCAAGATTGGCCTCACAACGAGTCGGCCGACACTTGCCCCAGGGAAGCAGCCCGCAGCGTCTGCAAGAGCAACAGAAGCAGGTGCATGCCGCTTTACAGAGGCTATGTTTGCTCCTGCGAAGATGGTTACCACGGCAATCCTTATATCACCGACGGCTGCCAAGGTTATTTGCACTACTTGACTTTTACTCAGCAATCGTCTTCAATTTTATTTGACCGATGCGGTTTCCCTTTTAAACTTTTCTTTCCGTTTTTAGGCGGGAAACGAATTTGGTTTTTTTTCCTTCCTAATCCTTACAAATGTTGGTTGGCTATATGTAGATATCAACGAGTGCGAACTCCCTGCAGAAGATATTGAGTGCTACGGCGAATGTACCAATACGCCCGGATCGTTCGAGTGCCGTTGCCCGGGGGGCAGCCAGGGCAACCATACCCTGCCCACTGGCTGCGTCAAACTCAAACCCGGAAAGCCCGCAAACACAGGTGAGCTGTAGCGTCAGCCTTATTTTAGTCACACTACATGTAATTTTTAATGATACGAAGAAAAGAGAGTAAAGAGAGAGAATATTGTTTTTCTTTAGTTAAGAAAAAACTAATAGAAAATTTATGTTTCTAAAATTAAGAATACTAAGAACACCAATATTAAATATATGAGAAGACAGTCATCTTTATCATTAATTATACTATTAGCAGAGTATCGTGCATTACACGGATATAAATTTTTGAACTCGCAGTGTGTCTATGTGAAGCCCAGTGATGTTGACATGTCCTAATATAATATAACTTTTTAAAAGTAAAACACGATCATTTAGCTAGTAACTTAGAAAAGAGAAGGAAATTACGAGTAGTGAACCTTAAAAGTACGACATTCAATGAAAATCAAAATTTTAACACCAAATAAGGTCATATATGTATTTTCCATGACTTGTTACAGAAGCTCACATGTCGAAGGAAGGATATCATAACACCAATTTTGAACAAGGCTGTAAGAACTAATTATCATGTTAATGATGGGTCTTCATCTAATCTTATGAACACAAACGTAATTAATGTGGAATAACGCAGTTGTTGTAGAGAAAGTAGTCAATCACGATTCCGACGAATCCGCCAACGACATGGTTGATCTTCAAGTCAATCGAAAGCAATCTTCATATTGGTTTAGAGTAATCAAGTGTTAGGGGCAGCAGTAACCCTAATTAAATTCATGCTTAATTAAGTGGCAGAGCTGCCCCCTTTATATAGTGCTTCTTGACTTTGGACCGAACCATTTTATATTTAAGCCCCCCAGTCACAGGTGTATCATTAATTAGCTATTGATCACATAATATTTCTAAAGTTCTACTTGATCAAATGGCTTACATCATTATTCCACATCTTGACAAGAGCACTACACCAATGTAATGTAGTTATAGTGAGAGCTTAATCCATCTCTACAACCCCGATCATCTATAATGTAATACTCTATCTCAACATGGTCATTATTTATGGTATTAGCGAATTTGTATGTATGCAGTCATACTCCCTCATTATAGTCCTTTCTATAGTTTATTTCCTTAATTAATCATCATGTGCACTAAGTGATTGAAACAAACTTCGACAAGTCGGTCAATAAAAACTGGGGAACCTTTTTCTTGTCTTGATTTTCTCGGTGAAGTTATCTACTTCTCCTTCGTATTTTTTAAAATCAACTTTTCTTTATTCTTCCCACCATCACTCTCTCTTATGGTACTAGTCCGATTTAAACCTTCGACTATAAAATTGTTTATCCCAAATACTAAACTTTATAAAACTGTCTGTCCTAGATCTTAGTCTAGTTTTGAAGTAGTTTTACAACCCCAATGCTTACCAAATTTGTGAAAATATTGATAGGTGTAGAGAATGCTATAAAATAGTAAGTTGTAAAAATCATTGAAATATGATAATTGTGTCCCGCACAAAAAAGAATCAGGTGCTTTATTGATCCTGAAGAGTGTATACTATGCAAGTAGAAATCCTGCCTACAATTGAAATTATGACTTTAGGAGGATCTATATTAGAAAAAACTAGAATTAATATAGGATTCCTAGATACTACGTAATATATAGCACACGGAGTCAATTTATTTTAGACGGAAAATATGCATATTTTCCAAAACCTCAACTTCGGCATGCACGGTTTTGTATTACACGATGGCAGAAATCTGCCACTCCACCTATGTATACATGCTCACGACAATAACAATATGCTTATGTATTTTCAGGTTTAACCATCGGAATAGGAGTTGGTAGTGGGGCAGGGGTTATTGTATTTATTCTCATCGCATTTTTCATGATGCAAAAGTTTCAACATCAGAGGATAAGAAAGTTGAGACATAAATTCTTCGAGCAAAATCGCGGGCAACTATTGCAACAATTGGTATCTCAAAGAGCTGATATTGCAGAAAGAATGATCATAACCTTGGAAGAGCTAGAGAAAGCAACGAACATTTTGATAAATCTCGCGAGCTTGGTGGCGGAGGGCATGGCACCGTCTACAAAGGGATTTTATCAGATCTCCATGTTGTAGCCATCAAAAAACCAAAGATGGTGGTTCAAAAGGAGATTGATGAGTTTATTAACGAGGTTGCTATCTTGTCACAAGTTAATCATAGAAATGTTGTAAAACTCTATGGTTGTTGTCTTGAAACAGAAGTCCCAATGTTGGTCTACGAATTTGTTTCCAATGGAACCCTTCATGACCATCTTCATGTTAGATCATTGTCATGGGATGATAGGCTACGTATAGCAATTGAGACAGCCAAATCCCTTGCTTATCTTCACTCGGCTGTTTCAATACCAATCATTCATAGAGATGTCAAGTCTGTTAACATACTCCTGGATGATACTCTAACAGCAAAGGTAGCAGATTTTGGAGCTTCGAGGTATATTCCAATGGAAAAATCAGGGGTAACAACAATTGTGCAAGGTACGATTGGATATTTAGACCCTATGTACTTCTATACATCACGTCTCACAGAGAAGAGTGATGTTTATAGCTTTGGTGTCATTCTTATAGAACTGTTGACTCGAAAGAAACCATTTTCATATATGTCTTCTGAAGGTGATAGTCTTGTCGCAAAATTTGTTACCCTGCTTGTAGAAGGCAATTTGTTGCAGATATTAGATCCACAAGTTATGGAAGAGGGAGGCAAAGAAGTCGAAGAAGTCGCTGCACTTGCAGTAGCATGTGTAAAGTTAAAAGGAGAGGATCGTCCAATCATGAGACAAGTGGAGTTGACACTGGAAAGCCTTCGAACATCCAAGGAGCATGTTCTAGATGGTGTGATGTCCAAGAAATTTGAGAAAGATGATATTGCAATAAATTGTCCATTGAATAATGATGAAAGAAGCAACAAGGAATCAACAAAACAGTATAGCATCGAAGAAGAGTTATGCTATCTGCAAGGTACCCTCGGTAGTTGTGCTTGCACATGTGTTGAATACCGTTAATTTCCAACCGTTAGTTTTCAAAATTTTGTGTGCATTCAGTTATCTTAACCAAACTGAACGTTTGACCACTTTGCTCCAATGGCATATTTCTCTCTTGTGTAATAATAATACCTGATTTACAAGTGTCAGTAGATCGGGAGGATTTTCTTACAATTGCTCCATGTGCGATGATTCTCATCACGTGTTGTTATGAAATTAGTTTCTATGGTGTCATGGTACCGTTAATTTTCACGACTAATACTATGACTATTTGGTTCCATTAGTTGTAATATCGAGATTATGCAGTGTGAGATGTATCAAGTTGCGTGCAAAAAATAAAAATATCAAATGTTTATTGAAGAGATTTAGTCTAAGCCTACATCCCAGGAGCTCTTCTCCATTAATATGCACAACCTCCGCTGACGTCCCCGAGGGGGCTACCGGCTAGGCCGCCTCCTCCGACTTGGTCCCTCGACAATTGCAGGGTATCCACGATCTCTTTGGGGCTGACGGTCAGACCGACCTTAGACCGCCCCTTAGACATACCCCTCCTCTCCCGACCGAAGTCAGATTTTTGGCTCGGTTACAACATGTGGTTCCCCTTCTTATATAAGTGACCTATGATATAAGAGTCCAACTTCTAATCTATCATTACCTTATCCACACACCTTATAGTATCCTATTATAATACCATAATTTCTCTAAATCTAACTTGAATCTACTCATAGAAAATTATTGACTGGAGATATGGTAATATGGAGAAGACAAAATTGTTTGAAGCACGTATAAAACCGGAAGCGCCCCTTGTTTCAAACAAAGGAGGACAGGTTATTCACATTTAATTTGATGGTCAAAGACGAATTGAAAGCTAAGCAGTGGTAATTAAGACCCTCGGGAAAAAATAGGGATATCTCCTACGTTACCCATAATATATAGAAGTATCGATGTAATTTCAGAGTCAGTACACATATTTGATACAAATTGAACATGTGGGCTTCTTATTTGGTAACTGTTGAGATCTTGGGTCGATGGTCGTGAAATGATGGGATCTGTGTACTGCTATTGCTTATATATCTATGCTAAAAACTGTATTTAAAAAGCAGCAGCAAAAAAAAAGTACCCACAATATGCTTGTTTGCTGTGTGCCATCAGTATGGGAAATAGGGTGCATGCCACAACACTATTACTCGCTACGTGGGTATCTTTCCTGAGCGTACGAGGTACAGGGGATAGCTGGACCCGTGGTGGACTGCCTGACCAACACCCTGAAGGCTAGAGGAAGCCCAGCTAGCAATACTTCCCGTGTATCACCAGAACGCACAAACGGTAAGGTTTTTCGTTTCCGTTGTCCCACACATCATGACATAAGGTTGCCGGGTCAAAATTATCCCGTGTGGAACTTTGCACAAAGTACAGTAATTGACAATAGCACAAACGGAAACAGAGTCCGTAGGTTCGAGGCTGCCGAGTGAGCAATCGTGTGTATTTACTGGTTTCCCGTGTGTTTCTGACGCTAACCGTAGTTTCACGTCCTAATAGTTTCTTTTGAAGGGACACATCCTCGTAGTGAACGCCTCTGGTGGTTGCTGTGTCCAAGTCTCTTCGTCTAGGGTTTATCTATTTAACACTGCCTCCTGATCTTCGGGAATTACAAGTAAGAAGTAAACCTGCAAACATACCATCACTTACGTATTGATGTAAGGGCTTGTTTGGTTGGGCTGTGGCTGTTGACAAAGCTGCTATTGGCTGGCTATTTAGAAAAGCTGCTGTGGCTGTGGGAAAGAAACATATGGCTTTTGCTTGATCCAAACCATCTACAATATTTTGGAAAATGAGCACAGAAGCTTCAGCACATTGCAAAAAGCTGGCAGAAGACAGCTTTTTCAAACAGCTGAATTTGCACTGCAAAGCCCACAGCTACCGTTGGGAAAAGCTGCTGAAAAGCTGACTGTTTGGTTGGGCTGCAGCTTTTTCCAGTGAAAAGCTGCTGAAAAGCCCAACCAAACACTCCCTAAGTGTTGTTGGAGATCGAGAATAAATTTAGGATTTTATAAAATTCTTGTTGAAGCGCACTCGTGTGTATATGATTGTGAGTGTGAAATATGGATGGAGTCATGCATCCATAGCTCCACAATCTCATCAAGAGGTGCGGCTCTCGACGTACACGTGCCTCTGGCAGACAAAGGTTGGAGTCCCGATACAAGAATATAAGTAAAACTCTGTTTGAAAAGAAAAGAATATAAGCAAAACTAGAAAAATAAAAGGAATGCTATACAGTCCATAATACTAACTTAAACCTTGGTCACAGTTTAGAAAAAAACTTAAGCTTGTTCACCGCAAAAAGGAAAGACACCTTGACCATGTTAACCCCTTAAACTGCAGGGTCCTGTACAATACAGGCACAAAAGGACGTGGATTTTTTACATGCACGCCATATGTTGCCGTTGAATCTATTGTTGGTATTGCCTAGAGATTAGTACAATATTTTTTAGTATTATGTAGTTTTTTGCTAATATTTTCTCTTGCTGGTATGCACTAAGGAGCTATACGGTACAATTTTTTCTCTGCCACATTGTGTAAGATGTGGTTCCCACCCATGGCTAAACGTGGTACTCTATACCCATAGTTTTCTCATCTAAGTCTTAGTGATAATGTGGATATTATTTTTGTTCTCACATTACTGAAACATACTAAAACATTATTGAAACAAACTTTAAAAAAATTGTTCTCGTATTACTGAAACATTATTGAAATAAATTTTAATAATTGAGAAATATTATTGAAACAAACTAAAACAATTATGAAATAAACTAAAACAATTATGAAACATTACAGAAACATACCAAAACAATTATGAAACATTTATGAAACATACAAAACAAGATGATACGAAGCATCAGTTTTAAGAACAATCTGGGATCTAAGGAGGGAATCCGAGATGGCGTCGACGAAGTGGTTGCCGCTGCTCCAGTGCCCACATCTTCCCCAGCGTGGTCGTGCGCAAGCTTCTTGATGATGAGTAGGCCGAGGAGGTTGCATTCCTCGTCGGCGGCATAGAGCAGCGACAACACCCACTTGATGGCGCTAGGGATGTCAGCGATGCGGTGTGCGTTCCGCTTCTTGCTGGCGAGCTTGGACACAACGATCACCGCGGACGCCTGCCTCGGCAGTGCTCTTCCAGCTGAGCATCTCCACCAGCCGCTCCATGACGGCGGCGGACATGCCGACCCACCGCAGCGCGGCGTCCACGAGCAGCGGGCTCCCTGCAACGTTGACAAGGATGCCGATGCCGATGCGCTGCTTGTCGTGCGAGCCCTCTAGCGTGGCGCCTGCTGCTCATCGTCAGATCTGGAAGTTGTCGGCGCCGGGGAAGAACAACCGCCTGGGGCAGGCGGCACGTGGGGAAACGGGAGGGGAGGCGCACCGGTCGCAGGTGATGAGCTCCAGCGGGCGGTTGGTGCGTGGCGGCAGCGAAGCCCAACGGGCCTAGGCGCACGGGAGGCCGGGCTGAGGAAAGGTTGGGGGAGCGGAGGGAGGTGGTGATGGAGTCGGCTAGTGGCTTGGGCTCGCCGCACCAGTGATTGGCGCCGGTGGGCAACTGTGTCTAGGTGGGGAGTCCGGCCAGCAGCAGTTGCAGCGAGCGCACGTAGCGCAGGCGGAGAGGGGCGCGAAGGGGTCTGTGGAGGTCGGAGGAGGAGGCCGATGGCGGTCAGCTCTCCGACGATGGCTCCGTCGGTGGCGGCGCCCTCAGAGGACGATGAAGATGGGACAAGGAGAGAGATGATGCAGGTGGCGGTGGCGTCGGGGACGGTGTTGCGGGGATGGTGCGGAGATGAAGGGTTGGGGAGGTGCGGGTGCCAGCATGCGACACGGGCAGGCGGGCAGCAGGGTCGGTGTGGGAGGAGAGAGACGAGAAGAGATTCACAGGAAAGGAAGAGAGATGGGAAAGAAAGGATAAGGAGAGAGGTGGATGGGACGTAATAGGGAAGTGCACATAAATTGTAAAAATAAAATAAAATACAAAAAATATATAGGAGTGGAAGATGTATGCACAAATCTTGATGCATGTTAAATGGTGATCTCATGTACAGCATATGACGGGAACAGTAAAAAAGAGTTTCTCCACGAAGGCAAGCATCCCTGATCAGGCGCATCTCGGCCGCTGCATTAGTCATGCCCATTCTCTCGCGACCCTTATGGCAGAAACCAAGCAACCGTGCGCTGTGACACGCACCTCGCTCTCTTCTGAACATGATGGCAGTGATCCAGCTCCTCGATCGGTAGCAGAGCCGGGTCGAGGATCTGCTCAATCTCCTCCCGGAACGCCCCGCCGACAAACTCCAGCAGCGTCAAGCCATCTGTGAACTCGTCATCGGTCGGCGCCTTCCCGACGAAAATCTCTAGAAGTGTGATGCCAAAGTTGTAGACATCACCGGACGTGGACACATTCCCTGTCGTGCCGTATTCTGCAGAGTGCAAGAGTTTCAGACAAGTGATCGACATGCCAATACCATGGTGAAGAAGTAGCATAACAGAGACATTGGAAAATACCTGGTGCGACGTAGCCAATTGTGCCTTTGATGCCGATGGTGCTCTCGATATCTGCTGCAGCGTGGCTCCCCGGATCAAGAAGCAGCTTCGCGAGGCTGAAGTCGCCGATGCAGGCCGCCATGTCCTCGCCGAGAAGGACATTGCTCGGTTTGAGATCGCAGTGGATGATCGGCGGATCGTAGCGGCTGTGGAGGTAGTTCAACGCGTCGGCGATGTCCACGACGATGTTGAGCCTCTGGATCACGCTCAGGCCCAAACCCATTCTCGAGCTCCGTAGGTTTGGGGTGCAGCCACAGGCTACAGTTCGGCATGAAGTCGAACACTAGAGCTCTGAAGTCGTTACCCTCTATGATTCTTGACCTCCTCTTGCGCCATCGAAGAGCAGTGATTAGCATGGCAAATCAGAGAGCTGCTCCAATGATAGGCAGAGCAATCTTGAGAACCAGGTGGGCGCCTCGGGTGGAAATGGAACGCGCCGGCCGGCATGGCGACAACCGGAGTTGGAGCGCCGCCGCAGAGCGTGCTGTTCCCGGCCATCTCAAACCCGGTCACGTTCGCGAACACGTCGCGTAGTGGGACCGGGCCGTCAAGGTGGTTGTGGGACAGGTCGAGCTCTATCAATGAGCTCATGCTCTCCAATCCCGCCGGAATGCCGCCAGACAGGTCGTTCCGTCGTGAGAGGTACAGCTCCTGCAGCCGCCGCATCTGGCCGAGCTCCAACGGGATGGTACCGGATAATCTGTTGCTCGTCAGGCTCAGCCTCCTGAGCCCCTTCAACCTGCTCAGCGACGACGGGATGCTTTCGGTGAAGAAATTGCTGTGCAGATCAAGGAACTCCAAGCTCTGGTAGCTCCCGAGCTCAGCAGGTACCTCGCCGGAGAAACGGTTCCCGTAGAGTGCCGCGAGCGCGAGTCTCCCAAGCTTGTCTATGTCTCGTGGGAGAGGGCCGTCCAGCTGGTTATCCGACAAGTTCATCACCGTCGACAACGATGAGAGGCCGAATAGTTGTCTCGGGACACGGCCGGTGAGCTCGTTGCCATGAGAGGTTAAGCAGGGTCAGCTGCTGCAGGTTGCCGAGGCTGGGAGGAATCAATCTATTTAACAAGTTATTGCTCAGGTCGAGTCTAAGCAATCCACAGAGGTTGCCAATGGCGGATGCCACCGGCCCGGTGAACCTGTTCCCTTGTAACTGCAGCTCTTGAAGGTTCCCTGACGCGCCGGCGAGGAGATTAGACCGAAGGTCCAATGTCTGCAGCCCGACGAGTTTCCTGATGCTAGGCGGTATCATGCCGGAGATGCGATTGCTCGCAAGATTCAGCGCCTGGAGCTGCACGGAGAGGCGGGTGATGGAGCTCGGCATCATGCCGGTGAGCCTATTCCCGTCGAGAAGGATTTCAGCCAGGGCATCGCAGCTCGTTAAGTTGTCCAAGAACTCCCACCCGTCGGTGTCGGTCGCCGTTAGCCGGTTGTTGGAGAGCTGCAGTGACTGCGGACAGAGGTTGCCGATCTCTGGGGGCACCTGCCCGGTGAACTTGTTGTTGGCGAGGCTGAGAACTTGCAGGTTGGAGGCATTGGAGAGGGACGCCGGGATCGGCCCAGCGAGGCGGTTGCTGCCAAGGTAGGGGTACTGCCCGTACTGGAGGTTCAGCATGCGCCCACCGGCGTCGGGCGGGAGCTCCCAGCGGAACGCGTTGTTGGCGAGGGAAATGCCTAGCAGCGACGACATGTTGAAGAAGCCCGGAGGGATCTCTCCGGCGAGGCGGTGCTAGTACGCGTTGAAGAAGAGGAGCCCAGGAAGGCGCGTGACACCATCGTGGATGGTGCCTTCCAGAAGGTTCTGGTCGAGCTCGAGCCGCCGGAGCCTCCTGAGGTTCGTGGGCGACGGCGGGATTCGGCCGAAGAGCAAGTTGTGGCTGAGGCGCAGCACCATGAGGTTCGGCAGCGCGCCGAGCCATTCCGGCACGCCGCCGGTGAGGTGGTTGTTGTTGAGGTACGCGATGGCAAGGCTAGCGCACCCGCGGAGGGCCCCGGGTATCTCGCGGGCGAAGGCGTTGTCACAGAGGCCGAGGTACGAAGTCGCCGGAGCTAGCCGAGGCTCGCGGGGATGCTGTCGGAGAAGCCGTTAATAGTGAGGTTGAACACCTCCAGGCGCGTGAGGTTGGCGACAGCCGGGAACACCACCCTGGTGAGGCAGCGCGAGGACATGTCCAGGTCGTGACGCGCCCCACGGTGCAATTCAGCCCCGGCTGGCCACCGGCAGTGGTGCACCTTGCCGTTCCACGATTGGAGCGCGCCGGACGGGTCCTACGACACGCCCGCCTTGAACGCCACCAGCGCATCAAGCTCCATGTCCACCGCCGCTAGCTGGAAGAACAGGAGCAGCACCACCCCGACAACTGCCGTCGCCGTGCTTCCTACAAAATCTCCTTCTATCTTGTTTTGTGTTCGTGAAACAGTGTGCGTCGATCAAGTATGCACGGACACGGCTTAAATAGAGAGCTAATTTGGGCTGTGATGTACCTTAGATTTCGACTTGCTTGTTGACAACCACTCTAACATGGCACAAACCTAGCAACCATTTGGAAAAAAAAGCCCCAAATAGATCTTGCTGGTTGACTTATCTTCTCAAACCACTCTAACATGGAATATACCTGGACAATGCAAGAGTCACCAACCATGTGTTGTGCAAGACTGAATAAACATGAGTACTACACACTATTACTACTTTTGCGCATCCAGCGACTTATCTTCAGAATAATCTTTAGCAGCCGGGCCAACAGGTTGTTCTTGGTTTTTCATCAATCAATTAGTTCGATTTTAGTATGGTCGTGACGGACATGGTACCTCACTTCATGGGAACAAGGTTGCTGGTGCAAGCTTGTTGGCTTCTGCACTGTGGAAATTCTATTTGAGCCTAAGAGCATGCTTGGTTAATAGTCAATTTTGCCACATTTTTCTTGCTAAACTGTGCAAGCCACAGAAAGTATACCCAAGAAACACTACCTCAGAAATGATCTCTGCTACAAGAGAATCACTGACGGGCAGTCCGAGGCCCGTCGTTGATTAGATGAATCGCTGACGAGCGAACACGGGCCCGTCAGCGCTGGTCATGCACTGGAGAAGACGGCCAACTTCTACTGACGGGCCCGTCTGTTTATATTCCTTTGATACCTTTTACGCAGCGACCACTGGATCCTCATCGTCATCCACAAGCCTTCTAGAATGATATACTATTTTGATTCCCAAAGAAGTGCCAAGCGGGACTTCTCAGGAATTAAGGAAGTTCTGGAAGATGCCTTTTGGGAATACAACTTGCGGGGGGGAGGAGCAGAGAGCAAGAGCAAGAAGCTGAGCCACAAATTCAACTTCCCTTGCAGGCAACAGCTGGAAAATAGTGTTACATGTGGGTATTACGTCTGCGCTCACATAGACGCGTTCGTCATATCCCACAACCCGCAGTGGAACCAGGACCACTTCAATAACTTCATACACGACCTGGCCGATGAAAAGTACGACTGGAGGAAGGACTTTGCCCGCATCCAGAAGACCTTCGCGTATGTCATCAACAACGAAGTCATCCGGCCAAGCTGAGATTTCTACGCGGGAGTCCAATTACCCCCTTCCCGCCGCCCTGCAAGTACTAGCGAAGCGTCGTAGACGTAGATTAGTAGGGCTAGTGAGAATAAACATTGTTAAATTCAATTGTTTTTCGTTTTAATTCGTTGTAAACATGTTTTTATATGTGTATTTACTATTTGTGATATTAATTTAGTATATGTGATTCATATTTCTGATATTAAATGTTACATATGTTTAATATTTGTCATATTAATTGCTGCATATTCTTCATATTGCCTTTCCAGAATTTTTTTTTAAAAGTGTGATCATACTTTCACTGACGGGCACACAAAACGTACACGTCAGTGGAAATAACTCATCACTGACGGGCGTAGTATAATAGCCCGTCAGTGAAAACCCTTGTCAGGATGCTGCCAGGCACCCTGCACTGCATATCTGCTGACGGGCGTGTTGTGCCCGTCAGTGAAAGTTCACATCTACTGACGGGCGTTGTGCCCGTCCGTGAAAGTGGAACTTTCACTGACGCAACGTTACTGACGGGCGAGAAACCCGTCAGCGGTGGGCTTTAAGGGCCCGTCAGTGAAGGTGTTTTCTGAGGTAGTGAAATTGGTCGCCACGATTTTGGCAAAAAAAATGAGTCTATGATAGATGAGACAGACTGTAAAAAAGGTATGGCGTGTCGCAACTGTGGTAGTGAAATAAACGGTGCCATATACAGCTATGTGGCAAAGTTTAGTAGGGTGTAGCTATGAACCAACCATGTCTTAATAGTTGAAATGATACCACTACAATTATTTGGTAAGCAACCATAGGGCTAAATGGGCGGTACTCATTATGTATGGCATTATCTTAATGTAGTATCAAGAAAATAAAACTGCACTGTTATATTAAAAAGGATATTGAGCTATTCATTGTACGAGACAGAACTTTTGGCCGCATTAGAGTGCGTGTACTGAGTTGGTTTGAGAACAAAGAAAGACGTCGAAGTTGTGAAAAAGAATCAATCTTTTTGTAGATGAACATTATTGAGTAAGCGTAAACCTATAAAATTTGATAAAAACATGTTTATTGTGTGCTGCAAAACAATAACCAAGGTTTTAGGGTCTACACATCAACGGTAAGTCGATGAGTGTACATAATTTACCTTTTCTGTGAGGCACATAAATGAAAAGTATTTTTGAACTAAATTTTACAGGTTCACATTTTATGAGACCTTTGTACAGACGTCTTCGAATTATTTAAAAGTTGGGGGTGACGAAAAGCAACCTGATACGCATATATCCATGTGCACCTATGCATTTCCTTTCCATTTAGATTATACCGGAGGCCTTTGAGTAGACAGGTGCAATCCAACCGGATGGACCTCCAAACGGTCATAGAAAATTTGTAAAAATTTAAAAATAACTTCCTGTGGGTTTTTAAATGTCCATCGCACATATTTTTATATGAATTTGTCAATCGTTTAAGAAAAAAATTTGCTTAATGCGGCAGGAGCATTACTGTCGGCGTAGAGATGCCTCTAGCGGTGGTCCGGTTGGACCCCCTTGGGATTCGGCCGGGGGCGCAGTAGGAGTTCTCTTGTGAGCCGGTCATGATTTTCGGAGAGGAGGATCTAATGCAGGAGACGCAGAGATTTATCCAGGTTCAGGCCACCTCGGAGGTGTAAAACCCTACGTCCTGCTTTTGTGTGTGTGTGTATATTGGCGATTATCAGAGATTACAAAGCCCTTGTCTGCTCCAAGGGAGTTCTTCTCCAAGAGATCTAACCCTAGAGTTCTTCAACCTAAGAAAAGCTCAACCGAAAAAGAGTCTAACCCTTTGCATGGCCTCGGCTCTCCCCTTATATACCCGGGGGTTTACCACAGTAGCCGGAGGGTACTGCGCACCAGCACTGCTGAAGATGTGGGCACTACAGGGCTGCCCATGCCTTACACTTAATGCGCAGCGCGGACTTCCGTGCCGGACGTCTCCCCGCTGCGCCTCGGAACTGCGACTCTGACACCTTTATGCCCGGCGGGTCCCGCGAACGGAGACTTACCGGGCTTCTTCTGACAGAGTTGGTGAGACACCCGCTCCTGGGCCCCACGCGTCAGCGACCAAACCCGCGCAACGGAGCGCGCGGCGACGCGTCCCAAGGGGCAAAAAGGTTGACAGCGACAGGGGCGTGCGGTGCGGCGCGCCCGGTCGGTCAACAGACCTGTCAGCCGGACCCACCTCTTGGCAGGGGCGATAGCCAACGGGGCTTTCGCCTGAGCGGGTGGGGCCCGGCCTGACCGTCATCATGTCCTCACAGGGCTTAGGTTTTCTCGTCGGAATGACGGGTATTAAATGCCTCTGCCAGGGCTGAGACTTGTTGGAGAAGCTAGCCGCTTGATAACGTGCCCAGAGGAGGGCCCCACGGGGGGACACGACAAACCCCGAGCATTTCGGTTCCGAGCAGCTCCTTCAACTGGGAGGGGCGCCAGCTGTCTCAGGCTGCCCCCGGGCGACCTCGAGCGCTCGGGGAGCACTCGTTGGAGGGCCGCTCGGGGCCCCTTACGAGGGGGGGAGCCCCAGGAGGAGTGCTCGGGGGGACATCCCGAGCACTCCCTTGGGCCCCGCACCTCCCGGGACGCCGGGCGCTCGGGTAAGGGGCCCCGAGCGCTCCCTTGATTCATGAGCCTTAAACTCTCGGGAGCCCAAGGCCTTTTCTGGTTACTCACGCGGATGCGATGCCCGAGGAAGGCTGTCGGTAGGATGGGGCCCAGGGTCCCCCGAACCGCCGGCGGAGGCCAATCAGATGCCGCGGAGCGAGACACGTGGCGGCCGGGTCGGTGTAGGCCCCGCCCCGGCTGACAAGTGGGTCCGGCGGTCAAGCCCAGGTGCTCGGGGGCCTTCCTCGGGCATCGCATCAGCGCGAGTGACCAGAAGAGGCCTTGGGCTCCCGAGAGTCCAAGGCTCAGGAATCAAGGGAGCGCTCGGGGCCCCTTTCCCGAGCGCTCGGCGTCCTGAGTGGTGTGGGGCCCAGGGGAGTGCTCGGGATGTCCCCCCAAGCACTCCTCCTGGAGCTCGTAAGGGACCCCGAGCGGCTCTCCAACGAGTGCTCCCCGAGCGCTCAAGGTCGCCCGAGGGCAGCCTGAGACGGCTGGCGCCCCTCCCAATGAAGGAGCTGCTCGGGGCCGAAGTGCTCGGGGGTTGTCGTGTCCCCCCCGTGGGGCCCTCCTCTGGGCACGTCATCGAGCGGCTAGCTTCTCCCACAAACCTCGGCCCTGGTAGAGGCATTTAATACCCGTCATTTCGACAAAAAATTCTAAGCCCTGTGAGGGCATGATGACGGTCAGGCCGGGCCCCACCCGCTCAGGCGAAAGCCCCGTTGGTTATCGCCCCTGCCGAGGGGTGGGCCCGACTGACAGGTCTGTTGACCGACTGGGCGCGCCGCACCGCACGCCCCTGTCGCTGTCAACCCTTTTGCCCATTGGGTCGCGTCACCGCGCGCTCCGGTGCGCGGGCTTGGTCGCTGACACTCGGGGCCCAGGAGCGGGTGTCTCACCAACCCTGTCAGAAGAAGCCCGGTAAGTCTCCGTTCGCGGGACCCACCGGGCATAAAGATGTCAGAGTGCCTGTTCCGAGGCGCGGCGGGGAGACGTCCAGCGCGGAAGTCCACACCGGCATTAAATGAAGGCGTGGGCAGCCCTGTAGTGCCCACGTCATCAGCAGTACCCTCCGGCCACTGTGGTAAGCCCCCGGGTATATAAGGGGAGAACCGAGGCCATGCAAAGGGTTGGGCAATTGTAAGGTTAGACGCTGGGTTAGACTCTTTTTCGGTTGAGCTTTCCTTAGGTTGAAGAAGGCTAGGGTTAGATCTCCCGGAGAAGAACTCCCTCGGAGCAGACAAGGGCTTTGTAATCTCTGATAATCGCTAATATACACACACAAAAGCAGGACGTAGGGTTTTACACCTTCGAGGTGGCCTGAACCTGGATAAATTTCTGCGTCTCCTGCGTTAGATCCTCCTCTCCGAAAACCATCACCGGCTCACAAAAGAACTCCTACTGCGCCCCCGGCCGAATCCCAAAGGGGGTCCAACCGGACCACCGCTAGAGGCGTCTCTACGCCGACAGCTGGCGCGCCAGGTAGGGGGCGCTTAGGGTTTTTTCGAGCCTACCTCCATGGCGGATCCTGACCTGCCTCCCGGCGAGGAGAGGTTGGATCTGTCTAGGTCCTCACCTGATTCGAAGCCCTCCAGTCGGGGAGGGCGCCGCAATGACACCGGTGGTACGTCGGCGACCGCTGCCGCTCAGCCGCAGCCACAGCCGCGGGCCCCTGGGTCCGCCGTCGAGCTTTCTCCGCCGCCGCCGCCTCGTCGCCGGCTAGACTTCATCGAGCCTGGGGAAGTGAGCGCGCTGCAGGCGGCGCAGCACCTCCTTCGGCATCCGCCCGTCCCGGTGGAAGGTGCGTCCCCTGTGGGCCCATGGCTCCAGGATATCGCCAACTTGGTCGACACCGCCCGCCGTCAAGCGGCGGCCAGGAGCTCCCACACTTCGTCGAGGCGTGGGGGCGCCCGCGCCGGCCCCTCCGTGGTCTCGCCGCTAGTGCCACCGCATCCACAACGCGGATCAGCCGGTGGCCGGCGCGGTAGATCTCCCCCCTCGGTTGCTTCCCCCGCCCGGGGGGACGG
This sequence comes from Stipa capillata, assembly GCA_019208055.1. Lineage (NCBI taxonomy): Eukaryota > Viridiplantae > Streptophyta > Magnoliopsida > Poales > Poaceae > Stipa > Stipa capillata. The sequence continues at coordinate 186,796 of JAGXJF010003720.1, forward strand.
CCAGGATCTTCGCCACCGCCTTGGCAGGCGGAGGGAAGATGAGGACGCGCGCACCATCATCGAGCGTCAGCGCGAGCGCGATAGGGTGGATGAGGGCCAATCCTCCTCCGGCCCTATCTCCGACCGCGCGCGCTCTCGGGTGCACCACCGCGTCTAGCAAGGTAGAGAGACCGGTCCCCCCTTTACGGGACGGGTTGCCAGGCCTTCACTGCCGAACTTCGTCGCGTCACCTGGCCGGGCAAGTTCCGGCCAGAGCTGTCGCAGAAGTACGATGGATCTTTCCATCCTGAAGAGTTCCTCCAGATCTACCCCACCACGGTGCAGGCCGCTGGAGGCGTTTCAACTTCATGTTATTGTATTGTGTACTGTGAGTGACTATCTTGGGCTTGCGATCTTTGCGGGATTTAGTGTTAGTGGTGAGTCTGGTTGTTTTCCATGTCATGATGAAACATGTTCTAAACACTTGAAACATGGGCAGAAATTCTGTTTCATGGGGCATCGCCGGTTTCTACCTCTAGATCACGAGTTCCGATACGATGCTAACTCATTCGATGGATCTGAAGAACATAGAGCGGAGCCTATTGCTTATAGGGAAATTTCAATTCTAGATAAGATAAAATTAATTAAGGACTTCGATAATTCCAAACATGGAAGTGTGTCAGCGGCCTATTCTCTTTGCCCTATTGGGACTTCAATTTACTCTGCCATAATCTTGATATCATGCACATTGAGAAGAAAGTGTGTGAGAATATATATGGGACACTTCTAGGAATTGAGGGCAAGTCCATGGACAATTTAAAAGCACGACTAGACCTGCAACAAATGAACATCAGGCCAGAGTTGCATCCTCAAAAAAAAGCTAATGATAAGTACTATTTGCCTGCTGCTTCCTATACCATGTCAAAAAAAGAGAAGCAACAATTTTGTAAAGTCCTTCATGACATAAAAGTTCCAGATGGGTATTTTGGAAACATATCAAAATGTGTAAGGACCTGGTGCTTCTCGTCACTACGAGCCGCGCGCGCGTCCTCTTCCTCGCCGTGACGGAGTCCACGACGGCAACATGCTCACCCTCGGCCTAGTGCAGAATGCCATCTACTCCAACCGCGTCACTATCTTCTTCAAATCCTACTGCATGTAAGCCCTCCCAAACACCAAATTTATGCAACTCCTTTTGTTTATTTAGGCTTGTGATTTTGGGGAATTTTTGGTTGTGTTTGTGTGGGTACGTTAACGATGGAGAAGCAGAGTGTTGTGCAAGCCTCCTCCAGTCTTCTTCCCCTCTTTGCCTAGGCTAGGGTTCTTGACCCTTCTTAATTCCATTGCGCAAGGAGAGACACCGCCTCAACCCCAAGAACCAGGCTGCCAAACCAATTGCAAGGTACATGTCGATGCATCAATTTTAAATCTCCATGGTCTGAGATTAGAAGCCTTTCTTTTTGTGCCAATTTTAAATCTCTATGTCCGTGTATTAATTAAGTCTTGTAACAAACTACAAATCATTATTTCTTTATTCACTCCAAAGTTCCCGAATCACCTTGTGTTTGTGTCAGAGCATCTTGTCGATGATCTGCTCTGCTCTGCTTGCATAGGTTCGTTTCTGGAGCTCTTTTGGGGTCCAAATGCATTAGAAGATTTTGGCCTTCTTTGTTGATTGTATTTTGCCCTTCTTGGTGAGAATTTGTTTGTTTTTCTTCTAAAATCAAGATTTGGGACAGGAAAATTGTGCGACAATACAAGTCGATTTCATCCAATATCTGCTACATACACATCAAGTTGGGGACACTTTGGAGTGAAGACTAGAGAGTATAGGTTAGTTGTACTTCTCACAACTCCAGTATACATTTTTTTCCTCAAAGACTTGAGTATGTATGATTGGAGTTGACATTTGTGCTAAACAAAACAACATCGTTTGCTTAATTTATCTTACTACTGATTAGGTGAGTACTCCTACTGTTCTTGACCGTCTTAATCCCATCGCACAAGGAGAGACACCGCCTCAACCACAAGAACCAAGCTGCCGAACCAATCGCAAGGTACATGTCTGTGCATCAATTTTCAATCTCCATGGTCTAAGATTAGATGCCTTTCTTTTTCTACCAATTTTAAATCTCCATGTCTGTGCATCAGTTAAGTCACTGTAACAAACTACAAACCATTATTTCTTTATTCACTCCAAAGTTTCCAAATCACCTTCATCAGTGGTCACTTTAGATGTCCTCTCCATGGATAGGAACCGATTCAGTCATAACATATTATGTGTAGAATGTGGCTGTTGGTTCTACTAGTGCTCAGTTTTGGGCTGTGTGATTGGTGTAGATTGGAGCGAGCTGATTCGGTGAGGGATTTTGGATTTTATTGCTGCATTCCTCTAAATCCTTCTTGAAGCAACCAATGTGATCTGAGCTGTGAATTTTATTCCAAATTTGTGAATACCAGCATATTTGCCTGTTAGGATGTATTAAAGTTGGGAAATAATTCACATAACGGGGGAAATTGTGAATTTATATTGTGTTCTGTCGGAGTATTATTCTGGCAATACTAACTATGGGGCGGCGTGAGCACAACAAATCAGGATGGGTGCACACGGAAGACAGGATTTAGATAGGTTCAGGCCCTCACGAAAAGGTAATACCCTACGTCCTGTGTTTGGTGGCTAGTATAGCTTGTATCCCGAGTGCCACAAGCCCTGGAGATTCGATCTCGAGGTTGCTTGGACTTGAAAACAATGGAGGTTATCTATGACCTAGAGAATACTTGCCGATCGGAGGTTCCCTACCGGGCCTTATATAGGCGACCGGGGTAGGGTTAGAAGAGTCCGAATCGGTTAACAGATTGATTTCCTAACTTGTTACAACTGATTCCGGGTATGCCGGATAGGTATTAGTCCTTGTCTTGTACTCCACGTTGATGAGGCGCCCCCGTGTTGGAGTCGGACTCCGAGTAGTCGGCCCGGCCCATCCCGTGGCCAGAGGGCCGGATTCGTCCTCCTTGATGATACCCGGGTGCCATGTCATCATCATGTTCCTTTTAGATAGCATTGCTACAAGTTGTTGTACTGTTGAATGGGGTAATCCACTTGTCTAATGCCAACCATGTGATTTTGGTGTCTCTATCTCAGCAATCATTACAAATCATGCAATGTAGATGTGTTTCTTTTGATAAACTTGGCCTATTTGTTTGGACCTTGATTCCTTCCGTTATATGCAATCACTAGGACAAACTATGTTAAGGCTTCTATGTTTCACTTATTTTAGAAAATAATCTCCCAGTCTTTGCATCATAATTGTGGAATTTCTCTTGTTTGGACCTTTAGTTAAGTTTATTATGTTTATTCAACCTTAATTTTATTCAACTTGATTAAACTACCTTGATTTGTTAGCGCAAATTTTGGATTATTTGAATATGGATAATCTTGTTCTTACCGATTCCAAGGAGGAAGAGGAAGAAGAAATGCTTTTAGTTTTCCCAGTTTTCCCAGCATTATACTAGCCTAGGAGAATTAAAACTCCACGCAATACATTGATCCTTACAGGTGCAAAATACATCGTTGAGCTATTGGAAGGGCACCCGGACAGATGTCACAACATTCTTAGAATGGAGTCCCACATTTTCCAGACACTTTGCAACCATCTTAGAACAAAAGATCTTTTGCAAAACATAAGAGGTTTTACCATCGAGGAGCAATTAGGAATGTTCATGTACATGCTTTCACGGAATGCTAGTTTCCATACATTGACCGATCAATTCCAGCATAGCGCAGGATCCGTCCACAGGCATATCGGTGCATGCTTTGATGCAATTATATCGTTAACATCTAAGCTTATCAAGCCTCCATCTACGGATACCCATTGGAAAATATCATCGAGTCCACAATTTTGACCTTACTTTCAGGTACATGTCATCTATGGCTGTGAAGTCTAGTAATCTCTATCCTCTCCTAGTATATCTCAATTAGTAACTCTAATTTTCTTGTTGCAGAACTGCACAGGGGCAATCGATGGGAGTCATGTTCCTATGACAATATCAAGTAGTGAGGTTGCACCTTACAGGAATAGGAAGGAGACCCTATCACAAAATGTTATGGTTGCTTGTGATTTCGATTTAAATTTTGTCTATGTCTTCACTGGTTGGGAGGGATTAGCATCAGATGTTAGGGTCTCAAAGTCTACTATCCGATCAGGCTTCCGAGTACCTGATGGAAATTACTATTTGGTTGATGGAGGCTACGCAAATACATCAAGCTTTCTTGCTCCCTACTAAAGAGTTCGGTATCATCTCAAAGAGCAAGGTCGGAGCAATTGTCGACCGAAGGACTACAAAGAACTCTTTAATCTTCTTCATGCTGATCTGCGGAACCATATTGAGAGGGTTATTGAAATTCTGAAGATGTGGTTTCCTATATTGAAGGTGGGTACATATTACCCGAATAGAGACTCAAGTATTGAGAGGGTTATTGGAACTCTATGATCTGTTCATTCAAGTTTAAGATGATGGTTTCTATGTTTGATCTTTGTCAGATTGTCATATGCTTTGTCTTATTTTGTTATTTTCTCTTATTTCTGCTAATCCAAGTTCTTGGTTTTAATGGCACAAAGGGTGAGGTGGACATTAAAGTATGAAAAGGGACTGGTTGATGTACTCACCGAGTACAATCTTTCTCACTACCGTGGTCAGAATGGATGGCATTCGGAAAGTTGGAACCGAATTGTGAAGGAGATCAACAAGCTATTTCCAGAAGCAAGTTTTACCAAGTCACAAATTCAAGATGTGAGTCATGTGATGACATGGACGACTTTTGTGATGAATATCTTGCCATCTTGTGTGGAGTTGTATAATTTGGTTGCATGAATTCAAGGTTGGAATTATTTGCAATGTGATTGATTGTTTGAGTTTCTCAATTTGTCTCAAGGAAAAATTGAGTGGATAAAGGATTTTTCTCGGCTGACTTGGGTCAAGTGGAAAACTTGTGCTCGCGACGCTTTGCTTGGTCTATTGTGTGCAGGTGCGAGTTGGGTGCGGCGATGGTTCGGCCATATGGACCGGCATGATAGCTTGGAGGGCTGAGATGCGGTCAAGGAGGTGGCGACGACATCGTGCGGCTTAAAAGCATGTACGCGGACGACAAGAAAGCGGGTGGAGACGAGACGTGAGGACCAAGTCAGTGCGAGGGCGTTTTGGTAAAAACGCGGAAACCACCGAAGCTCAACCAAGAAACTGCGGCGGCGGTCGGAAGCGGTTTAGGGTTGATAGCTTAGGGTGGAAGGAAAATCGAGAGGTGGGTAAGCTATTTAGACGCTTTGGGATGCGTGCTAGGTAGTTAGGCCCATTAGGGCATGAGGCCCAAGAGTGGAAGAGGGGGTTGTCCCTCCCCACTATAAATAGAGGATGAGGGTTTTGTTAACTCTCAAGCCTTGGGATTAGATTGTGAGAGCTGCGCTTAGAGAGTGCTTTGCCTAAGAGGAGAGGCTTGTAAACCCAAGAAAAACCACGAAAATCAATACAAAAAGGAATTCCAACAAGAATCAATGTGTCTCCCATGAGATTATGAGTCTTTTCTTGTTCTTGCTTTGGATTTTCGTTCTTACCTTCTTCTAGTTCTTTCTTGTTGATCTCTTGTGTTGTGTGGGCTGTTAGAGATGGGAATTCCAAGTCAAATCTGAACCCATCCATCCCTTACTCAAGAATCATCAAGTTCTACTCTTGTGGTTGAGTTCATGTTGAGAAATATGAGTAGAAGCAATTAGAGAGGAAAGAGTTGTTTATGCTCTGATTACTTGTGCTTAGTAGAGAGCTATGAGGTGTGGAATACTGCTCTAGCAAGTAGAGTTCATCAGAATCCACGAGCTCTTCATCATCTAAGTTTTGGGGTTTTGAATTTGGGTGGTGCAACTTTCGTTCTCCATCAAAAAGGTCTCAACTTTGGCAAGGTGATCATGATTCATGGAGTGGAATACAGCTAAACCCATAGGAGAGCTTATCTACAAATTTTGGTTAAGTTTGATTGGACGGATCTTGATTTCTCACAGTTCTTCGATTTCACGAAATCTGTTCCTCACCTTTCCAGGCAAAAGTCAGACCCTCCGGGTTTCAATCTCGGAGCCTCCGGGTTTCACCTCTGTCCTCATCCTCTGGGAAAGTCAGAGTCTCTGGGAAAGTCGGACTGTAATACCCACTTTACGATAAATAGGTATTTGCTCTGCATTCATGCATACATGGCATTATCATCAACCACACCTTATTCAAACTTAGTTGTATATCAACTTTACTTTATAGAATATGTTAATATCTCATCCTCGGTGGATATTTATACAAACACCAATCAACTTATTTGAAGTATTCAAATAACAAAGTCATTAATAAGGGTAGAGGAAGTCATCAAACACTCCGGTGAATCCCCGCCCCTAATCCGGAAACCCTGAAGAGCTGGAAATTAGGGTTTAGTGGCAGAGCAGATCCTAGTAGATAAGAAGGTTCCAAGAGTTCATCCATAGCTTCCAGGGTAGGAACCCTAAACCCTCGACAAATTTCAGAAATCCTGGAAGCATTTTAAAAACCTAATTGAAGGGTACACCCTAAGTCGGAAATTGAATGGGGTCATGAGTCAAACATTGCCCGAAGCAATTCAAACCCTTACAATAGATCCCATTAATCACCTTGAAGCCCCTGCCAAAATTTCATAACTTTTGGAGCTATTTTGGCACATGAAATATCACAAAAACAAATCCCAATTCAAACCCTAATTTGAATTTGAATGGGAATCTAGGTCAAATCAATCCCAAATTGGTTCAAACTCCTACAGTACCTCAAGAATAATATCAGGAAGCTCCTGTAAAAATTTCAGGTTATTTGGAGTTAATTTGATCCATAAAATGATAAAGGGGAGGCAGCTGGAAATAAATAGAAAGAAAAATCAAAAAGGAAAAACCCTAACTACTCGGGCCGACAGCCCGCTCGGCCGGCCCAGCTGGTCGGCCCACCTCCCAGCGCCCGCCTCCCTCTCCCCGCCTTCCGTCTCTCCCACTGGAACGCGCCCCGCGCGTTGCCGCCTTCCCCCGCTCCCCGTCAGGCGCCCGGGCCCGCTTGTCAGGCCCCATCCGCCACGTCCCCGGCGCCGGTACGCCGGCGTGGGCGGTGCCCCGCCCCCGACGCCACCGGTCCGGAGCCCCGCCGCCCTTTAAAGCCTCCTCCCGACCGGCCGTTGCCCTGTCCGAAAAACCCTAAACCTCCGCCCCCCTTTCTTCCCTCCGCTCGGTGCCGAAGCCCCTCTGCGCCACCGTCTCTCCGAACTCCGGTGCCCAGCTCCGGTGAGCGATTCCGCCTCCCCCGGTGAGCCCCGAGCCCCAATTTTCTCCCCCGAGGTTACCCATCTCCCCCTCTGACTCCTCCTCCCCTACATTCTCCAGATCCAAGCCTCCAGCGCCGACGCCCACATTTTCTTCCCCAAGTCCGGCATCATCTCCGACGAGCTCCTCACCGCGCCCTGGTCCTTCCCCCTTCCCATCTTCTAGCTCTCTGTCACCCCCATCTCCTCCCTAATCTCCCTGTTGATTCCTTGTCGCAGATCTACCCTCGGCGGCCCCGACGCCGACGACCCGAAGCTTCTCGCCGCCGGTCCTCGCCGCCAGCTCGCTCCAGACCTCCTCCTTCTTCCCCGAGCACCGAATCCTCATCGGGGTGAGCTCCTGGTTCTGTTGCTGCCTTCCTCGAGTAGCTCCGAGCACCGTAGCCAACTCTGGTGATCTTCCGGTGACCCCGCCGCCGTCCGAGCTTCGGCTCCGGCCGGTCCAGAGAGAGAGAGAAGAGAGAGTGCGAGAGAGAGAGAAGGAGGGGCCGCGTGGCGCTGAGTGATTGGCTCCCGAATGCCCAACCCTATGACATGCGGACCCCACTGGTGCTGACATGGATTAGTGGGTGGACTTCTCGGGTAGCTTCTCGGGTGCGCACTGGAATTGGAATTAGGGTTGGGTAGACTTCGGGTAGATCTAGCATTTAGGGTTACTGTTGATTAGGGTTAGTTTTGTACAGATTTTTAAATAGCCATAACTTTCAAACCACTCGGCCAAATTTGATAAAATTTATATATTTGGAAAGCTTGTGAAATTCTCTACAAGATGGCTGAAACAAAAATTACTTTTGAGCACATGCACACACTGATGTCTAGGGTTTAGGTTTAGCTAGTGTCGAGGGTCGATAAACCCTAGAATCCTAACCCTAGCCCTGTTTTCGACGATTCTTATGTTTCTGGAATCCTTGTGAGATACCTTACAACATGGAACCCCTGGAATTCCAGTACGGATACATGCACGATAAGTTTCGAGTTGATTAGCCTTTTACCGTCGTATCCCGTTAAACCATAACTCAACGAAGCATAACTAATTGCTCGTAGCCCCGAATCAAGCGGTTCCAAATGCGTTAGCTAAATGGTTCAGAGCATTTCTAAGTTATGTATATGCATGTCCATGTCACTCCAATGTGAGTAGTCACCTCTAAAACCCTAATTCGTAGTTTAACGAATCTTGCCATGCATATAGTTTAGAACCACCATTTAAACATAACATTAGTGTATTGTTAGCAATACATTCCTCGCATCAACTCTCATGCATACATGCTGGACCTTATGGATTCCTTTTTACTTCTTTTCCGGTACTCGCGTTATTCATAACAGAGGCTGAAGAGGAAGACCACTCGGCCTACGACACCGAGCAAGAGCTAAATCCTAGCACTCAAGGCAAGCAGAGCTTGTTGCATTGCACTCTTAATATTGTTCGTATAATCCTGATTGTGTGCTTTATTCTTTCGAGTATTGTTTGTATAACTAGCATGCTAGGGAATGTGATTGGAATTGGTCAGAATCGATGGATGGTTGGAGTATGATGTGTCGTATGTCAATGGTGGTCCCAAATCAAAAATTCTAAGTCAACTGGAACATTGATAATAAGTGAGATGGGAGAGCCGAGGGTGGGTGCATGATGAATAAGGTGGTATTAATTGAAGTGATGGGGCGACCCCGGTGTATGAAGTCTTTGAGTGTGATAATCGCCATGCCACCGGAGGTGACTTCATCGTGCACTTTTCCCTTTCCACGCGAGGACGTTAGCGACAATCGACGCTTTGGTGTTGATGGACGGGCCTACCCCTTGGAGGCTAGCTACCTCAAGGGAGTGAGGCATCCATATCACCTTAGGAATCGAGGTGTCGGTAACGGTCCGAGAGATTAAAGAATAAAGAGCTATGATGGATGGACTGGATTTGGAAATGTGTGGTATATTGATTTTGGAAATGGATCAAGAGAGATCTTAATGTGAAATGACGGTGGATCTGGATGGTGATCTTGGATTGGATTCATATGGGAAAGAGATATCGGATTGTGGGTAGTAATACTTGTGATGTTATTTACAGTTCGATGATCCTTTCTTATGTATATTGTTACTCTGAGAAGCATCATGTTTACTTATTGTTGTACTAGTATGAGTAGGACATTTAATCAAGCACGGATAAGTCTTGCGAGTACATTCGTACTCACCCAGGTTACCCCTGGAGCTTGCAGGTGAGCCGGTGGTTGAAGATTATTTTGACGATGCATGAAATTGATGTTTCCTCGGTTAGTTAGTCGATCTATGGGATAGGTCGTAGCTTTTGTTCAGCGGCCACTAAGCCGCTGTGGGACTCATTTATTTTGCTTCCGCTGTTGTTAAGTTTCTCCGTACTCGGATATGTTTCCGGTGATAACCGACTGATGTAATATGTTGTCCCATCGTGGACTATTAGTAGTAATATCGTATCTTAGAGCTTTGTGATGATATCCGAGTTGTTAATTCAGGCTACCCCTGCACCGTGCGTGTATGATATGAAGTGTATGGGTATGCCGTGAAGGACCGAGGCCGTACCATTTTCTACTGAGTCGAGCAGGTGTTGGTTGAGTGACCCGCTGGCTGAGATGCTGTGCCGGCCAGGCAGGGTGTGGGCGTGTTCTACTGGGCTTTCGAGTGACCCACTAGCTTCCGAGCTAGGCTAGGGTGTGGGTAGAACCGCCGGGCTCCTCCGACCTTGTTTGTCGTAGTAGGATTCGGGAACGACTCTGACTCTTCACCGGATTACGGAATCGTATGTGGTTTTGGGAAGAGTGGTCGCTTCCGGCCGGCTCGCACGTGGCGGGTGTCGGATCGCTCTACCTTGGTGCATACGGCGCAGGTACCGTGCCACTGGGTTGGCGAGTCCTTCGGTCCTTGGCGACTTCGCGTTCCCCTAATCATATGCTATTCCGGGTCCGTGACA